>JAENPR010000516.1:0-452754 GCA_018135685.1 Themeda triandra | reverse complement strand
TGAAATATCAATTGAAACATCATTGTTTAAATATGTAAGGAACTGAATGAGATGGAAAAATTTCAGAGTTATACTAAATTAAGCCCCTCCTCTCACCCAATTAGCAGGTAGCATCGGCCCATCAGCAGGCAACCAATTAGCAGATCGATAAACAATTATGACTGAAACAATATAAACCTTATATTAGCAGATCGATATACATAGTGTTGGCACTTGCAAGATATATGTGTATATATATACGCAGGACTTTCAGAAATTATGAATTCATATTTGTGCATATTAAAGACCTGAGATTGTGGTACTGAAGGCCTAGAACCAATTCACAAGATTCAACTTATCAGTTCGAACACAGGTGATGACAAAGAAAAGCACAGCAACATCATTTGATTTGTGCCATAAACAACCACGGCCAGCGACGCCACTATCGCTATGCCATATTGATCGTTGCTGAGAGGTTAAGAAAACAAATTGATGAACACACGTACCGAAGTCGCGCTCGATGTTCCCGATCTGGCGGGCGGCAGCAGCCGACGGCAAGGGCACCTAACGACAACACCCAGAAATCCGTCCAGGAACTCGGCGTCGCCCTTTGGCTCCGCGGCTCCGCCACGTCTTGTCCAGCGCCGGCGTGGCCTGTCAGCTCCGCCACGTTTTGTCAAGCGCCGGCGCTGTTCCCGAACAGTGGAGAAGTTCCCTAGACGGCGGCATGGCGGACGTATGCGTGGAGGGACAGCCGGCGAACGGAGATCGTGGCGGCGAATGAGCTTACCAAGAACGGGGATCACACTGATCCTGAGCGGCACGTGGGGCTTGAACCCTAAACCCAGATTGATTGTCAATTCAAAGTTCAAACAAATGAAATTGAGATCTAACAGAGGGGAAATCGAGATAAAGACTACCGCACCCATGCGCTGCCTCTGGCTCGAGCTCATTGACCGACAGACGCTCTGCCTTGGTCACCGCCGCATCCTGGAGCCCGTGAGCAGCGGACGGCGTTGCTGGCGGCTGGCCGCCCCGCGCGGGTCCTGCTCGGCCCCATGGGCGGGCCTTGATCCTCACCGTGCGCAACTGCCCTTGCTACACAGTGGTGTCCTCTCCAGGCATGGAGGGGCGCACGATCATGGGCGGCGACGGCCGCCGCTGCGGCGGCGCGGTAGGGGTGAGTTGTCCCGGGTTGAGGGGATAGGAGCGAGCAAGAGGCCGATGGGGACGCATGTACATGTTTTAGTTTTAGAAAAAAGAAGAGAATGAGAAGGTGGGGATCGAACCCTGGCGGTGGGATGCTTGGAGGCATGCGCGTTTGATATTGCGGGCGGCGGATGCACATGTGCCGTGGCTAGTCTCTCTCTCGTGGGGCCAAAAGTGTAAGGATGCGCTTCTTACGCCTTTACAAGATTTCAATTATAGTATAGATTAAATTGAATGAAAGATGAGAAGAAAAAGAAAGAAAAATGACACCAAATTTACTAGCAGCCAACCCTAAGTCCTAACAATATGCAGTCATGCACCACTCTTTGGTCCTCGAGTAATAAGGATAAAAAACGATGCGAGTATATGATGTCCGAAGAGGAATGAAATAATGCTCTTCTTTTTAACATAAGATACCTTAGTTACAACCCACAAACGATTCCTGAAAACAAAGTTCCAAAAAGCGACAGGTGGGTACGAGGCCATGCCAATCGCCTAGAGCTAGAGGGATTAAATGCAGAATTGTGTGTTTTGCAAACCATTATCATGTTCACCCTTAATTCTGAAACTAATATAAATGACAGAAGTTTAAATGTTGAGAGTATTAGTAGGATTGCTCTGCTCACATTAACAGGTTCATACTTCATTATTCATTTTGAAATTGGAACCCAGGCTCAAATCATATACAGGTTGTCATGTGTTGAACAATGCAACATTGAAAAGCACTATTAGCAGACAAGTGACACACGACGTGAAGGGCTCAGGTTAAAAACTTGCAATCCCAATCCGCTACTTGGCAGCATATTATCCCCGTGTGCTTTTGTTTTCGTGCTCCCACACGCTGAATTCCATAAGCACTTGCTGCTGCCCGCACATGTGAAAAAGACTGCATGGCAGCTGCCTTTTCAAGTTTCCGTGTCGCCTAGCATTAATTACTGCACAGGGCCTAAACGAAGAACTGGATTCCACTTGTGTTCAAGTCCAGCGCACGGCACATAGGATGTGTTTGGTTGCCTGGCTAAGTCTAACCAGGCCGGTTTGGGACCAACTTTTAATTGTTTGGATCGCCTGGCTAAGGGTTCTGGCCAACCCAACTAAGCCATCCGTACCGAGATAGCGGGCGCTCGAACGACCGACCGGCCGTTCTCCTGCCGAGCTTGCGCCGGCCTCCGCGTGCTCACTCATTCGTTTCGTCACCTCCCCTCCTCACCCTCGTCGCTGCTCCTCCGCCGCTGGAGCTCCTCTGCTCCCTCTGTCGATGGTCCTCCTCCTCCTCCCCCAGCTGGTGCTCCCCTTCTCCCCTGCCAGTGCTCCTCCTCCCTGGCCCGTGCTTGCAGCCGCACAGATCCGCGGTATCCGGCCGCACGCCGCACGATCGGAGCTCCGGACCTTGGTGATGACGGGGAGACCGGCCGGCGGGAAGAAAGGAAAGGTGGCGCCGCGAGGCCTCGATTGCGACGGTCATGGGCGAGCTTTTCCTATGCGACGAGTCAGACGCGGCGGCGGACCAGCGGGTTGCAAATCTCGGCCGCCCACCGGCCACACGGGCGGCGGTGCACGCCCATGAACCTCGCGCCGCCGCACCCGGCGGACTGGAGCAGCACGCGGCTGCGCTTCACGGTCTCCACCTTCGCGGCTGCGTTCGTCGGGGAGGCCACCAGACGGAGCTGCTAGCGCAGCCTGCCAACACGGAGCGGCGGAGGCGCTCGTGCGGAGCTCACCGGTCGCATGGCCGCGGGCGCGGAGCAGCTTGCTTCGCCGCCGTCGGAGCTGGCTGGCGCGGAGCTGCTCGCGCCGCCGGCGAGTCGGACGCGCGGCCGCCGGCGTGGAGCTGTTCGTGTGGCCGCGGGTGCAAAGCTGCTTGCGCTCTTGGCCTTGCCCTACCTGTGCGGCGAGTTGCTGATGCATTGATGGATGCAAATGCAGTGGGGTTCAACCAGACGAATTCTCCTACAAGGCTGCGCCTTGCTCTCGTCCAATCGATTGCCTTGTCTTTGCATACGGGACTAGTGATTTGCGCGCGCCATGCGCGCGGTCATGGCCACTCTATTTAGACATTGGAATAATGTTACCGAAGATAAATATGACATGTCTCGAGAAAAACAAGCACTTCTTACAAAAGGCGAGCTAAGATAACAAAACATGTTATACATGATCATACAATATTCTTAATAATTCTCGCTACAAATGGCAGCTCCGAGAGCTTAAACAAACCGGAAAGATGGAAAGGTCCTTCGCTCCCTCGGGCATTTCATCTCGCACAAGGACTACAGCACATTGAGCTGCAGAAATAAATCATTAGATCTATTGCAATAATAGAGAGTAAAATCATGGTAACTAAGCAACCCAAATATGGACATGAATAATATATAATGTTTTGAAACCAAGCTAACAATCCAAGGGGTGTTTGCTGTAGAAAAAGGCAGCAGCTGTTGCTGTAGCTTACTTGTGTTGAACATCCCCGAGTGCTGACAATCCAGACAAACTGGATGTGCAGAAATTAGGAAATAGATTAAAATGTGAAGCCATTTTACAATACCAGCTCACCAGCCATGTTTATTATTTCGACAAGCTTGACAAGCCGATAGATCAAAGCAAACTTCAGATATTATTTCTCGACATCCTGAAATTCTGAGAAATGTTTCTTACAACACAAAGTTCAACATGGCACACACATATTCAGAGTTACTCCAGTTCAAACGATACACATAATTTGGTGGTAGTGGTTGAATACGTTATGCAATACACATAATTTTTGCAGATTTTCCATATGAAGTTATTCAGAGTCTAATTTATTTTTTATCAATATAATATGTAGGCAATTCCTGAAGAGCGAGCAACAAAAATCAAGCTGCAATTCTTCAGTAATGCAAGCCAGCAGATGTAGAGATCTTTTGGGACTACGCTCTAACATATAGACTCTATCTGTTCTGAGTTCTGATACAAACAAACTGATATGGAGGGGATGAAACTCAGCCATGGAAATATTACCTCCTCGATTGGAGCCAATTTGTCTCCACACCTGAAGGTTTTGTCCACAGCTTTCCACAGCACCTAAAACCATATTTCGGATGCAAATACATTCCAATTTATGTCCACACCCGAAGGCTTTGTCCATTGCTTTCCATAGCACCTAAAACCACATTTCGATGCAAATACATTAGCTACAAACCTGCTAATCGAATTCAATATAAGATGCATACGAATGGCGGCTTGTTAAATTTACAAAAAACAAACTGGCAAATTATTCAAGCCTGGACTCACCTTACCATAAAGAACACTAAAACAAACTGGCAAATTCTGTGTGAACGCATATCACTCTAATAGGAACTGCAAGAACAAAGATCCATAAAGCTGGCCAAATCATGGATGTATCGCAAGTTTTGATGACTGCCATGATCATATTTGGCCATAAAGTTGCGTAAAGCATAACTTAAGTAAACAAAATAAAAGGCCTAAGATGGAATCATCACTTGGCCTCGGAGACGATGCTCCTTTGTTATTCCTTTCCTAGACAGAGTCATCGGTGGCACCGACTTTCTAAAGCCCAAAAGAACGACAAAACCAAGACCAAAGCATCCATGGAAGCATGCAAGCCATCCACCCTAAGCCATCAACCCACTAGGCTAAAGGAGTTGCTTAGAGGTGGATGTTTCACATGTTTTTATGACACTCCCAAGAACCACCAATAACAGAACCAACCTGCCACCTCCTCTCAAACTGAAGCCATCAACCCAGTCAAGCAAGGAGTTGCTTAGGCACGTATGTATTGCATGACTCATAATCTGCCACATCCATACATGAGCATAACTGTCCATAAAGTTGCAGTAAAGCAAGAGCCAAAATCCGAAAACACAAGCAATGCAAAGAAGAGGAGGAAGAACAGGGAAAGGTGACGGTGAGCAGCTGGACTGCTATCCGGAAGCCAACGGGTCTAGGAGAGAGGCGGCTGCCGATGCACGAGAGAGGTAGGGTTAGGGCCGGAGCCGGTTTATATTTCGCGTCAAGAAGACAAAGGACCGTTCATTTGCGTGCGCCCATGCACGCGGGGCACCGGCCTGAAAAACAAAGGCACCCATTTGAAACCTCATCAATGCTCTATATATCCTAACCCAAGGACCAAACTGAATATACGAGAGAATAAATAAAAAGGAGTTGCAACTAAACAAACCGAATGCTGGACTAACCGTGCACATAGAGTAAACAAATACATGATTTCAAGCGTATCATATTCTATAATTGGATAAATGTCTATTGCAATAGGATAGAGGAGAGAACTGACTTATGAAACAACACAAATTAATGGAAGGACCATTACCTCAAGGAGTACAGGGTAGGAGCACAAAATTCATTCTAGCATTAGTTAACACACATGCACACCTGCAATAGATGAAGACTGATCCAGATAAATTAAATTTGTTAGCGTCACATGAAAAGCAATCACAAGAAGCATATCAGGTCCTAGAAGAAATCCAATAATACTATGCCCTGGATGTGCTTCTGCCTACAATGGCCAATAGCTGAAAACACAGAATAGTTAAATAGCTGCAAGGAAGAAATTGTGGCACTATATATTAAGTAGTTAAATCAACATATAAATATGTATGTACATGTAGGATATCAAAAAGAAAAGTCCTCTATCAAGAGAGGCACCAAGGAAACACAGGAGGAAATTCCTACAACATATAGCTTTTTTTTTCTTTGGGCCGAGGAAAAAGAAAGCTAAAATGCTTTGAGTAAACATATGAAAATGCGAACTACGCTATACCTGTTGGGTGCAGTAGCACTCATGTGAACCAATGAATCAAACTGACCTGTACTCGAAAAATGTAAATAAATTTTTTTGATGAGTCAAACAGGAAGGAAAAAAAAAGACTTGCCGTCGGTGCGGCGTGGGAGCTAGATTTCGTCAAACTGGATCATGTTTGCTCGGGCTAAACATGAGGAGCAAGCGAGGAACAGATCTAGAAGAAAACGAAGAAGGGTTGGGAGGGAACCGATGGCTACCCGATCTTTACGGGCAGCGACGAAGAGGATCTGCGGTCGGAGTACCGGAGAAAGAGATGAGGTTCACCCACCGGCGTCGGGACGGAGATGGAGACGAACGCAAGGCCATCGCTGCCGACCCGCCACCGTCACATCAAACAAGAAAACCTCATTATCGGAGCACATTAATTTGCTCTCGTAGAAAGAGGATGTAGAGAAGAATGAGAACGATGGTGTGATAACCGACCCGGGCGAGGTGAACCCTAGCTGCGCCGACGACCCTCATTGGCACTCGCCTTCGGATTTTTTTCGAGATTTTTTCGAGGAAACACACCGCCTTCGGATTTGGTGGGTAGATCGACGAATCCATCGACGGAGACACCGAGATCCGGTTGTGGGTCGGGGAGCAGCTCCATGGCCGAGACAGGGGATGGAGACGGGGAGAGATGACGCCACCGCGCTGGGCCACCGCGCCGTTGGGAGGACGCGCCGGGCGGCCGTGCGCCTCGGGGGTCGCCATGCCGGCGCACTGGGACCGCCGCACCACCATCCGCCGGGAGAGAGAGAGAGGTGGAGGGAGAGATGGCCACCCGCGGCCCGGGCCGGCACGCCGCGCGGAGCCACCCGCGCTAGAGCTGGCCACAACACCGCATCGAGGACCGCGCTCGCCACCGCGCGCCCGGGCCGCCGCGGGTGCCGCGGCGCGCGCCGGCGTTGCGCCCGGCTCCGCCCGCCGTGGCCGCCGCCCGAGCCGCACCACCCCGCGCGTGCCGCTCGTCCGCGCGCCGCGCCCGTCAGCCGCGCCGCCGTCGCCGCCACGGCGTGGCCGCCGCCACCACGTAGGGAGAGGGAGGAAGAGAGGCGAGAGAGGCCGGCTTCACCTTGAGCGTGCCCCGCCGACCGTCGCACCGCCGTCGCCATCACGTCGCGCTTTACCGGTGGAGCGCTCGCCATGCGCGCCGCACAACCGCGCCGGGGGTGCATCCGCGGCGAGGTGCGCGCTCGCCTCGCGCCGCGCGCCGGTGTGGGGCACTCGCCCATGCCGCCGCCCGCAGCCGCGCCGCCCGCTTCGGCCGCGACGCCCGGCCGGCGGGCGCAGCCACGCCGCGCGCCCGGAGTGCCACGCCGGAGGGAGAGGGAGGGGAAGGGAGGCCGGGGGGCCGGGGGCCGGGGCGGGAGCGGGATTCCCATCGGGCTCCGGGCGAGAGAGGAGGGAGAGGAGGGAGAGGCGGCCGCGGACGGAGTGAGAGGTAGGGTTAGGGTTGAGGCCGAAGCCGATATATATTTGGCGCGAAGGAGATAGCAGCACCGTTGGATTGAAGATCTCGACGGCCAACAGAATTTTGAATGGTGTGGATGCCCTGGCTGCACGCCGTGGCCACACGCTTGGGTATTCTTAGATTCAATGGCGACGCATTCAGGATTCAGAAGGGAGTCTTCTCCGCTCATGCTAAACTTCACACATGCTATTCAAAGAATTCATGATTCAAAAGTGTGAATTGCATCGCAGCTTCCGCTGCTGGTTTTGTTCGCATGTCATGTTGATTGACTCCGATTACAGTATATGAGTCTTTTTATCCATGGCGAAAATCACAAGTTCGACAACATGCCTATCAACTGTTCTATAAAATGTCTCAAAGGGGGTGAGTTCACCAACTCACACAAGAGGTGATTCTACACAAACCAAGCCATCAAACCAAACAAAAACTATGTCTAACCAGGCTAACCCAATGCAAACAACCAAACAACTGCTGGTTGGCTTAGTTTGACCAGGCTAAGTCTAGCCTGGCTTAGTTTTGCTAGCCAAGCTGAGTTGGACAGCAAACCAAACACACCCATATGGCCTGGTCTGGGGATAGGCCAGGGAACCAATCAAAGCAGGATAATTGGGTTTTGACCTGTTGGCAAAAAAAAAAAAAAAAAAGGGAGGGGGAAGAGAGGGGGGGGGGGGGGCAAATTGCAGGGTTTCCGAAATAAACTGTCATTCTTTCCAAAAAAAAAATATATCATTGTTTCGATGAACTCTTGCTGTCGCTTTTGCTTGGCATGCGAAGAGGAGTCGTCCTATGGACTTTGCTTGCTTTGTTTGCATTCAAGATAGTATGTACATATGTATATCTTGGCAACTCGGGTTAGACTTTGCGTTTAACAAATATAGTACCTATATCATGTCTCTAGACTAGATATAGCAGCTGCTTGCTTGTGTGAAGGAAACGATTCCTCCTACTACCGGAATGGACGGTCGAGTAGGGATGTGCCTTATACTGCTACGCCGGAGGACTAACCGGCAGGTTCCACCTGCACGAATATCCCGGGGGCAGGTTCCGGTTATTTGGGCATTTTTCTCATGGCAAAGTATGATCGGTACTTCAGTAGTATGTAGTCATCCCATTCAATAATACAACATGGCATGTATGCGTTGGACATTGCTTATTTTCCATCGTTCAAATATGCTTTAAGATTCAGTGGATAGGATGAAGTAATACCCAACATATATAGAGGCTAAAAACTGCGTTCCCAATCGGCGAGGAGAGGAGCCTAACGATATCAATGGAAAACGTGCTCTTTTTTTCTTTGGTTCCTTAATTTCCATGTTACCTTTTGAATATAGCGCACCAAGGAGAAAACTTTTGAGGCAAGGAGACATGAAATGATTTGCCATAATATAAGGCTTCAAATTTCTGTAGATTTCGAGAATGCCATGCACTATTTTTTATCTTTGGTCAAACTATATTATAAGTTGGCATTTGCTCCGGTACTCCTCTTTCTAAAAAAATTGCACGCATCTCAAAGCAGTTTATTAAACTAATTAAATATTCATTAATATTTTCTGATTGGGTAACGCTTGGCCAGCCCGTTCAACCGAGTCCAGCCCTTACCCAAACCTAAAGGCAGATCCGTTTGTTATTTGCTTCTCCGTTGACACCTGGATTAGTTGAAGAAGACGATGATCGACGATGACTCGATGAGTGTAGAATTGAAAAGCAGTTGCAACCGCCGACCGAGTGAAAGTCCCTAGTTTGGTTTTGGCTAATTGATGAAACCTAGGACTAACCTTGTTTATCTAAAGTGGTTGATTTAGAGAAAGGTTGTCCACATGATGAGCTTATTGCATATGAAGCATGACACATGTCATGTGATCAAAGATGAAGATCAAGACGATGCTTGGCTCCATGGACCGGTGTTGAAGGTGAAGGGCTAGTCGAGGCTTCGGAGTGAAGGACCATGCGATGGTGAAGCTCGGGCAAGACTAGGCGCCGATGGACCGATGCACGGTGAAGGGCAAGTGAAGTCGAGGTCGATGGATCGAGACGGTCACATGATGGTGTGAAGTGTTCATATCATTTGGAGGAACAAAATGGGCTCAAGGCAAAGGTATAACCGATAGGGCCATTTTGTTTTGCACTCAAGACACCATAGAGGGTGTGAGTGGTTTAGGATCGATAGCCGCACTATTAAGAGGGGAAGTCTTATCGGCTATTCGACGCATGGGTGCCACTAGGTGAATTCATGAAGTGCATTGCATGTAGGACCTAGTGAGCTAACCTAACCTTTGGGAAATGGTTGTGAAAAGCTAACACACAAGCACATGGAGATGTACACTTGGTGGTGTTGGCACATTTACAAAGGTGGCGTTTGGGCGCGCTGGTTTGCGGGGGTAGAGATGGGTTTGGGTCCCTCTCTTCCTCCCGCCGAGCCCGTGAGGCGGGATTCGGCGCTTTGGGAAAAATGGATGCATATTTTCTATTGCGCCGGATGCAAAATTTGGTTGAAATCATGCTATCTCGATGATCAAGTTGGTATACTTGTTGGATAGCATGTTGGAGAAGTTGGTGTCACGACACGGCGACGAAAAAGACGGAGGCTGCGCTGGCAGAGGCGCGGACGCTGGGCGGACGCTGTCCGGCGAGCGGCGGACGCCGACAGTTTCGGTTTTCGGCCGTTCGGCCGGCGTCGCGCCGGACGCGGGCCGGACGCGCGCGCGGACGCAGAGCGGTTACGTGCTGCGTCCGGCGTGTGTTGCGGCTTCGGCGCGGAGCGAGGGTTCCCGACGAAGCGCGGATGCGCAGGTGCCGCGTCCGCGCACGCGGACTCGGGAACGAAAAGTTCCCGGCGCGGCGTTGCGGCGGACGCGGGCGCCGGACGCGAAATGCGCGCGCCGGACGCCGCCCGGGCCTCGACGTGGCGGCTCATGGTTGGCTACGGCTCCAACGGTCGGCTGACGGCCGCGCGCGGGAGGTGGCGCCGGACGCGTCCGGCGGCCTGCGGCGGACGCGTCCGGCGCTTGTTGTTCAGGCCCCCGAGGGGGCAACGGCTAGTTTGAAGAGTTTGGGCTATAAATAGATGGGAGGCCGGGCTTGGCTCCCTCTCTTGGCTCTCCCAACTCATTCATTCATCCTTTGAGCTGAAGAAACACTCTCCCTCTCATCTCTCTTGCTTGATTGTGAATCCAAAGTGAGATTGAGAGATCACCTAGTGCATTGCATTGCTTGAGGGCATCTAGTGGCACTTGTGGGTGGTTTAGCCGGTGGATTTCTTGTTACTCTTGGAGAGTACCGCTCCTAGCCGGCTTGGAGATTGTTGGAGGCGTTGGCAAGAGAAGGTGATTGTTCTTGGCCACCTCCGGTTGATTGTGAGAGGTTTGAGCTCACCTCGTGGGGATCACGAAGAGCATCCTAGTGGATTGCGCGTGTCGTTGAGTACCTCGCTTGAGAGTGGTGTCTTGCGGTGCCTTGCGGGGCGAGCCTTGAGGGGCTAGTGACTTGAGGGTCACACCGAGGAACCATCTAGGTGTTGGTCGACACAACGGGTGACGTAGCTTGGCGGTGCCCAAGTGAACATCCGGGGATAAATCATTGTGTTCATCTTGTCTCCCGGTGATTGGTCATCATCCTTTGTGTGTTGCCGATTGTGATTGATTGTTCATCTCCTTGGTGATTGGCAAGCTCGACTCGACACGTCGGTATAACAAGCTCCTACCCTCTCTTGTATTACTTTGATTACATTCTTGCAAAGTAGAATTGCTTGCGTGGTCGGTCGGGAACCACATCTTGTGTAGACTAAATCCCGTGGGTAGAATTGCTTGTGTGGTCGGTCGGGAACCACTTCTTGTGTAGACTAAATCCCGTGGGTAGAACTCTTGATCACTAGTGGTAGCTTTTGTGTGTCTTGGTGATCACCTACTAAATTGCTTGGATAGGAGGCTTGCAACATCTAGTAGGCTAAGCATAACTTGCTTTTCGCCGTTTGTGTATCTAACAAAGTTTGCTTAGTGAGTTTGTAGAAATTTTTATAGGCTATTCACCCCCCCTCTAGCCATCTAGGACCTTACACCGAGCCGGCCGCAGCATCTCCATCCTCCTGCTGCCCTGATCCTGTATTCCTGTTTCTTCGTGTTCTGGCAGCCGGTAACAAGTTACGGCGGCACCATTCGATTTGGCACGAGGAGGTCCGCACGGTCACGCATCCATCTACACCTTCATGCCTCCTCCATTGTTTGACAATTGCGTACCATGATTTCCTCACGGTCATGCCTCCTCCATTGTTGCATCAAACTTCTCCAATTCCTCCATCTGTGATCCTCGCAAAACTCGTGCACAGATCCTAAGAGGCAACTCATTGACATGTTCAGGAGTTCTTCAGAATTGCCAGCACATGTTCGAAGTTCGTCAGGCATAAACAAATTTGTTAGTGCAGTTCAATTGCCTGAATGAGGCAAACAAACTGTCAAATATATGCAATCCTCTTAACATTTGAGTTATGTACCGAACTGATAAAGTGTAAGCCACAACTAGTGATTTGATTTAGTGAATACTTCAAATAATGTTTGATCTGAGACTAAAAATGCGCATGTAATTTAGGAAGCCTGAACTCTCGCGCGCCACCAGTTAGAGAACGCCACCACGGCACCCTCCTTTCCCTCGGTTCGCGTGTTGCACGGTGTCTCCAACGGATCCAAGTAGCGGAGATTGGGAGAACCGACTTCAGGTTTGGCCATTTGGGTAGAGGTATGGACCTCAAAACCGGGTTGGATGGGCTGGGCCTAAACGAGATCTAGCTACAGAAAAATTTAAATTTAAACATTTAATATGCTGCTTTAAGATGCGTGTAAATTTTAGGAGGAGGAGTATCGGAGCAGTTCTCTTATAAGTTTGCTCAAGGTTATAAAGACAAGTGTTAACATTTTTTTGAGAACGGTAATGCTTCTCTTTGGACGTTCGACGCGTCGAACGCACGCGTCGGGCTCTATTGGGCCGAGTAGAGCGGTGGCCCGCGAGGACACCGATACTACCCCCCCCAAACCCGACCACCCCCTCGCCCCCTCGTCATTTCTGTCCACTCCTCTCCTCGTCACTTCTCGCTCCCCGCTTTTAGCGTCGCCGTCGCCGCCGCGCCGATGCCGCCGTCGCCGGCGCGCGCCACCACCTGTGCCCCTGCACGGTCCTCCTCGCCGCGCTCGCGCCCTCCTTCTTCCTCTCCCACGCCGGTGGGGCTTCCTCTCCAGCGTGCGCCACGGCGCTAGGGTTTCCTCTCCTCTGTGGGCGGCCATGGCAGCGGCGATAGATCCGCCGCCGGCGCACGCGGATTTGGCGACGGCGGATGCGGATCCGTCGGATCCGGCGGCGGAGGCGGCCGCGGACCTGGCACCGCCACCTCCTTCTCCCTCCCCTTCTGATGGCGACTTTTCTCGATGGCGGTGGCCTCAGATCCGCCGGATCCGGCAGCGACGAACGCGGATCCGCCGGATCTGGCGACGGCCGCGGCCGCGGACCCGACCACGTCACCTCCTTCTCCCTCCTTCTCTGGTAGCCACGGCGGACGTCGAGGGCGGGGCAACGGCGACCCCGGTGGCGGATCCCCCTGCCACGGCGCGCGGCTGCCCGTCGCCTGCACGTCCTCGCGCCTCGCCAGTGACGAGCTCACCTCTCTTCTCGTCCCCGCCGTCGTCTCTCCCCGTCCCCGGCGGCGTGGGCGACTCCCTGCGAGGTAGGTGGGGTGATCTGGATCTGAGTCCTCCCTCCCTGTCCTCCCTTCCTCTCGATCCACGGTCGCCCCTCCTCCTCGTCCCCTTCCCTCCTCCCTCCCCTCCCCCTGATCTAGTGTTTCGCGGTGTTCCGCCGGTGGTTCACGTGCGTTTTTCAAATGTTTCGGGCACAACTGATGAGATGTTTCGTGCATAGATGATGGTATTCTCTCTAATGAGATCCGGTTCTAGATGTTTCTGTGCCCGGTTCGCCGGTGTTTCATTTGCCCCGTTCTCAATGTTTCGCGCACAGATGATGAGATGCCCCTCTGATGTGCAACAATCCTTCCCCCTCCCCTCCCCCTCGGATCTAGTGTTTCCGCGGTGTTCCGCCGGTGGTTCAAGTGCGTTCTTCAAAATGTTTCGGCACAGCTAATGAGATGTTTCGGGCATAGATGATGAGATCCATCTCTGATGAGCTCCGGTTCTAGATGTTTCTGTGCCCGATTCGCAGGTGTTTCATTTGCCCCGTTCTCAATGTTTCGCGCACAGATGATGAGATGCCCCTCTGATGTGCAACAGTCCTCCCCCCCCCCCCTCTTCCTCATCCTCTACTCTGTTTCAATAGACTCTGTATGTGTGTTTCAGCAGGCCCCATGGTGTTTCAATGGGGTGTGTGTTGAATGTATCCGGCAATAAATCAAAATTTTTGTCATCTCGGTTCGATGTTTCGGGATTTTTCAGCGATGTTTCACTATGATTTCTTTCTCTCGTTTCAACAAACATCTGCTGTTGTTTCTTATATTTTTTATTTTTTTTTAGGATTTTTTCGGGGTGTTTCAGTTTGGTACTCATGCGTGTTTCATATTCTGGTTTTATTTTGTTTCTGTTATTTTTGGCGTTTTGTTTCATGCTCGGCGTCGGCGGGGGACCGGTCACGGAGGACCATGGCCGTGGGTGTGCGCGGTGGCGGGGTGCCCCGTATGTGGTCCGCGTCGCGCGTGTGGGGGAGATGGGCTGGAGGACGCTCGCGTGTGCCCCGTGCGGTGTGTGTCCCGCGTGCGGGAGGAGGCGGGCGTGAGGCGGGCGGTGTGTGTGCGATGCGGAGGGAAGTGGGCCGGGCCCAGCTAGCGACGACCGTTCTATGATTGAACGTTCGATCACTAGCAGCTCCCTTTTGAGAACCGTCTAGGCTGAGTATGGGCTAGCATTGTGAAGCGGTAATGCTGTACTTAGAACGTTCACCTCTCTCCCTCTCCACTCTCACAAGCTCCGGCGAGACGGCGACGCCGGCGCGACGGCGGCCTGTCCCACCTCCCCGGCCCCCAAGCCTCGCAGCTCCCTCACCCCACGCCCAATTCTCGCTGGAGTGATGAGCCCGCGAGAACCTCTTCTCGGAGACGGCCGAAGAAGGACGCGGCGCCTCCGCCGCCCACCACCGAGGAGACTGTCGTCGTCGTGCCCGGCGCGCAGCTCCACCTCGCAGGCAGGCGCGCAAGCGTCCTCGCCGGCGGGCAGCGCACGCGACCTCGCGGGCAGGCACGCAGGTGGCCTCGCCGGCGAGCTGCACAGGCAAGCGGCGGAGCTCCACCCCTTCTCACCTTCTTCTCGCGGCGTGAGCAGGGGCGTGGGAGCAGGGGCCCTTCTTCTCGCGGCGCGGGAGCTCCACCCCTTCACCCCTCCCTCGCCGCTTTCCCCTCCCGTGACGCGGCCCGGCGGAGCTCGCGTGGCGGAGGTGGTCGCGTTCCGGCGGAGCTCGCGTGGCCATGGGGAGGGGGCGGCGAGTCGCCGTGATGAAGTAAGCCGCGCGCCGTCCCCATGGTCAGACGATTTTTCTAGTAGTTCATCTTGACATTTATTGGATGTTTCTAATAGTTCATCTCTGTTGTTTCCATTAGTATTGTGATGGTGTTTCAATTCTCTTGGTTCAATTTTTGAGGTATTATTGTTTGTGTTTCAATGAAGGTGTTTTTGTTGTTTCAGAGTATCTCGACATTTTGTTTCAATTTGGATATGTTGTGATTTATTCTTTTTTGTTTCTCTCTGTTATTTGTTTTTGTTTCTTTTCATATGTTGAGTTTGTTTCAGTTACCGAATCCTTTCTGTTTCACATTTGATTCTCTATTGTTTTCATTTTGTTTCAAAAAATGTTCTCGTCTTTTGTTTTTTCTTAGTTTTTTTTGCGTGTTTCTAATCACAATTTTGTTTTGTTTGAACCGAATTCATCTCTTGTTTCAGTTGTTTTCTTACGATTTTTTACGATTTCTCGTGATTTCTCGGTTTGTGTTTCAATGGCGTTCTCAGGTTGGTGCAATGGCACTTCTCAGGTTGTTGCAGTATGATTTCTGGTGATGTTGCAGTGCGATTTCTTTCAATTGGGTTTTTTTTTCTAATTTTTTAATCTCATTTTTGGTGTTTGCAGAGGCATGGTCGCCGGCGGCGGCGTACCGGTCATGGAGGGAGCAGAGTTGTGGGTGTGCGCGACGGCGGGTGCTCCGTGGGTGTCGTGGCGGCGGGAGGCGCTGCGCGCGCGCATGTACATGCGGGTGGAGGTGGCCTCGGTGTGCCCGCGCACGCGGCGGGTGTGTGTGCATGCGGGGAACGGAGATGGGCCGGGCCGAGAGCGTTCTATCCGTAGAACGTTCCATCGGCAACAACTCCGATAATGTCTACTCATTCTCATTGCTGGTGAGAGCCCAATCGAATGGCCGGCCCATTTGAGGAGCCTCGACAGCTTCGCAATTTCCGCCACCATCTCTGCAAGATTGGCCCACCTGCAGGATGCGGTGCAGCCAATTCAGGACGACGGACGCGGCGTGGGAACAGGTTACCCCGGTCCAACCATACGACCGCGTAGCGTGTAGGGGGGCTAACCCAACCAACCCAAAGTACCCCCCCCAGTCGGAAGCGCAGCCGCAAGCGGTCGAGCTCGCCGAGCCCAATCCAGCGGAAACCCCCACCCAACCCTAGCCCCCGACCCGAGCCGATCCGATCCGATCTAATGTTCCCCACCGTCGACGACCCCTCCGCCGCCGGCGCCATGGTGTCCTCCTCCTTCCCGGACGCCGACGCGTACGGCAACGGCAACGGCGACTCCGACGACCTCGACTTCCCCGTCGACCCCAACCCCAACCCGGTCTTCTCCTCCTCGCCCATCGCCGCCCCCACCACCACCCCCGCCACGGCCCCCGCATCCACCCCCTCCGAGCGCCGCCCGCTCTTCCAGCGCCTGTGGACGGACGAGGACGAGGTGGTGATCCTGCGCGCCTTCGCCGAGTTCACGGCGCAGCGGGGCACCGCCTTCGCGTCGCACCAGTACGACACCACCCCCTTCTACGAGGACATGCGCCGCCGCCTCCACACCGGCACCTTCACCAAGAACCAGCTCGTCGAGAAGGTGCGCCGCCTCAAGCGCAAGTACCGCAACTGCGTCGAGCGCCTCCGCGTCGCCGGGGCCGGGTTCACGTTCCGATCCCCGCACGAGCAGGCCATCTTCGAGATCGCACGCACCATCTGGCGACCCGCGTCCGACAAGCACGGACGCGACTCCGACGACGAGGGCGGAGGCGGTGGTGGGAACGGCGGCGGCAACGCCCACGCCCACGCCCACGACGCCAGCACCTTCATCAACCCCTTCGCCATCGACGTCAACGGGGGCGAATCGGCCGCCAAGTCCCCGACCTCCTCGAGGCCACGCCGCGCCCGGCGCCGCCGCACGGGCGGGGACTTCGCCGCCGACGCCGCGGTCCCCGAGACGCTCGCGCTGCCGCCGCCGGCGACCATGCAGATGCCGGTGATGACCGAGGACGCGCTCCCCTCCTTCCCGCCGCAGGTCATGGACGGCGGCCTCGGCATGGACCCAGCGGCAGCCTCTGGGATGCCCGCCGTGCTGTCAGCGGCCGTTTCGGCCACCAGCAGCGCCGCGGAGAACCCCATCCTGGGGGCGCTGTTCAAGGAGATGGTCCGCGCGATGCTGACCGGCGGCGGCGGCGGCACCTCGGCGTTCCTGGGGCTGGAGCCGCCGCCCCCCATCGCCGGGGTGCCCATGGAGGGCGAGAAGTGGCGGCAGCAGCGGATCCGCGAGCTGGAGGTGTACCTGCGCCGGATCGACCTGCTGCAGGACCAGGCCAGGGCGGCGCTCGAGGAGCTCAGGTCCGCGCCGCACGCCGGAGGCATGAACACTTGATCCATCATCTTGGGTTCAGCTCCATCGTCGCGTCTTCTTGCAGATAGAGAGAGCATCGTCCATAACCAACCAACCATAAGAAAGGATCATTTTTACTGGTAGGAGAATTATCTAGGCTCGAGCTGCAGCAGCAGAACAAGGGGTTTATCGTCTGTAATTCTTCTGATTTTGTCTGCACTGCACACTAGCCGCGTCGTCTTTCTTATTTATATATAATAACTTTATATATATAAAGATTGTCCTACCGTGCCTATCTATCCTATTTAAAATTTACAAAAGCATGTTCTGTATGAGCTCAGCTGCTAATGTCAGTCTTTTCACTGCACATGGAACATCATCCCTCGGCCCTCGCTGTTGATGCAACCCGACAAGACATACAGCACATGAGATGCATTATTATGGATACGATCATACGAGGAAAAAGAATTTCGCATCACTCTGAAAAAAGTGCAGCTGAGGTAGGTATTGTACTTCGCAAACAGTTGGATCAGTCACATGACACTATCTGAAGACTGACGAGAAGACGAATGCATACTGACGAGTCGGAGCACCGTCATGTTCAGCAACAAAGAATATCAGAGGATGACATTCTTTAGCCAAGTTCAATCCAACCTCAGGTACAATTGTGCCAGAGCCACTCAGGAGACACATAAAAGAGAGCCTTTTTGTGTTTTATCTTGCTCTTAAGATAATATAGATCTTACTACGCAGATAGCAAAAATGCTGGACATGCGTTGCTCCGGTAGTATTTGGGGCAAATTCAGCAGGGCATTCACATGCTTTGACACAGACCTTCCTTGACTGACCTATCACTATCAACAAACCTATGATAACTTAATACTACTATTATGACTAATCATTTCATCTTTTCTGGCTGCCACTCATCAGTACATACCAAGATATCTATCCTGAGACAACCACAGGAAAAGAAGATTTAACTTTTCCTGGAGCATCAGTAGTTGCGGTATCCGCTGTTGTGTTTAACGACAGCGGCTGCCAGCCTGAAGGATGAGGCACAATCCATTTCTTTCGAACAATAGCGATATGCAGAACCTGGAGAACGTCACCCAGTGCGTACTGCTGCATGCACGATCTCTTCAAGATCATTGCAGCTTGGTACCTAACAGAAAAGGAAATGTAAATATGTTTGCTGGCATTTCAGAATAAAATGAAATGATGAAATGATTAGCACAAGAGAAGGTAATAAATACTGACCTTGACTGAGAATTCATCATTGCAGAGTGGCCATCGGGGGATGAAATGTACTTATAAACTGTCTCTAGCTCCTCTGTGGGATTCTTTGCTTTGGTATTTGTTACATTCACACATTTCCAGAGGCTCTCGTCTTTTGCAACAAATAATGGCATGTCATTTAGTAATTTCTTCATAACGACAGCTTCATGTCGAATGGCAAGTTCAAGAGCCTTCTTAACATCAAAACCTGTCAAATTCAGGTCTCCATAACATATACAGTCTGCAATGTTTGTTTCTGTTGGGAATATCTTTTCAGTCTTCAATATGCCCAAAGCTTGCAATATTATTCCTATTTCAGGCTCAGCAGAATTTGGCAGATGTCTTGGCTTATCTCCAGAGTGTTCAGAGCTATGCATATCACTGGAAAGATTAGGTTGGTGCCCGGCTCTGCAAGTATAGTCACTGAAAGGAGGTTGGCCACTTTGAGGATGACTAGATTGATTCAGATAGCAGCTGGAGTTAGAATCCAAGTGAAAAGATGACTTGCTCTCGTGAAAACCTACAGAATGTCCAGAATTATCAAGCATTCCCATTGAAGGACCATTAGTAGGTGAACCTTGAGGCCTGGCCTCAGTAGTTCCTTGAGGGCATTCAGAAACACTCAGTCTACTAAAGCCATTGCAAATATCATCCAAACCTTCAAAAGCTGAGCCACTAGACCATGTTTGTGTTTGTGCAAAAGGAACACTATTATGCTCTACTGATAGGGAAGCAGAGCTGCCTCTATGTGATTTTATTGAGTCAGAATGACCATGTTCTATACTAATACCTGAATTATGTTGCTCTGATAGCAGAGGAGATTGGACTTGCTGATATGTCTGATGGTACTGACCACTACTAGCACCAAAAACAAAAGTTCCACTTTCGGCAGTGCCCTGAAATGATGTGCTATTCTTCTTACCAAAAATGGATGTATCCTGATGCAAATTGTCATCAGTAAGTAAAGGGATCTGATCTGATAACAGCAGATTTGAGTCATTCACCTTTGCATTCTGGAGCGATTTGGAGCTTGATGATGCTGACAAAGATTGACTTGGATAGCTTGAAGTATTTCCGTTAGAATTATCAAAAGTTCTAGCAGACTGATTTATTTCATTGCTTGCTGAAGCTGCGAAAATATGCATCCATTTTGCATAGGGTTGCTCTTTATTGGTCTTGTGTTCATTTCCTAACTTCCCACTGCTATCACCCACATTAGAGCAAGAGTTGAGCTCATTCTGTGCTTCAGAAGATTTGAATTGCTGATATGTTGGATTATAATTGATAGCACAAACATCAGAACCATGTGTCCCATTTCTCGATGCATGCTCAGCTGATGTGCTCGGCCTTTTACTAAGGATGGACTCATGTGGTACTCTCACTAACTCAACCGATGTGCTAGGCTTCTCAGCAAGGATGGATTCATGTGGTGCTTTCACTTGATGCAACTCAACTGATGTGCTAAGCTTCTTACCAAGGATGGATTCATGTGGTGCTTTCACTTGATGCAAATGAGCAGAAGCTACAGGATTTTGAACTGATGAATGGGACTGAGTAGAAGTTGCCGATAATGAAACTGAAGCTCGGTCTATCTCAATTGTACTCTTTCCTACAGGACATTCAGGAACCCCAATTGAACCAACCGGCTTGTTAGCCGAACCAAATGTGGTGTTTGTCTTCTTCTTTACATATATCTGAAGTGGCTTCGACACATGTTGATTGACTGCCTTTCCTTTATAACCGCTTGTTGTAAACTCAGAATGAAGCTTACTCTGCGCTTCAAAGTATCTGAAATGCTGAGGCATTTGATTACATTGACCATTACTAGCACCAAAATTAAGAGCTGCATTTCTTGGGAAAGGCTTATCAGCAAGGGCAGGCCAGGTTGTTTCTTCTGCTTGTGAATGAGTAGACAGGACATGTCTATGGGAGGACAAGTTGGACAAAGTATGATTTTCCAGTGGAACTGCCTCACTCAGTGTCCTTCCTGTAGAACTTCCAGAAGCTCCACCAGCTAGCACTACAGGATCTTGACTAATTTCAGCAGCAGATGAATTCCTGGGCTTCTTAACATACTTTTGAAGGGTTTTCACTGTAATTTGACTGCTTTCCTTCCCACTACAATCACTCTTACCATAATCGAAACGAACCTTACTATGCGAGTACTTCAACGTAACTGAACTATCCACGTCCAGCTTGCAGCCCAGCACACTTCTTGCAGGTGGCGGCTCCGGTAGCAGCAGCTCTCCTGCAGTAAGGTTTTCCCAGAGCCAGACTCTTTTAGCTGCAGCAGCAAGCACCTGAGATGATGCATTGGGAGGCCGTACTAGCAGTATATCATAGCGTTTCATTCTCAGCCTGTGAAGCACATCAGAGAGATCCTGATCGCCTGAGATGACCAGGTAGTTGCCCGGTGGGGGGTTGTCGAATGCCCAGAACAGCATGTCGACCAGCATCCTCTTCTCACTGGTGTCTTTGCTCCCTGCCAATCGTCAGGTGAAGGGGATTATTCGATTAGCAGCGCGAATTCGGCAATGGGCTGAGAGCAGGAGGAGGGGGAGGGAGAGAGTCTGTACCGGCGGGGACGTGGTTGACGCAGATGCCCGTGGCGGAGAGCGAGGCCAGGACGGGCACGGGGACCCGGGCGGCGTCGCCGTAGGCGGCGATCGAGACGGGGCCCACGTACCCCGCGGCGGCGAGCGCGGCGATAAGGTTGGGGGCGATGCGGTGCGGGTCGCAGCGGCCGCGGGGCACCGCGCACTTGTCGATGTCCCACCACACGGATGTCTTGGCCGTCGCCGCCGCCGCCGCCGTAGGCGCGCACTCTCCCATTGCATCCGCGGGTCGGCGGTCGTAGGGCTGGCTTAGGGTTTCGCCGGCGGTGGCGCCGCGGCGCCGGGGCTTGCTATTGCTGTGGCGCCGGCGCCGTCTCCGCTAAGGAAAGGAGAAGGAACCAGAGAGACCTAGGGTGACACAGTAAAATTGAATGGATCAAATCAAATCGGGCCCGTTCGGAGTTTCCGTGTAACGAGAACTGGATCTGTTTTGAGTGCTCATCTGTTTTACCTTGCGCAATTTCAACATTCAAACCCTATTTGGTTCGGGATTTCTTCTTGGGTACAAAATTCTCTAAATATATTACTCCGTCCATTCCAAAATAACTGCATATATCATTTTTATTCAGTTATTTTTTATTTTAATTAGTTTAAATTTATTTAATAATTGTTAACATGTGTACCTTCTGATAGGTTTATTATAAGATTAATTATCAATCTAATGATATTTACTATGCATCATAAAGTTTAGTGATTTTTTATAATTTTTAAAAAGTTTGACTCGTTCAAAGATAAGATGTAGTAGAGAGAAAAGAGCGCTTCTAAGGTCTTGTTTAGATCCCTTAAGTTGGGGAAGCCAAAAGTTGGCATTTTAACACCAGAAGATATCTTTATGGATTTCGTTTGTATTTGTGAAATATTGTCCAAATATTGATTAATTAGGCTCAAAAGATTCGTCTCGCAAAGTACAATCAAACTTGTGTAATTAGTTTTTGATTTTATCTAAATTTAGTACTCCATGCATATCTTTGACATTTTGATGTGATGGGAATATTCTTTTTGCATAGTGAAATTTGGGGGTGAATTCTGGAATCTAAACAAGGCCTAAGTAAAAAGAATGCCATGCCCAAAGAAATTTGTGAACAGTTCATTGTCACACAAAGACACATTCAAACAGTGTAGCTTAGCTGATTGAGCCTTTTGTGGTAGAAAATGACCAATCAGGTTTAAGTCCTCAACGATGTGGGTGCTCGCAGTCGCGTAGCATAGTTTTTCGAAAATGCTCATAAAAGGTAGAATTTGTAGGTATGTATATACAAGAGTTACCCACCAAAATGTGGTCAATAAAAGCAAACAAACGCCGAAGAAACATAACCAAATGTTCACGCCACGTGCACGATATATGTATGGACGCCAGTGAAGTTGCATTCTGAAGCCGACATGGCAATAGATTGCCTGTGACGCTGTGAGATACTCCTACGGCTGAAATCAGCCGCCCTGGGAAAAAAAAACGAACAATCTCAAATCTCACCCTCCGACCAATTATATACCTTTTGGCAGGCATTTGGTTCAAAAAATTAACACATTCTGACAGTCGGTTCATTTTAACAATACAGTTCATCGAATAATTTCAGCGAAAGATCATTCCTCACATATTATATATCGAACACAGCTACACAAGGTGGCAATCAACAAACACATTCCTTTTTTTTTAGATAATGGATATTGAATATCCGGCTTCTTCTATCAAAAGATAGAACCTCGCCAATTATTACAAAGTTTTGTCAACGGGCTCAAAACACTGGCTGCACAACACTTATGCAGACCACCAGCGGGAAACAAAAATGAAATAAAGTTTTTAAACTAAACATGACCAATATGTCTTGAGGATGACCACCCATTGAAACTAAAAAATTGCAACGCTGATGTTTCTAGGAGTTGTCCAACTTGGAGCAGTTGGTCCCGCTGATCATCATGCCATTACAGAGTTGCCCATTGTCTGAGCCAGTGTATTCCCCTGAAGAGTACCTGCAAGAAATTTTTTGGTCTACATTTTTTAAAAACCACTTCGTTTCTGGTTAACCAAATTGCCCATAAAAGTGCAGCAGCTGCAGTTAATGACAATGAATTATACTTTTTGCATCCAATTTTTGACCAACGTAAGAACAAATCTCCCATATTTAATGGAGGTGATAAACCAAAAAGTATGTGTATAGCACGCCACAAGAATTTGGCATAAACACAATTGAAAAAGAGATGGTCTATTGTTTCAGAATGATGATAAAAACAACAATATTTGTCACGCCTAAGTAGATTGTCCTTAGTTAAAACCACTCATTTTTTCAAGTACCACATAAAAATTTTAATTTTCATTGGTATTTTAATTTGTCAAATATCTTGTGACATTTTAACCCCATTGTTAATCAACGCAAAGATACATGGATTTGACCGTATAGGTACCAATGCATTTAAGCCCCACACAAAGACATCCCTTTGCTCCAAAAAGTTAATATCATGTACATATGCAACAATTCTATGCCAAGCACTTAGGTTTGCCCCTACTAAATTTCTTCGGAAAGAAATATTAAAAGGCACGCTCCTAAGTACTTGCGCTACTGAATCTTGTTTGCCTCTTACTATATTAAACAACGAAGGAAATTTGTCTTTAAGTGGCTTATTTTCCAACCAAGTGTCATACCAGAATCTGGTCTGGGTCCCATCATTTATCCTAAATGAGCCAAATTCCATAAAAGACTCTCTAATGTTCATTAAACTTTTCCAAAAATGTAAATCCGTTGGTTTCTTGACACAACTTCTGAAAGTCTTATCCTTGATATATTTATTTCTTAGCAACTCTTGCCACATTCCATCCTCATTTAATAGTTTAAACAACCATTTGCTTAGTAAACATTTATTCTGAATATCCAAGTTTTGAATTCCCAAACCTCCCTGGTCTTTCGGTTGACACAACACTTCCCATCTAGCTAACCTGTATTTTTTCTTGTGTTGATCATTTTGCCAATAGAAACAGGATCTGAACATGTCTATTTTCTCTAAGACCCCTCTTGGTATTTCGAAGAATGACATCATAAATATCCGAGAGCATCTTACCTTTCCACCCGCTCAGTCTTTTTTCTATCCTTTCTTTAATTATTTTTCAATCTTTGTTGTTTAATTTTCTAGTGTTCATGGGTAGGCCTAGGTATCGAAAAGGGTACTTTCCAATGACACACCCGAACAACTGCGAATAGAACTCTTTATGATCTTTTGCCTTGCCGAAACAAAATATTTCACTTTTATGAAAATTTATTTTCAGGCCCGACACTTGTTCAAAGGTGCTTAGTAAAAATTTCATGTTTACTGCCTTTAGAACATCATGACTCATGAAAATTACCGTATCATCCGCATATTGTAAGATAGATAGTCCATCATCTAATAAATTTCGAATAACCCCATCGATTTGCCCCTCTGATTTGGCTCTAGCGATAAGGATGGCCAACAAACACATTCCTGGAACTAAAAACATGCTTTGGAGGCAATTGGAGTTACAGGCTTACTACGGTCTTATTGTGAATCCGACTACTCAAACTAAACGCCTCCAGTGCTCGAGGGCAGCTATATTTGGTGGTTTGAGACAGTACAAACAAGAAGCAAGAGGTTTCTGAGTTACGATCACATTCCATCGAGATGATGAATGAATAACAAATACAACAAGTAGGACACAAACAGCTGAACTATGGTAGCTGGCCTTCAGAACTATATTTGCATACCAGCACAGAAATTGAGAAAGCAATAGAGTCCTAATTACAGGAATGGATTTCTATGAATCGATTAAGGCAAGGGTTCCTCTGAATCTCCCAGCCTTGATAAGTGGAGGTAAGCATCAGTCCCTACATGAAAACAGAAAAAATAATAGTGATCAACTGAATGACGTGTAGCTATGCTATATTTCTGTAAGATGGAAATTGGTGCAGCAATATAGTAAATGTGATCCGGATGCTAATGGAACGTCTCAATTTCAGGAGTTACAAGTTCCCATAGCAAATTAGGAAAGCTAAAATAATGGGGAAGAATTGGCATATATGCTTAACTTCCCAAGGTTTATGTGTCAATATTTTAATCTTCACTTGCACTTCACAAAATAGGAGTAATCGGCATTCAGAAAGTCTAACTTCATACTGATTTATGAAAATCAAAGAGAGATGAATACAGCCACATTCTTCAGTGTGCTCAATATCTGAATATAAATGGTTAAGTATGTGCATACCATATCCTTCCATAGAGATGATCTGCAAGTCCCCACCGAAATATCGAGCATAAAGACGACTAATAGGGATCCCATAACCATATCCAGCCATAGTTACTCCTTCGTTATGTCCATCCAGATCAGGAGGGTTTTCTGCTGTACTATAGAGATACGTAAAAATTCTTGAGAGGCCACTCCTTGGTATGCCGCCACCTTCATCACTAATCTGCAAAAGCATCGTTTAGTCGAACAGTCCGTACTTCATACCAGATCATGAATCGAAACTACTGATATTTTGTTGATATAAGTGCAGAAGATAAAAGTTTGTCCGCATCACAATTAATGAGAAAATTCTAACAAAAGGCTTTGGTCAATTAGTGATTGGCTATCTGTTAGCATCATAAAGGGCGCTTGATTTACGTTTCTGCTAGTTGCATTTGGCTATAATCAGACCGCTGGCATTGCAGAATGACTATTAATATGGGCCTTGTGTCAGCTGAAATAAATGGAATCAATTTCCTTTAATTCTCTTTTACTCCTTTGGCTACTACCACCATGGAACCATGCCAAGACCCAAAAAAAAAAAAAAAAAAAAAAAAGGTTCAGCATCAAGATCAAGTTCAGCTGCAAAAATGAAACTACTTCGCATGACAAAAATGTCTATTTATCTTCCAGGCACGTATAAGACTCACAAAGGTCAACATTACTTAGATTTAAAGACAACTCACAACTTTAGTTCTCTATAGTTACCTTTGTTTCCTTTGCCTACCACAAGTACTATGAAGGATAAATTAAACAAAATTAATGGAAACTGCAAACTTGTGAATTTGGAAAAAGATCTTCAATATCATGTTTGAGACTACAAACTTCCCAATGAGAAAAGGTAATGGGGAATCTTAGGTAGAGTTACACCTTAATAGTCACATCCTCTGCTCCATCAGCAACTATGATTCGAACTGGAGGTGCAAGCTTATCAGAATCCATATGCCGTTCCTGTACCGCGCGAAGGGAGTTCTTCACCAGCTCAAAAATCATGAGATGTAGATGTGGTGTAACATATCTGCGATCAAGAGTTCAAGAATAGCTCAGAATATCATTCAGAAACACTCCGCAGTTTACTTTTGTGTTGGACAAAAGATCTTTTGGTTCCAGGGCAAACATGACCCCTGTCCATTATGCATTGCAAACAGGACATACGGGTGTTCACAGCAGTTACAGGCTCTAAGTAATTACAGTTCAGCCAAAGATTGTTTTACAGAGGGTAAAGTACAAGTAGAATGGTTAACAACACACAATAATAAGACATGAAGATCAATTTAAATGTCTGATACAAACAAGACAAGCAATATGTTCACAAAAAAGGATGGGGAAGAAGAAAACTCAAATCTGTCGAGATGCATTTGATTCTGAACTAAAGTACGATGGCATCTAATTAAAGCAAATGCAGGGAGTAAGCCTTCAGTATAGGGACTTACGGAAATGTAAAGTCCGGATCACCATATATGTCAACATCAGGAGATGATCCATACTCCCGCATGCAAATAGCACGTGCATCTTCACTAGCAATTCGAGCTACTGTCATGGGTGACATTTTTGTGTTTATAAGCCCTATCACACCAGGCTCTGGATCAGGGTCATGCAAAGCGACGTGCTGCCCTGAATCAAGCAAACCAGAACGGTTACTCCATATGAAGACAAAAGCAGAAGCACAAATGCTTCTTTTTTCCCTTTTTGAATTGATGTCATAAAAGTAACCATATGGTAGCCGTTATTGTCTAAAATGAAGGAATAATATAATTGGTTATCCATTAACTACTAGATCTTGTGGAGCGTTGCAACAGTTACTTCTGGTGTCCAGCCAAGAAATACAGTTTTTATTTCCTAACTATTATAACAACAGAATTATGTTGAAAACTATGGTGCCTATATTTCCAAATAAATGAAGGCTGAAATGTCATTTAGAAATCTATCAGACAGAGTGACAGGTTCAAATGTTCTTCTTTGGGCAAGAAAGAAAGCAGTAGCAGCAAGATGAACTTTCATAGGTAACAGATGCCTACATATTGCTTTTCTTTTATAAACAGTGTGTTAATACCTAAAGTGCTAAGCTTACCAAGACTGACCAAATACCTTTCTGAGAAAGGGACATGAGAGAGATGGGAGTGCTAAGCTCACTAACCTATCAGCATCCGGATCCCAATCCTTGACATGTAGAAGCGATCAAGGAACTGATGGATCTCTTGGATTCGAGGGGGGAACGCCTTTGGACCCCCCAGGTCCTTCTTCATCTGCTGCACACCCAATGCAATCGCAGGCACCACATTGGTGTGCCGCACCCTGATCATTTTGATCATCTGGGTGAAGGCGAGCTCATCTTCCTGGGTCCTCACCTCTGGGAAGGACCGGATGTCACGGAATGACTCCACATACCAATCTCTCACCTTAGTAGAGGCAAATAAACCAAAAATTAGTCATGTAATTCTGTAAATGGATGCTTTCACATGCAAGAATTTGCTAGCTTGTTAAAATCTGTGAATACTGAATACTACTTCAAAAAACTTGCAACATGCGAGTTTAGGTGCTTCTGATTCTCAAAGCAAAATGTTCGAGAGGCCAATAGGATTAGTTAAAGATTCAAATGAAACTAGGAGGAAAAATTGGGAGGTAAGAATGCTCCAGAGTTCCTCAGTATACTAGGATATAACTATGGTGTAGCAACAAGAGCTAAAGTGACAATTAATTTTCAAAAGAAGCTGGATGGAATTGAAAAGAATAACTTGATGGTGTATTTTAGTGAAACGGAGACATCGAAAAGACATGACAACTACTATGTTAGCCGGAACTAATATATTCATTTATAGCTGACAAATATCTCAGGCTCAAAAAGTTGCAAAAGACAGGTAATCCAGGATAACCGATAGACTAGTATATGCGTAGTATCTAGGAATAGGCCCATCTCCACAATAATAGCGGTCATCGTCAATGTTATTCTTCCCCAATAAAGCAAGAATAAGAACTGGCAACATTATTATATTATAAAAATGGAGCGGTCACATTACTATATTATAAAAAAGTAAGTACAGAGCACTGTATTATAGAAGAACTAATATTATAATAATATTGTGAACATCCATATTACTCGCGAAAAACGAAACACCCCTCCGTTGTTAAAAAAAAGGTTAAGATAGCGCAGATGATGCTAATTAAACCGAAGCAAAGCATCGGCAACCCCAAATTTAATCAATCAACCGGAAGAGCCGAAGAAGGTAACCGCCCCCGCAACAAATTGAATTGAGCGCAGAACAGAAGGAATAAATTTATGAATTCCAATAAATTAATTAACCGCCCGCCCAAGCACCGAAATCCACCTTGAGGATGGCGGGCTTGGTGGAGAGTCCGAAGGGTAGCGAGTCGAGGTCGAGCGCCCGTCGCGCGATGCGGATGGGGAGCTCCTTGTGCAGGAACTGCGCGGCGAGGAGGAGCGTCCGCTCCGTGGGGCGCGCCCCGAACTCCATCATGTAGCGCAGGCTGACCCCGGTCTGCCGCATCGCGCCCCACCGCGCCACCTCCTCCGCCACCGCCCGCGCCACCGGCTCCGACGCCATCCTTTTTTTTTCCTTCTCCCTCCCTCCGCCGCCCGCGCGCGGGCTTTCCGATGATTGGGATGATGGTTTATTAGGGGAAAGAAAAAAAATGCGAGGCCGTCTACGGCGGCGCGACGGCGACGGCGACGGCGATGCCAGCGGAGCGGCGCATCGGCGTGGTGGTATATATAGTGGGCCGCAGCCGCCGGAGGGGGGAGGGAGGGAGGGAGGAGGTGTGACGCAAGAGGAGAGCCAAAAGAATGCGAGGATGGATGGGATGGCCGATGGGTGGATGCGGTGGTGGCCACTGTGGAAGTGTGGAGACGGCAACCACGAGCGCGGTGTGTCAGCCGCTGGGGTGTGGGCCGCGCGTGTCAGCTTCTCGCTTCGGCGTGTCGCGCGCGCCGAGGAGTGGCCGAGCCGGGCGGTGCGGGGGGACGAGGGGAACGCGGAAAGGACTTCTTGATGACAGGCAGGTGGACCCGTAGGCGTTTTTGGGAAGGCGCGCAACGCAAGGGCAGCGAGGAACACGGGAGTACGGGACCACGAGTCCACGACGATTTATGCTTGACAGGTGGGGCCGTCCTGGATTCGGCAAACCGTATGGCGAGCTGGCGGAGCGACGTACAAGTGAACGTACGTTTACTTCTCCTGCCCTTTTCTTCAGCTACAATTTGCAAAGGGCGAAAAGGAGGCAACGATGGATTTTGGCTCTGATTTTATCGGCCTTCTTCCTCTCCGGTTCTGTTTGGTACCAGAAGGGGACGATGCCCGAAGAATCACCGCACGGGTGTATATTGATTAGCATCGAGTCCTAGTTCTAGGGTTTGCTGGTCGTCCATAGACGGCGGAGCTAGGGTTTGCCCGAGTCCTCTCCGGCTCGTATTTCTGGTGGTGGAGGCGGAGGCGGCGACCTGGAATAAATCTTCTCGAGCTCTTTCCTGCCTTGACGGTGTTTCACTCCGGCGCTGTCAACGAGGCCACGGGGAAGGGGTTTTCGGTGTTGAGCCGTAATACGGGAGTCTACCGGTATCTATCGTTGGAGAGGTGTGCTTGCCGACCATTTTCTCCGTAGATGCAGAGACAACTTTGGATCTTGGGGAGCCTTGGAGAGTGAGAGCGGACTCGATCTTCCCACGACGGCTTCATTCATTGACGACGAGTTTCTTTCCAAGGTCGTCGGAACTTGGGGCACATCTCCTGACCAAGGGATTTTCAGCATAGGCTTCATCTCATTCAAGAGGGCGAGTGTCTACTACGGTTCTTCTCAAAGCCATGTGGCAATGAAGTTCCTTCGGACGTGGGATTGGTGGCTATGGCTTCTGGCGGCGGCGGCGGCGACTGGCGACAAAGGTTTTCGAGAGCTTTAGTGTGTAGATGTCCTAGGAACATGTTTGTAATTTCTTTATTTGTTAAGGGTCTCTATGCAATTAAGGTGGAACAGGTGCCCTTTGTATCCTACCTCACTGTATCTGAATTATGGGTCTTTGTATTGTATCCTTAACTTTAATAATGTATCGCTTGATTAAAAAATAAGGATTCTATAAAATTGAAAAGTATTTGAATCTTATTGTTATAGTAATTATTAATTTGTGTAATAAAAATCTCAAAATAATAGATTTGGGATAGACCAACAAATCAGACTCTGCTAGGCTTTCAAAATCAATATTTTTCTACTCTCCATCGTGTGTTTGGTTCAAGTGTCGAAGTGGGTTGAATTGGGCCAGACCCATTTTTAAGGGTGTTTGCTTCAAGGGCACTAGAGGATTGGGTTCATCATGTACATGGAATTTCCCCCTTACGACATGTGGGTTCATTGTATTCCTCCAAAATGGTGAAATGAACCCAACCGACTCCCTTTGTGTGGACATGTGGGCATGGAAATTGACATCGTTGAAGCGTGAGCACGACGTGGGGGCAATGCTCGGGACCTTGGGGATGCCGGAGAGCTCGTAGACACAATTGAGCTTCGTCGGCGAAAGCTCATGGTGCGACGAAGCTCCCGCAAGTGGCCGCGGGTGTGCTTGGGGCCGCACGATGTCAGAAGGTGTCTCAAGAGGTGTGGCGAAGCTCTTGCAAGCATCATGGTATCAATAGCACACATGCGACATGGGGAGCACAACAGAGATCTAGTGTGCAGAGTTGGCGTGCTTTGTGCAACACAATGTCAGGGACACAACAGGTGGTGTTGCATTAGGGTGGTGCTCATGGCACATCTAGACGCGGTCGTGGACGCGACAAGCTCCGATGGATAGAGTTCTAGGCAGGGGTAGCTTGATTTCTCCATTAATAAATTGTTGCTTAGCCTCAATTTCACCATTAATTTCTAGCTCTAAACCTAAACCTCCATTGTTTAGCCACCACCCCCCCCCACTCCGGTCCTCATCCTAGATCCGGCACTGGTTCTAGGGAGGCATGGTGGGTGACATGATATAGGTAGATGAGAATAGCTCATCGGCTTATCCTATTTCTAAATAAAACTTCAAACCAATCGTAGAGTCCTTATCCTTAACCAGACACGAGATGGATTCATCCAATCTCAAAAATCTGGATTGAGACCAACATATGTCAATTAGAGAGAGATGTGGTCAATCCATTAGTAAAACTACTATCTCACTTTTTCCTAATGGAGAGACTACATCTCTCTTGAAGATCAAGATATAGCAGTTCTATCATGATTTTTTTTCACACAAGAAAAATTACGATAAACCATTGTAGTATAGCAAACAAATTTTACAGAGTTTTTAAAGACATGAAATACATATAGAGAAAACATAAAGATAATTATTTTGCAGGATTTTTTTAGAGGTTTGAACTGCAACTTTTAGTTTCTTGGATAAAATCCTGCGAAATACTAACTTCGGGAGAAAATTCTAAAACGGCCTGCCTTTTTCGTATACTAATAAAAGGTTTTCGTCCAAATATGGTTTTTCGGTTTTTATTAGGAGAAAATTACAAAGAAGCTCTCTTGATCAGGACTTTTTAATGTCGACGAAAATGTGGCTTTTGGTGGCGTGGTTTCGGCCTGTCAGTATATATACCTCCAAATCTGGCCATTGCACGCTCCAGCGAAATGGTGGATGCAGTCGCTTGTTTTCGGTTAAACTAGGTGCGCTGCAGCTGCGATGAAGAAGGCACGTCACATCAGCAACCTTTGCTGATCGTGCCTGTAACTGTCCATCCGATACGATCGTTGCATGCATTCGACGCGGTTCATTCTGAATTTCTCTGATGAATCGTTGCGTGTGCATTTGTGTCGAGCAAGCTGCTTCAACCTAGGATGTGAAATTGTGAATGGGATGGATTGCAACCAAAATGATCTGCGCTAGAGAGGAATGATTACAACCAGCCAGTAGAGGGCGGATTTATTTCAGAGCTAAGGGATTTGATTGTGTCGAATTTTGTTTTCTGTTCGGTGAGGCATATTCCTCGTTCATGTAATATAATAAGGTAGTGCGTATATACTCTTATACTATCTTAGCTGCAATTGGTTGCAATTCTCACTTTCTCAGGCCTGGGCCACTGCTTCGTCTGGAGTGGAGAACCTAGTGGCCAGCAATAATCTCGCCAAGTATTGGTTCTTTAAAAAGACCACCAAGTTACAATTACATCAGTTCGATGTATGATCCCAAAGGAACTACATGGAGTAGAGATGGGAAATAATAGCTACAACTAGGGTAAGAGAGCAAGAACAACATTGATGATTCTTGGAAGTTTGGAACTAGAAGGAGGCAGAAAACGAGCTCAGGTTATGTTCTACTGTTCCATATACAGTACCTCTGTGCCGCTGTTCCTCTGTTTTTTTAATTTATTTTTTTAGAGCAACGCTGTTCCTCTGTATTTTTTTGAGAGCAGGCCCAAAGCCCACCGCACCTGTCCAGCGCTCCAGCATTATAGTCCACGCTGAAGGCCCACTTATGCGATAGCTGTTTTTGCAAATTTCTTAAATAGAAAACAACTATATCAAACGTCCTTATAAATTGATTTCCAAGTGCAGCTGCATACTTGCTTTTGCAAATGGTTGAATTCTAGAGACTTTCATAGAGCCATAGTGGTGGCGCACATTATATTCCACACCTGAAAGATTTTGGCTGTCTCTAACAATCATTCCTATAGTAGTGATACATGGTGGATTGGTGGTCATCATTTAAAAATAGTCTATTATCGGTTGAGAGTCAAACTCGTGGTGGTTTTTATTGGAGGTTGTTTTGCAATTTCCTTAAAAACAATATAAATCTTAATTTCAAAATTGAGCTATCTCACAACCATGTTTTTCCTTTTAAGATAAAATACACAAGACATCTATAACATACGAAAACACACAAGGAAATTTAGACTCGAATCCTAAAATATAGTCACTTCGACAATACCAGTGGCGGAGGGAGGGAGGGGCTGGGGGTGCCTGACACCCCCCAACAGCCTATTAATTCTACTAGTAATCCTTCATTAGCTCTTAATTTTCAGTGTTTATTAGCACATTTATGAAGATCTGACCCCCTTTACCTCAAGTTCCCCCATAACATCTATTTCTGGCTCCGCCCATGCCTCATGCTAATAGGTAACTCTCACTAACACGTTTATGTTGCAAACTTAAATATGCAGAATCCATAGTCGGTGAGAATCTAAGAAAAGAAATGATGTTATAACCAATTACCTCGTTTGCTATCATAGCCCTATAAAATTCTTGTGCTGTCCGCAACTTCTTAGAAAGTCCGTAACCGCTCTTCTTCAAAGCTTCTTTCCTCCTACCTCCTACGTACAGTACGCTACTTCGGCGCTCTTCTTCCAGATTCCAGCATCAAGCATCGTGTCAAAACAAGTCACATATGTCTATTATACCATCCATATGATTAATTAATCGATGTAAACCAACAACGAGGGATACAATTTGGCATCTGTAACAAGTCGACATAGGCATAGGAACAAATGGCGTCTCTCGATGTATCCTATCAGTGTACATCGATCGACGCATTCATAAACCAATTGCAGGAGATACCATTTTGATGCTACTTGCATGTAAGAAGCTCCTAAATCTGGTCTCTCCTTGCGTTGTGTCCATAATCCACATATTTTTCCATTCTGAAATTCCTGTAGAAAAATATATCCATCCTGAATTCTGAACTGAAGTCTGAAAGAGAACAGACACGTCACCTGAGCTTTAGCGGATTAGCTGGCAGCGCTGTTTTCGCCAGATTCTATTCTAAACCCCAGCTAATACGCCAGCCCAGGCAGGAGCCAAGCCCTAGGCCCTACCACCCTACTCACTGTGGCCCCAAAATCCCCAACTGCTCCTCCTCTTCCTCCGTCGTCGTCTTCCTCCCCGTCCCCGAGCCCCAATTCTCCGTCTCCTCCCGTCCCTCTCCGCGTCCGAGGGCTGCAGCCAGCCCTCCGCACCCGCCGGACCCCGCCGGGAATGGCGGCGTGAGGTCTGAGGAGGTCCCCGCGTACTAGGGTTTTTCAGTCCGGAGGCCAAGGGGTTCGGAGTGAGGGGGCCGCCATGGCGAGCGACGTGCCCATGACCCCGGAGCTCGAGCAGATCGACGGCGAGATCCACGACATCTTCCGCGCCCTCCAGTGAGTCCTCGATCCCTCGCCTCTGCTGCTTTTTGGGCTGTGCCTCGGTGAAGCCGCGGGCGCCGTACGCGTCGGTGCCGTGCGCTTTCCACTTGCTCTGGGTCAAAGGGAGTTTGAAAAAAAAAAAGCGAATCGTTTGTAATTGAGCAACCATTGCCGGGGAGAGTAAAAACTGTGCTGCGACAGGGGTGAATCCGCGTTAGGACTTAGGAGCTTTAGCCACAGAGCACTGAATCAACAACAAAATAGTGGTATCAACAAGGTTGGGGTATCAAGCGTATTTTACAGGTTCAAACAGAAACTTTGGTTGGTTGCTGTAATTTTGGTGCTAAGATGTTCATGGTCCTTCAAGATGGGTTTTACTTCCATCCTTTGCATTTAGCACTACCAGTAATGTACATGGCGCACCTTCGTATTTGTACTGCTTCTAAGCATCCCTGCATGAATTGGTAACACAAGTTTACTCCAGCCCAATTTGTTGCCACCACTGTTCATACCTGGATCAGGTATTGGAATCCATGTATCAGACTCTGCAACGGCTGTATTGGTTTATCATGTCTCCTGTTTTCACGTCAGCCAAGTTCATATCTATACAAGTTGCATACATCAAAGTTGCAAAATATCAAAAACACTTTTGTATGATTAGACCTATGCAGCACGGGTATAGACACACGCAGATAGCATTTTCTCAAAATCCTGATACATCGATACGTCTTAGTGTTCTTTTACCTGTTCTTCTTCATTCTTCTCTGCAATATCAGCAGGCCTAGCAGTGCAATCACTTCCCAAGTTTGTTGCTACCATCTACTCATGGTGGCTGGGAAAATCAAGAACAGAGGAGACTATCGGGAAGACAGGAAGGGCTGAAGGGGAACAGAAAAGACTAGAATCTAGATCGAGTGCAGGATGACTACTTTGAGAATATGAAGACTAGATTGAGAATGGAAAGGCCAAATCGGAATAAACTCACAGGTGGTTGTGGCGCGGTGAAGTCATTGCGGCCTGCGGGCATGGTAGTGGCGTGGTGGGGGAGTTTTGTCGCTATCACAGGAGTGGGGAAGTCATCATGGCCTGTGGGATTGCCGGTGGCGGAAGCTTGTCTTTGCAGTGGTCGTGGTGGAGTTTCCTCACCAGTGTCTCTTCGGTGGCTGGAGGTGGTTGGTCGTGTTGGTGGCAGTGCTTGTGTGGGTGGCAGGCTGTTAGCGCGAGAGTGATCGGGGTTGGCGCAGGCATGCAGGGGAATAAAGGGTTAACGGGGCGTCGGTGGTTATTTGGCTGGGCCGTCTCGAGCAACCAACCAGATATGTGTCCGCTGACGTATCACATATTTCTGCAGCTAATAATTTTTTTCCGAATACTTCTCTGATATATATCTGTCGTGTATCGGGGCCATATCCATATTGGATACGCATCTGATACAGGATACGGACCCTACCACACGTATCCATGCATTGTAGGATTATACTATGTACTTCCCTTGACCACTACTGTACTTGAATCCTTAGAGTAGATTTGGTAATTGAATTGCTCTTTGTCTGGAAATAAGTGCTTAACTTATTTTTTAAAAGGAAAGCTTAATTTGTTTGGTGTTTACATGAAAATAGTTGTCTAGGTGGATATTTGGTTTTGGAAATGTCTTGAATGCCATTAGATACTGTGGATTGATCTGTGCTTATGGCAGTTAGATGGTTCAATTTAATGAATTGGTCTGATGTATGGAATACATCCCTACCTTTTTCTGATCACTGGGAGATGATTTATGGAATGTTTTGATGATGTTAACTGTCGCTGAAACTTAAGGTTTCAGACCATATTCCAAGGGTCGGGATGTATTCTGATGCTTGCCTTGTTATTGTAAATAAATATTGATCTTATTAAAACTTGAATAAGATCCTTGCCCCTCCCAGTTTTGTATAAGTTGCCGCTAAATGTTGCAAGCAGTTTATGGCAGACTTCGGTGCCTGCATCCTTACTATGAACTGATATTGGCATTCGTACTCCATTTCTTGTGTGAAATCCAACCGGAGTTTCAAGTTGCAATAGCAGTGTGTTCACCATCTTTATGTGACTTGATCAGGGACGCCTCTTACGCTTGTGATGTGGGAACATTGTTGATATAGATTTTGGAACGCCTTGTTTAACTCTCTTTTGATCTTATTCAAAGTAATCTCAAGTTATTAGCAGCTTTCCTATTTATCTGCTCCTGAGTTCTGACAGGAAGTTTTATGCCATGATATCTACTTTTATGCAGAAATGGATTTCAAAAGATGGATAAGATTAAAGATTCAAATAGGCAAGCTAAACAATTGGAAGATCTTACTGTGAAAATGAAGGAGTGCAAGCGGTAGGTCAAGCTGGACAGTACTGTAGAATCTCTCATTGCAAAATTGTTGTATTTTTAATGCATGCACTAAAGTTACTCATTCATCTACATTCCTCCATTTTATTTGTACTATTTCTGATTTAAACACCCTTTATCTGGGTGAAGCTGAATTAGAAATGATATTACCCGGTCACTGTTTGTTATGAAGATTTCCCCTTTGGAAGTTTTTTTTTTTAATTTAATAATTTCAATTCTACCTTTCCAGCTTGATCAAAGAGTTTGATCGCATTCTCAAAGACGAGGAGTCAAATAATCCACCTGAGATCAACAAGCAGCTAAATGACAGAAAACAGTTCATGGTTGGTAACTCCACTAGCCTCATTGTATTTCACCCTGTGCACTTTTGTAATGTTTCTTGTGCACTGTACAGATCAAAGAGTTGAATTCTTATGTCACCTTGAGGAAAACGTAAGTTGAAGTCCTTTCTTGAAACGGAAGTTGTTGTTTTGCACATCTCTAGCTCTCTGCTTTTTTTTAATCTCAAATACAAAGATGCTTACTACTAAAATCAGGAAACTTCTAATTCGAACTGTTATACCTCCTTTATATTGTGCCACTTGGTACCTATTGTATGTTTTAAGGCTAATTCAAAAAGTTTCTTGCAGATATCAAAGTAGCCTTGGTAACAACAATAAGAGGGTTGAGCTCTTCGATATGGGTGCTGGAAGTAGTGAGCCTGCTGCTGAGGACAATATTCAAATGGCATCAGGTGAAATTAGTTTCTAACTTCGTCACAAACTCAGGATGGATAATCTTATATTGCTTTGTAAAACTTCAAGCATGCCAAACCTCACAGAACATACAATCATATCCTTGACATGTTAAAACATAGAGCTGCTACTGCTAAGGCTGCATGCCTGGAAAGACTACGCTTCAAGCATGTCTTTTTTTTAAATACTCATGGAAAGAAACTGATATGAAATTTATAAATTTATATAATAGGAAATATTATTTTTTGTTAACGAAGTAAAGAAAAGTTGAGTTTACAAGATTGTAAGCCACAAGAACTCTGGGTCAACCAGGTCACAGGTCAGCAACTCAGCATATAGGGTAGTTGGGAACGGGAGACCCCAACAATTTGAGTCGATGAGCCATGATATATTGATAATATGTCACACATATGCAATATAAAAGTAAAAAAAGACAATAAGTTGGGCCACGTATGCAAGCCCATTCAGCCTACTACCCACCTAATGTAACCTACGGGAGTCGCCGTTTCCTTCTGCCTTGGTCCTTGCCTTTTCTCTATGCTCAAGTGACCCAACGCCGACAACCCCCAATCAACCACTGGTAGTCAATATCTCGCTCCTAAAAGTAGTATAAAATTGATTCCCCATGGTGTCCTTTTCTCTTTTGTGCTACCTGGTAGTGGTAGTCGTCTTCAACATCAGCTGCCTGCATGCACCTCTACCTGGTAGTGGTAGTCGTCTTCAACATCAGCTGCCTGCATGCACCCCCACGTCTCAGCAACAGAAATCCACACCAACTACCCCTTCTCTGATCTCCCATGTTCCTCAATGTAGAGCGCCGAAGCGGTGATCTGGGCAGAATCAGGAGTCGGCCCTCTTCGACCCTGGCCGATGATTTTGGACGATGTCCTTGGGTCACAGAACATGCTATCGACGCCGACTCCTGTGTTCATACCTGGCTAAGAGGCACTGCAAGTCAAAACAACAAAAGTGGATCAAATGATATTTAAGTTGACGTGTTCCAATTATGTTGAATTATAAATGCCTGATTGACATCTAAAGAGTCATGAACTACAAAATATTTCCCAAGGCAAATTTCTCACATCAGATGTGACTAGTTCATTCTGTTATTGTTCATAACATAAAATATGAATTGAGTCGAGAGCAAGGTATTTTATTTCTTCTTATATGATTATTATCTTTGCAGTCATGACAAATCAACAGCTCATTGATGCTGGAAGGAACCAAATGGACCAAACAGATCACGCTATTGAGCGCTCAAAAATGGTTACTTGCCTTACTATCCACTCTTGTCCTGTTTGTTTCAGCTTTCTTCCATGGCAAATTTTACAGGACATTCTTCTTGTAGGTTGTAGCACAAACTGTTGAGACTGGAGCTCAAACTGCTGCCACATTAACACAGCAAGTATGCCTCTGTCTTTTACTGGATTATTAATTTTTCTGCTTCTAAAGCATCTTTTCCAGCTGGCATACGAGTGGGCTTGCTAAGTGTTATTATGATTTGTTGCCTATTTACTATTTACATTGCTTTACTCATTCCTCTCAGTTCCAGATAATGCTTTATTGCTTTCCTAGATTGCCCGAAGAATGCCTTTTTTTTTTTTTCTGTTACCTTCCATCTTAAAGATTTGTACACGAGAAGGTTAGGAGTTTCTAACTTCAAAATGCTGTTTTATTTCTAGACAGAGCAAATGAAGAGAATTGGTAATGAGCTGGATACTGTCCACTTTTCACTGAAAAAAGCTAGTAAACTAGTGAAAGAGATTGGTCGCCAGGTACTCCCTCGTTCTCACTATCTAACACATACACATGGTGAGAACGCACAAACACCAACTGAAAGTTGAACACATGATTTTGCAGGTTGCAACTGATAAATGTATCATGGCATTCCTCTTTCTGATCGTTGTGGGTGTGATTGCTATCATTGTTGTTAAGGTATGTATACGTTTGTCATCAGTGTGCAGAAGAATATCTTCAGTTCAACATTCTTGAAGGAGAACTCGTGTCATCTTACATTGTTCTACACCAAATGGCAGTCGGATAAAAGCTTAACTATTTTTTTAAAAAAATTCTTGCAGATCGTCCATCCGAATAACAAAAACATCCGAGACATTCCAGGACTGGCCCCGCCTGCCCAAAACTACCAGATTCAAAACAGAAGATTGTTGTGGGCAGAAGCTTTCATAGGTCTGTGATGACTGTAAATGTAGGCTTCATGCAGGTGCACTGCTTGCGAAGCAGCAGCTATCCATAGGACAAAAGATATATGTAGTAACAATTCTTTGTGCTTGTATATTTTTTCTGTCTTGTAGCCCTAGGTCTGTACTCCTGCTCCTGGTGTTTGTGCACCGCTGGCCGTTTGGTTGTGTATATGCAGCAGAGATGAGATGTTAAACCAAACCAGTAATTATGACGAATACCTGAAAGAGTTATAGTGCTAAAATAGATCATGCTTACCTTCGAGTGTCATTTTGACGACAAGCTGACCTGTGGTCAACATGACGATCGACTTGACAAACAAACGTTTAGAAGCATCGTAGTAGTGCTATAAAAAAGACGTGAGCAGACGTCTGGCGTCCATCTCAACCACTACTTCGGCGGGGCGTAGGCCTCATCAGCTGATCCTCATGTTATTCCACCACGGTTCTGTCGATGTACATTTATTTGCACATCGTGTCCAATTTAATACAGTAGTTAGTCAGTCATGCATGCACAAGAAGCCTAATTTCACACCTGATACGGCATACATCACTACTACAGCGGCGGTTTATACTGGCGCCACCCTTTTGTAAACACAGATCCACAGGCGGGTGGTTTGTGTCAACCGCCTCTGTAAATAGAAAAGTTGTACTGGCGGGTGCAACTGTGCACCGCCTGTACAAAATTTTTTAAATAGGCCTGGTTAGAGAGGTTACATGAGTGGGCCTGCTTTTGCGTTAGATTGAGCAGCCCATGCGCATTTCCCCTAAAAAATAGCAGCCCATGCGCAAAGGGGAGGCCACTTTCGTTTTTGTTTTTAACAACTAGGCCGGCAAATCAATCGGTGGGCTGCTGATCCATGCCCGGTGTAGGAAATCCCAGGAAAATTCTTAAGGGCTACTTTGGCAGCCACAGGGTGATTAGCCCAGGAAATCATCGCGGTGGGAGGGAATTTTCCGGACACCACAATCCCCGGGGGAGCTGGGGAATATCCCCCGCACGGGGTAATTTCCCTGTTGCCATTTGGCAGTTTTCCCAGGGAGATAATCACGTATTGGTTTATAACTGCTGGCCTGAACAAACCAACAGTATGTGTGCATAAAGTATCATCCAATGATATATATGTTTGTTAAAAAAACATAAAATGCGAGTTAGATAAGGAAGTGAGTAATATAAGAAAGCATGTCATTCAAATGACAAAGTAGTCTGTATACAGTCGACTCATGCAAAATTTAATCCAAGTAGCACAAACTGTCCAGCTAAGCCAATCCACTCATCACCAAGTCATCTCCATGCACACATCTAGCCAAGCAATGAAAAACAAAACAATATTTTTGACCAAGAACTTCGGCACTAGAATAAATTATGGTTTAACTCCTCAGAAGAATGTTCAAAACCAAAAAAAAAACCTCATTTGTATAAGCTTCTCAGGCGCTACACTACATCTGCATTTTTCTTCTCAAATTATAAATTGCTTCCAACGAGAGGTCTGCAAGTAAACACAAGGAAAAACATTAGCAACAAAGAAAGGAAAGGCTCAGATAAGTGGAAATGGAAAAAGAAATATTATGTATGGGCAACCCTTTTGTTCATTTTGCAGCTCAGTTGTGATCATGCTATCACAAAAAAAAAGAACGATGCCTATTTTCATGATTATATGATATAATCACCAAGCACAGAAAGGACAATTTTGGTTTCTCAAAAGAACAGGAAAGAAATGATTGATACAGAAAAAGGTGAGAATAAAATGGACAACCATGCAAGAGTTCTCAATCTCATGCTGCTGCTTGAAGTGACCATATATAGTTGGTATGCTAGAGGGATGCATTGGGATTTTTTCGGTTTCTGGAAGAGCATGCATCAGTACGGCATGTAGCCACTATTCATAGGCATATGTTGTTTCATAGTTATCAGTAGCCACCACCTTCACCTAGCTAGCCTCTAACCTGGATACAGTTATGGGTTTTGTGCTTATAGCGAACTTAGTTGGTTCTGAGCATGTAGGCTGAACTACATAGGATTATGTGCATCACACATGCTTGAGCGATGGAATTGATGGTGACCATTGGGATGCTCATAAGCTATATGCCAACTTCTTTGAGATAAATTTTAATCCTTTAGGCACGTTTTTATGGGCCAATGGAGTAACAACTAAAATAGTATAAGTTGAAATTTGACTTCCCTATTTCTGTGGAATATATATGTATAATTTTATATAAGACCATCAGTTTGTTGGTTTTACTTATCCTTCCACCTATCTGGCTTAATTACCATCGAACCATGCTTAGGTAGTTTGAAAGATTTTTCGCAATGGTTTGCCCATAATTGCTAAGTGTGCGTGTTGGGATCTATTTGGGGATTCTCAGTGCCTCCGCCTCCTCTTACCATATAAGTTGATTGGTTATTTTCTTGCTTGCTATTGATGTCACTTGTTGGAGTTATTTGGGTTAAAAGGTCACACTGATTTAGTCCACATGTGCGGCATATGTGATTTTTGGTATGTTGATGATTTGGTGAATGGGGAATGAGGAATTTGGTGAGCTAGTTTTTGCAAGTACCTTGTGTTGAGGTGACACACAAAATTTGATAGTGCATTTGATCTTTTTATTTAAGAAGTATGAAAACTATCTCCGCCATGCTTTCACTATTTGTTTCCTCACAAAAAAAACTTTAACCAAAAACTTAGTTGTGTTAGATTCCAACTTCGGTTTTCTGTCAGACGTTGAAATTCCTATGTCTTAATTAGTTCCAAGTCGGCAGGAATTTTAGTCGGCAGGAATTTCCAAGTAAAATTCCTGTCGAGGCTCTCTGTCTTATTTAAGGTTTTAGCTAGGAATTTCCTGACTTGTCCGGAATATCCAAGGTCTGTTATATTTGCTGCGCACAGATTAAGCAAAATGCTTCCATTCTAGCATTCCAGGACATTACAAGACCTTTGGAAATTCCTGATCTGACCTTTGGAAAAAGCTCTAACTATTTGTTTAAACATCGCTCGATAGTTTTAATGAAAATACGACTTATCCCTATTAATATAACACTTATCCCTATTAGTCAACTCTATGATTGGTGCTTAATTCCTTTGTTTCGCAAGGTTGCTTTAGAAGATTTGCGAAGAGTTGTGATGTGAGTTGAAATCCTGTTGTGTTCATATTTGTAATCGGTTGAGTATGGCTTTTGATAATATTTTTTGATAGTGTTTTGTACAAGTCACATTTGTACCCATGTACCATTGTCTTCTACATTTGATTGAGCCTAGGCAGTGGTACTGCATGTGTTAAGTTATTATGGATACTTGCATCTAGAGTCATACAATTAGTTCAAAGTTCTAGTTCTATTTGTGTTCATACGATTGTTTGCATTTATAGTGGTTGCCACAACCTGCTTATGGGTTCAAGGCTCTTCTTCTACAACTTCAGTAGCACTTCTCATCTCAATTGCTATAACTTTATAATCTAGAACATTAATTTGCTCATTAGTAATTTGTATATGTCAATATTGTTGAGAATGGAAATTATGAGAATAATTAAGTACTCTTTTCGTTGGTTGATCTTGTCCCTATATTGCCTATAATTCAACTATACTACTTGAAATAAGCACTTATTAGTGTCACAACCACTTACTAGTACTTTTGAATATAGTGTCACAAGCAAGAACCAGGTTCGAATCACTGTGGGTACTATGTGTGTGAGTTTCTCAGACATGACGGTCGGTACACCAAGTCTAAGAAAGTAAGTAATGTCACATTTGAAGGTGATTATTAATGCCGTCATCATGTTAGTATGTTAATGTTTGATGCCTTATTATTTTTTTGCAGGTATACAAGTGTGCTGATCCAACAAATAACCGTCTGTCGAATGTAGAGCTCATGAACATTTGCGATGAAATTAGTTGGTTCATCCTGAAAGAAGTAATTGTCAAGGATGGGAAGTATTTTGATGTCGATGGTGAGTTAGCTCAACCAGAGTACCAAGATCTCGTATTAGCCAAGTCACTTGGGTGTGGTGACGATCTATGGTGGGTTTAATTTAGTTGTTTGCAGGCCAATGCACTGTTTCATGGAGAATTATTTTTATTCGACTATGATCTTTTATGAATTACGAACCTGTGAGAATTATCTGACTATATCTTTATTTATGAGCCAGTGAGATTTATTTGTCTATGATCTTTATTTATAAGCTGACAAAAGCAGAAAAATTTAATTTCTTATAACCATTAAAACCGTCGGTCTCTATTAGATTACCGCCTGCGCAAAAACTATTTAGCAAGCGGTCCTAATACCAGCGGTGCCGTACATAAACCGATTATGTAAACGTGATATGCAGAAACGGATTATGTAACAAATCCGATAGTATTAACAGATTTGTACACTCGGTGCCCTACACACACCGATTGTACAAAACGTTTAGTACAGGCGGTTACTATAAACCCACCGCTAGTAGAAAACGTTTAATACAGACGGTTGTCTAGGTACCGATTGTAGAACGTTTTGTTTGTACCGTCGAGCATTACTGGCGGTGCACTCGGGCGCTAGTGGAGAGCCCTCTGGAGCCGCCAGTACTGACCGCCGCTGTAGTATAAGGCAACTCAGAACGATTGATATATATTCTCCAGCTTGTGCATTGCCATTGTTTCGTTCTATTTTGTGAGCTGAAGTTTGCATCATGACTGGATACAAGTTAACAATGCTGATAAAATCGATCAATGTTTGATCTCTACTCTGAACACACTAAAAAAGCAACATATATATAAACCTTACTGAATGGGGTTCAGATTGAGCAAACAAGAACATGGAGACCCAACAACCGATGGAACAACTAATAACATACCCAACAAGTTATGGAACAGCTGATAAACTAAACACCAACATTGGATGGGGGACGATGGCATAACCTATATATAACACCTATAATGGCAACGACCCAGACACAAACAAAACCATGGGATTGATACTTCTCGACTTGGGCCCATAGAACCTTTGGAGCAACTCCTCAAATTATCTCAAACGATCTTGGGTGCTAAACCTGACACCATTCCAGCATTCTTCTGGTCATATCCTACCATGGAAGCAGCAGCAGCTAAATTTTGATGGTTGGGGTTCACTTGATTATTCAGAAGCGGCCCTTGCACGCCGGTTCTGCGTCCCGCTCCATGAGATTGCTGCGATGGGATCGAAACACTTGAGGGTCCAGGGTGATCCATTCTAGTGCTCAAATGGCCGTAGTTGGAGTTGGAGAGGCTTGGAAAGAAACCAGTGAAAGTGTGACCTTCAGCAGCAGGCATCGCGTTGAAGATCATGTTTTGTATCATGTGATGGTCCATGATGCTATTGCTGCCCCCTCCTAAAGGCGCTGCTGTCTTTGTGATGGAGTATGGAAGAAATTCTTCCTGTGGCAGGGTTGCTTGAACTGAATTCATCATGTTCACGGAGTGGTTGATGTAGTCCCACTGATGCATCGTGGTGCGGTTGTATTCTCTAGCAGCATACGCCATCGCCGTCTCTTGCTGAGGTGTTGGCACAAATGACAAACTCTTAGTGATGTACTGGCTGTTGAGTTCTTTCCCAGGCAGGTGTGCCTGACAATATGAGCTCCAGGCGTCCTCAGATTTTAGGGGCATGTTTGGTTTATCTCCAGGCATCTCTGCTGAGCGCTCCCAGACGTCCGATTTCAAGCGCCTTGGGCTTAGATACGTGCCTGTGCCTGACACCAAAGGTGGCGTCATGTTGATGAACCCGTTTTGTAGCATGTCGACGAACCCACCTGGAGGTGGCGCTGGCATCATTGTGTCCAAGTATGGAAGAAATTCTTGTGGCGGAGTTTCTTGCACATGGAACGACTGTGAATTCTTCATGCTCATCATGGATTGGTTGATGAAGTAGTAGTTCTGATGCATCACGATTTGGTTGTCTCCACTGGCAGGCGTCATAAGCGTCTCTTGTGGAAGTGTTGGCACAGGTGATAAACTGTTCGCAAGATAATAATAGGGCTTGTTCTGGTTTGGATCAACGTTGAAGAAATTGCCCACTCCAGCAGCAGGGGCATGGTAATGGTATGCTAGTTCCTCTTGAGGCACGGCTGCAACTGCTTCCATGAGAGCTCTCTGCATGTCATCCTCATCCTGTCCCTCTGCTGTGCTGGCACGACTGCCCTGCTCGACATTGCTGCCGGCGGCAGGCACGGTTTCCAGTTCAAGGTCTTCCTCTTTCCTCTTCCTCTTGGTGCTCTTCTTCTTCGTCTCACCACCCTCTTGGCTGTGCTTCTTTTTCTGGATCGTGCACAAGACCAGCCCGTCCACCTGTATACAAGAACGAGATCAAACCAATGTTAATGATAATTATAATGTCTCTTGCTGACAGAGACACCAACAGTAACAGCCAGATGAAAAGGGGAGGATAACGACGACGAAGAGACCTTGTCGGCATTGCCGACGCTTATAGCTTCGAGCTCCGCCTCTGAGGTCAGGCTTTCGTATTCATACATGGTCCAGTCCGTCTTGACACCGTCTTTAGCCTTCGCCGCCGCCTCCACCTCCTCCTTGGTTGGCGGCAGAGCGCCGGCCTGGGTCTTCCTCTTCCTGCTGCGCGACGCTTCGTAGAACACCAGCGTCCGACGGCATCCAACCAGCACGCCGCCGGCAGAGCGGATCGGCCTAACGCTCCCCGTCGCGTTCCAGTGGCCATTGTCTTTCGTGGCCCGGTTCGGCCGGGTCCCGCCGTTGTGCTTGCGTTTCCTGTCGGTGAAGAAGAACCACCGGTCCTCGCCGTAGCTCCGATACTTCTCTGCACGCAGGCAGTTTGCAAATCACATAAGCCAATATTAGATACGAATAAAAAAAGATTAACTGGTTAACGGATTCGAACTAGATCTACCTATGAGTATATCCGGATGGTATTGGAGAATAGGCTCGTAAACGAAGATCGGCAATGGCAGCCGTTGGTTGGCGAGCCTGGGGCGCAGGTAGTAGACGACGAGCTCGGCGTCGGTCGGGAGGAAGTGGAAGCCCGGAGGCAAATGCAGCACCGACTTTGTCGGGCTGCGAACGGGCGCCGCCGCCGACATCGTCAGCGCCGAATCACTTTTTACCGAATCACTTTTTTCCATATCACTTTTTACCGAATCACTTTTGTCCATGAAAAAAAGATCGAGTTGTTCATTAGGCATTATAATAGACATATCAATTTAGTACAAGAAATTAGAAACCAGATCAGATCAGAATACAATACAGCAGAGATGAAGAGAAGGGTGCCCCATGCATACCTGGTGGCGTTGGACGACGAAGACATGGCGGAAAGATACCGATGAGGCAATGAGTCACGTGGTGTATGGAGGCGGCGTCTCAGAGCCAGGCAGAGAGAGAGCGTGCGCGGCGTCAGGCGGCGGCAGACGGCGGCGGCCCGGAGCCACGACAACAGGGAGAGCGTGCGCGGCGGGCGTTGGTGAACGGGAGAAGAAGAGGCACACGGGGAACGGAAGCACCGAAAAAAAAATTGTGGGCCTGGGCCTAGGTCCAGGTGGAGGAGACCTGATCCTGAATATATTCTCACCCGGTCTGCTAAAAAAAAAAAAAAAAAGAAAAGAAGATGGAAGATGGTACATACCCGAATAAAACATACTGCAGAGGTAAAAAGATTATATAGAAAAAAATCTAAATTACTTCCTTCAAGTTCAGCCATTTTAGGTCCAACTTACTCACAACTTAACAAGACTTGTCTTTCTTTGTTTCTCTATCTATCTATGTATACGGGTTGTATTTTAATTTCAAATTCTGATGGTACAAAACATCATGTACTATGTCATAACAAAAGAAAATTATAGACGGTTAAGAGTAAATTTGACCAATTTAAATAGTTGGGAGAGTAAATCAAACCAAACATATAATTATTTGGGCACAAGTCAAACTTAGAGAGAGAATTAGATTTTTTACTTATATTTTATAATCTCAACAAGGTGTCTCAGGGTAGAGATGTCAGGGCCTTAAAACCATTCCGTGTCCTTTGATTAATAGAGAAAAAAATGCATGTGTCTTGCATACCTAATATTATAGTGATTGTGTTATTTCTCTTAAACTCAAGTTTTTATTATTATTATTTTTTCATCGCACTCTTTGATCTATACGTGCATGTTTGCTGTAACAAAGGTACTTGGAGGAGTGCATAAAGTTATCTTAGTTTAGAGAAATATATGCCTGTGACCGAAGATAATGTGTGAACATACTCCGTCTCCAAATAAATCAATTTTCTAAAATTGTATGAATCAAAACTCTTTTAAGTTTGGCTAAAACGGTACAAGTAAGCACAAATCTTATGATGATACCAAACTAGTAACATTAAATATATCATCAAATATAATTTTATAAGGCAAATATAATTGTAAAGGATAGTGTATGGTGCATCGATTTTTTTTTTCAATTTTGACATATCCTTTTCTTATGAAACAATATAATCAATTAATGAACAAAAATGGCTATAATCCTTTCATGTTTAGCTCCCCTAGTTATCAAGAAATTATGGTAAGTCGTAATAAGAAAGCACTATTGGGTATTACTAGCATGTCCTCCAACTACAATCAAATGAAGGACGGTTTGATGTCAAGAAGGGAAGTGACGAGGACATAACACCTAGGATACATCAATTGAGGACAAGGTTAGCTTGTTCGTATGTTTACATAATGTCGGCACTTCAATGTGCTTAGAATTAGAAATAAAGGTGATGATGATGCACGCTATGGAAATACACTTTCTATGGCCTTGTTTAGATGCCCAACTTTGGGCATCCAAAGTTGGAAAAATTTCCTGTAGCGCACTGTAGCAATTTTGTTTTTATTTGGTAATAATCGTCCAAATATTGATTAATTAGTCTTAAAATGTTCGTCTCGCAAAGTACAATCAAATTGTGCAATTAGTTTTGATTTTATCTACGTTTAGTATTCCATGCATGTGCCGACATTTTGATGTGACATGGAATCTTCTTTTTTATAGTGAAATTTGGGAGTGAATTCTAGGATCTAAACAAGGCCTAAGGAGTAGAGTGCAAGCCCATCGAAGCACAACATTGTTTGCTGGTAGCTCAACAATATTAGAAATGCCATAGATCTTTCACCCCAAGTGCAATTTCAAGTTATATTCTATATTGTATAACTTTCAAATTATAAGTTTTTTAAAAGTTTCTTAGAGAGTCAAAACAAAGTTTCATCAAAACTAGACGGATAATTATAAAGATTTATGATGTTAAATAGGTATGATATAAAGATATAATTAATAATAAAAATTCAATGATACTTATTTGGTGTCATAAATGTTACTCCTTTATATAAATTTGGTCAAATTTGAGATGCTTTGACTCTTTAAGAATATTTGAATCTTTAATTGACTGAAACTGCGTCGCCGTAACAAAAAAGCATTGTGCCACGTCACCATGATGTCACGTGGGATATGTGAAACGTTGGATGACAATCTGTCGGCATACATGATGCTAGTAGCAGCCATTTTTTTTCTTTTTTTTTTTTGGATTCGAGGCAGCCATTTTCTATAGGACTTCATCTTCAAGCGATACATCACTCTAGAAAGCTGGAGATAGTGTACAGGTTAATAAAAATTTATATAATCGGTATGCCGGTGATGCTAATAACAGTCGGTGTCTCTTGGACTTTTGATCGATAGTTCAAGGAACTTCAGATATTTACCAATAAGTTATGCTAAACAAAAAGTTACTCCCTTCGTTCCTGAAAGAATGCAACTATAAATTATGTTGGTCAACATAATTAAAATTTAACTAGGTTTATACTAATTAGCATTAATATTTACTAGCCCATCAACCCGTGCATTTGCACGGGCTAGTGATATGTAAATTACATATTCTTTTGTTTTCTATAAAGGAAATACGCTTGCACGGGCTAGTCATATTCATATATTAACCATGATCATAAGGTGGACGTATGGAACTTTGGATTCTAGAAACCATACTAATATAGTCATAAATGAGTTAGCTATTGCACGCTCGTAGTTTTTCGTTGTAGTAGAGTAGAAGCACACTGCAATTTATAAATAAATAAAAAAAAGAATGCAACCTTACTTTATTTTCCAATAAAGATATTCATCTGCAAGATTAAAGAGCGATTGCTTCATAAATTCAGGTAACAATAATCGGCCCACAAAATTTATACATCCATTTTGGGTACACTTTTAAGTGCTATACTTAGGAAGTATAGTAGTCGGCTTGTTTTCATTTTGTTTACTAAATTCTGAATTTGCAATGTAGTGTTACCTTCTTTATAAAGGAAAACGGCAAGTGCATCTGGTATAGCACCCTTTATAATCTTATAAGCAAAATAACACAATAGTAACCATATGCTCTGTGGAATTTCAGTAAGTTATTTTAATTAATTATTGTTGTTGTAATTAGAAAGTGACTAATAAAATAGGATGCTTATACCTCCTTATCTCCATGAGCCCTCCTAAACTTAATCCCCCATATACTTCTGTCATCCAACAACTTTCCCTTTCTCAAATAACATAAGGTGGATAACATGTCACTCTAAAATTGCTCGAGAAAAATCATATCACTCTAAACATAAGGGAAAAGGTGGAAGACAGCCTACCACTAAATATAAGTTGCTGGATAGAGAAACTATTTGAGGGTGATTTTTATTTCACAGTAAATCTTAATTTTGACTTTAAGAGGTTGGATAGGAAAGCCTTGGATCGAGATGCTCTGCAACATATATACTACTGCTCATTCCGAGACTGGCCGCACTGATCAGTGAAGCACTTTTTCAGTTTTCTTGGTTGTTTGATTCTAAGTGATTATATATTGACTTCTGAATAATTCATATATGTGCAGATTTTTTCTTTTCCTCATAAATTAAATGAGTAGGAAATATAATACTTTATTTGTGCTATTGTTTACGTAGAGAGATTCATGGATGCTTTACCTTTTGATGACTGCCACCTCAGCTTGTACACTCCATGCAAAGCAAGCTCTTAGTATTCCTATATACAGCTGATTGACATTGTATATTGCCTGGGGGAAAGAACAATAAGCATAAGATGGTAACTGAACTTGTTATTTAACAAATACAATACAAATATAGTCTATATTACATATCTAGAAGGGCACCAGGAAAATGTCCAGGGTCATTGTTCTGGACTAGTTGATACTAGTATAATGCCCGTGCTAACGTCACGGTTTTATTTCAGAGATACACATAAGCTAACCAAATGATAATATTTTTCCATAGTGTAATTGTCATACTAATGCAATGGTGATGTCTAGAAAAATAAAACAAAATTAAATCAACTGATGAAAGAAACAAAGTTCACTGTCACACAGAGTTGGTCATTTCCCATTCAGAAAAAATAGACAAGCCACACAGCCAATGAAGTCCGAGAGTCCAACCAAACCTTTCGAGAGCGGCAGCTCGAAACCTGATAAAATTTCATTGAAACAAAGTAATGATATAAGCTCTCTACTGTGTACAGAATAGAGATCCCTTACTTCAAAACCAAAAAAATGTTGCGACTGCATCTCAACAAGGACTCTATAAGTTAAAATTAATTGTTAGACCAGAACCAGAAAAGGATGGAGCAAAACAACAAGAACACCTGTTTTTACATTCGGTGGAACCCAGGCTATTCAGAAGTAAAATCCAAGGCAAGCAATGTATAAGTTGCATGTATATTCATCTTCCATGCGAATTGGCTTGTAGTCCAATGGTAGGACGGTCCGGTGAGACGCTACCCACCATAGTTCAAATCCTGGTGCTCGCATCTTTTCCTGGGATTTTCCCACTGGTGACTTCGAGAATCTCCAGATCTGCCGGGTGCTCAGTCCTTCGAAGGTCCTCATAGGGGTAGGGGTAGGATTTACGTACGTGTGTTCATAGGGTGAGTGTGCGTGCGTATTGTGAGCGTCTGCGTTGTACTGTGTAATCTCAAAAAAAAAATGTATATTCATCTTCCATTGTTTGGTTATTTTAAGAAGATAATTTAAGAAGCTATAAGTAGATATAGTCTTGTCTTATTTTAATAAGAACAGAAAACAGAGAAGGTGACTGAAGATGAGACCGAGAGCCGTGACAACGGAAAGTGAGCTAGCAGGAACAAATACAGGTGCAGGTTCAGACTTGCAAAACGACTGCTTGGTATATCATGTACTTTTAGAACAAATCTCGTAGGCGGGTAAAGAATTAAGCCATCTATTTGTCACAAAAAATAGGTGTCGATGCAACCTGCTTGGTAGATCATGTTAAGACAGGCATGCTTGTATCTGAAAGAAACATATTTTCCGGAGGTCAAGAAGATCGTATCAAGCAAATTTTGAAGGGAATTTGAATGTGTAAACAAAATCAAAAGTTGGGATACCTGAGGATATGCCAATAATATGCCAATAATAAGAGGTCAAGAAGATCACTAACATTTCAACATCAATCAATGGACACTTTCAAGCATGCGTGCAAACATCTAGTCTACTGTCTCGTTAACATTTCACAATCAACCAATCGCTCAGTAGGAAGCCTGAGAGATTCAGCCCTAACACACGACGATACCATCAGCATTTTTCTACATTAATTAAACTTTTAAGGCAAAAACGGCATGCATCTTTTTGCATTAAAATTTCTCGATGAAAGAAAACAAGAAACCGCACCATGTAGATCGGGTGGAGATGGCAAGGATAGGCACAGGTGCAGACGTCGTGGGAGACGGAGATGGATCGGCGGCACAGTCTGAGTGCACAGAGCCGCCTACGCGCCGAACACGACGACCGCGACGGCGGCGGCGACCGGATTGGGCGGCAGCGAGCGTCGAGCGCACGGAACCGAAGACACACCGGACTGGAGCCTCGCTACGACCATCCACGGACACGTTCTGCGCTATCAACATGCCTGCCACGGCACCGGCGGAGGTGGTGACGCAGATGGCGGACGCCGCGGCGCACGACGACGCGACGCTCCGGCGGGCCCTGGTGGGCGGCGGCAAGGCCGCGACCGCGCTCCTCCTCGCGCTCTCCAGGCCGCCAAGCACCAGCTACGATCAGGGCTCCGGCAGCCGGCCGTCCAGCGATCGTTTCCGAGAATCACCAGCGACGATCAACCACCAACGACGATCACGGGCCACGGGGTGATCCACGCCGCCGCCAGGAAGCAGCACGCGGCGCGTTTCAATTTCGAATTTCGTAAGAGATAGGAGATAGGAGATTTTGTTGCGTGATTTGTTGCGTGATGTTGCGTGATTTGAGGAGTTGATGTCGCGAGGACGTTGGTCGAGTGGGACGCAGGGTGAGAGAGGAGGGTGGGAAGTCTGACCATACATCTAATTGTAGTCCTTAGATCTAGTTTAGAGATGTTTTAGACCCTTGATTTTGATGAGGAGGATAACCTTAACAAGTATTCCATTATAGTAGAGATGTGTTTCCTACTTTTCTCGTTCTGACCGAACTTGTAATTTTCCATTGGCATACATACCTATGAGGTCATCAGGTCGATACATAGGGATGCTACCTTCAGTCCAGCATCCGGCGTCCCAATAACCACTAGTATAATGCCCGTGCTAACGCTACGGTTTCAATCAGGGATGCACATTGAAACAACCAAACGCCGATATTTTTTGTTAGTTTCAGTCACAAGCAATTGTATATAACCATGTATTTTATCCAGAAAACACTCATGCATAACAAGGATAATATCTATACATTCATTTGGGCTGCTAACTTTGTAGCCAAATTTTTCATTCCAATTTTTGCCTTTTTCAATTATTATATTGCAACTCCACTAACTACAATACAACAAAACATATGATGAGAAATACATTGAATGGCCTTTATTTTTAATAGAACTGACAATGATGGTGAACAGCCTATGCCGCAGTAGCCCGTGCCGTGCCACCTCGGCCGAGCCCACCATGGTCTGTTGCACCACATCTTCCCCTATCCTCACCTGAAACGCCATCCGTTGTCCGGCTTGGGCCTCGCCACCTGATCACCTATAATCAAATGCAAACCCACACACCCATTCAACAAAGAATTAGATTTAACAAATTTACCCCTTCAAATAACAGGAAAAGCTCATCACCAGCCACTTAGTTCTTCCTGCTGTAAATGAGGAAGCAAATAGATGCCTTATGGGCATTATCAATAACACCTAGAGATCCTAAATGTGTGGTTGTTTAACCGTACTGAGTACTAATACTGAATAAAATGCCCCAAATATACTCACGATTTAACACAACATATCAGCAAAGTGCTCCTTCATCATGTCGATCTCTTAGCGCATGGAGTCTAGGCTGCCATTTACTCAAGCCACAACAGAAATAATTTGGCATTAAAAAATACACGCAAATAAAATACAGAGATCTAAGGAAAGCTGCAACAGGAATCCAAATATCAGCATGCTATGCAATGCAGCTGCAACAGAAAACCGAACATGAACATGCTTTGCAATGGAATTTCTGTTTTGCCAAAATAAAAAAAATGAGAGTAAAATGCACCGTGGGTACCTAAACTATTGACGTTTTCCCATCTAGGTAAACTTTCAAAACGACTATTCAGGTACCTCATCTTTTCCCGCGGTGCACAACCGGTCCAAAGGCAGCCACGGCAGCCTCATAATCTGACGTGGCCGTGTCACCGTGGCAGAGCCCCACCAAATTTAGCAAAAAGCCCCCCCGACAATTTTAGTCATCCCCTTCCCCATCCTCTTCTCACGACCGTGGGAGCCGGTGCCTGGCGAGCGACGGCTGGAGCGTGTTGGACGGGAGGCGTGGCGTGGACGGCCACGGGAGGAAGAGGACTCTTCACGGTCGCGCGCCCCACCGATTGCTCCGGCCAGTCTGTGCGCGCATGCCGCCAGTCGCTGCCGCGCCTCGCCATGACCGCAACCGCCACCGCCGCCAATCCCACCACTGGGCCTCGCAACCTCGCGCTGCAGGACGACGGCCATGGCGACATGCGCCGGAATGCACGCGGAGGCGAGGTCGTGGGCACATTCCAGACCAACCGCACGGCGTGCTGCCGACCTCGCTGCAGGCCCGTCCTATGGGACGGCCGCCCGACGACTCGGGGCGGGCCACGAGCCGTTTTGAAAGTTGGGGTACCTACATGGGAAGAGCCGAATAGTTTAGGTACCCTGGTGCATTTTACTCTAAAAACCCCTATATGTGTGCTAAAGGATCGCAGGTTCACAGTGGGCAATTCCAAAAGAGCATCTTTACCAGGTTTGAAGCCTCTTTGTATGTGTGTATCTAGTCGGCTAGGCCAAATGATGTTTAGTTTTCAGTGACATCCCCGGTTCCCAATGGTCCCTTCTCAGCTCCAATGAACTGCATGAGTGCAGTTGTGAGAAGTCCTCAAAAAATCTAAATTTATTATGTAGCCACAGAAGCATGTCATTCCGACCATGAAGTACCTTGATTCTCATCATCTCATGTTTCACTTTACACATTATATTTATACTTATTTAATGAAACAGGTTTCAAGTGTTGTTTCTTCTTCAGAAGTACTTCCACGGTTAAGAACCTCTATCGCTACAATTTAATCACAATAGTTATTTGGAGATATACTCCCACGGTTAATAGCCTTCGATGAGCAATTCAATGAGCTAAAATAAATTAGCATTGCAGAATTTTTAGCTGATAAAACTCTTGAGCCATCAGTATGGCAACAATCCTACCATAAATGTGCAGTACTGCCATATCCAGAGATCGATAAATAAATCACCGTATATAAGCATTTCAATTACAAAACTATTTAGTTGCCCAACGAACCGTAATTCAGAGGTAGGTGTTTTATTTTTTGAACCGTGAGCATCCCCCATTTCCATTACTGAAGCAACGGAAATAAAAGTAGTTTAAGATTGTTCAGAAGAGCAAATGGAAGCGCTAGAAAAAAGCTAGATTGTAACAGATGTGGATCTTACCAATTAGAATGCAGGATACAATACAAATAGAGGTGGCTGTTAATATGACTGAAGTATACAATACAAATAGTCATATGACTGTACCTTCAAAAGTTATGTGCTCATTGATTACTCCAAGAACCACAAGAGGTTGTGCTTTTTGTAGATACTGGAGAAGCATTTCATGTGAATACTGCCACTGAAACGAAGGTAAAAAAATATTAGTTGGAGCAGACTGTCAGATAGAGCATGTCAAGTTCTGATGGCTCAGGGCGACCAGATAACTGAATCGTGCATACACCTTGAACTGCTTCTGAAGATCCTTGATGTAGTCCAAGGCCAGATCCAGCATCTCTGCAGCGTTGGTTTGATGCAGTCATCAACAAAACCTCCACTGTGTGCCGTAAAATGAACTGAAAAGTGAAAAGTGAGACTCCACAATGACCAACAAATCGCAAAATGATATTCACTATTGATTCGCTATCTCAATTACAACCAAAGGCTGCTAATGCTCCAGCACCAACCTCAAGATTGGACTACCTGGCTTGGTCTCATGCTAGCCTGCGCAAGAACATCCTGCTGGATGATCTTCACCAAGTTGTTGGACACGGCATCTCTCCCTGTCCCTGGCGTTGGCCTCGTTCGCCTCAGATCCACCACCAGGAGGAATTAACCCAATCAAGCAAAGATCAAAAGAACAATGAAATTATGGTTTGAAAACTTCAGACCCTACATAGAAAATTATAAAGATAATCAGATCATCACACCAGATCCATTACAAGGAACAGAAAACAGATTCCATGGATAATCAGATAATCAGATCATGTCACACCAGATCCATTACAAGGAACAGGAAAACAGATTCCATGGATAATCAGATTTCGAGACAGAACTAAATATTAGTATACTCTAAGCTGTGAGCCTACAAACCTTTAGCTGTCCATTGCGCGACCAATCTGAGGATTCACCATTGCTTAATAGCTTAGTTCTCAGTTCCAAAACTAAAAACGGCAAATCTGAGGATTTCGTTGTGCGAATGACTGAATGTGTACTGAGCGATCTTCAATATTAGTGAGGCAAGAGCTAAGCGTCAGTTAACTCATAAGCTAAATAGACACGTATATAATCAAAATAGTTAACTGTTCACTCTGTAAATTAGTTAACAAAAAAATATTTAAAAGGTTTGATATAATACCTTAAATTCAAAACTTGTGTAAACAAAATAAAATATATTGTTCTTCATTCCTGAGCTTGACAAAAAAAAAAGAACAAGCAGATGTGTGTAAGAGCCATGCGTCAGTTAAATGATAAGCTAAATAGACATCGGGATAATCAAAATGGCTAACTGATCGCTTTGCAAAAGATCTCATATAAAACTTTAAATTCAAAACCTGCGTAAATGAAAGTATACATTGTTCTTCATTTCCTTGCCTATCCGAATCTGAAGTAGATAATCCAAGCACCCGAAGCATTGCCAACACTTGTTCCTGTTTAGCAGGAAGGGAGATGAGAATACCAAAAACTCGCTGACTCAAAAAATGAGGAAAAGAAAAAAGGGGAGCAGAGCGTACAACCCCTTCGGAGATGATGCGGAGCTCTCTGCGGGAGTACTCATCACGGCGAGCGAACTCGAGGACGGCGTGGCCACACCGGCCTTAGGGAGGAGCGTGCGCCGCCGCCGTGAGGGTCGCGCTCATCTGCTCGGTTGCCAACCACGGGGAAGACAAAGATGCTAGACGTGGGGAAGATGGAGATGGCATGACGCCCCCCGCGGTGGCTGGCTCCCGCGTACTGCCACCAGCGAGTGGCGGAGGCTGCGTCTTCCAGGGCCGCAATGGCATCCCCCATGCCCGAAACCATAACCCTAGCGCCTCTCGATCTGATGGCGGCAGAACTCCGCCGACAACCACCGCAACGGAGGGCTGCGATGCGGCGACGGCACCTGCATGGCGAGTTGGGGACCCATCGTGCTGGTCCGGCGATGATGGCCACTGGCCATGGGCCACCGGCGGCGGGGTACACGGCAGCCCGCATCAGGGAAGGATGCCACACGCGAGGTGGAATCCGGAGATCCAAGGAGGCGGCTGAAGTTTCTTTTTTTTAGCAGAAAGAACAGAAGAAAATTATCTCTTTGCGGTGATTGGGAATCGAACCCTGGCAAGGACGCTGAGCCGGCTGAGTGAGGCGGAGGGTCTGGCTGTGTGGGGCTAGCGTAAGGGAGAGACTTCTTACGACTTTACAAGATTTCAATTATAGTATAGATAGATTGCGGTGATTGGGAATCGAACCCTGGCCTTGCAAAAGGACGCTGAGCCGGCTGAGTGAGGCGGAGGGTCTGAGACTGGCTGTGGGGCTAGTGTAAGGGAGAGGCTTCTTACGCCTTTACAAGAAATAGGGATGCAGCCTTCAGTAAAGCATCCTGCATCCCAATAACCATATAGTAGAAAGCAATGTTTTTTTTTTGAGACGCATATGAAGGCACACTCAGAGCATGATATGGTGGCACATTACGCAGTATGTGCACATATAACAAACCTAAACTTGCTCAAGAAAGCAATGTCTTTGACGAAGAAATAAAGGAATGTCTTGGATGAATATGATCCACTGCGAGAAGCAGTGCATGAAAATTGGCCTGGCCTCCTGGGATGCCACCAAGTAGTGACGTAAGCACATTCATGTATGTAGAATCAATTTTCTACAGCAGTTGCAGAGGTTGCGACTGGCCATGAGATCACATCGGACAGATTGTGAGGGAACGATTGTGTGGCCTCCCAGCGCAGGCTTGCACCTAATATTGACCTGTGATGCTTGTAGATGATGCTTGTCTGTAGGCCTCTGGGCAATTGACAGAAGCCATCTTTGTATGGCATGGCATGTTGTTGGCTCGCCGCTTATCGGAATCATATCTCCCGATAGAGACCGCCTCACGCGCAAGCTCTTCCGGCACGGCGGCACGCAGATGCTCGCGTGCCAGATCGTTGTCGGCAGCCTGATCGGCGCCAAGTTCGGCTTGGCGTACATGGCCATCGTGGTGCTCATGATCTCCGCTTACGTGGCCGGCTTTTTCCTGGTATGGGGACCCCTCGGATGGCTGGTGCCCAGAGAGATTTTCCCGCTGGAGATCCGGTCGGCGTGGCCAAGCAGGAACGTACCCGTCAACATGCTCTGCACCTTCAACATCGTGCTGGTGTTCCACCCCATGCCCTGCCGTTTCTAGTTCATCATATTCTTCTTCGGCGCCTTAGAATAGCTGAATTGCGATGTGTGCTTGGCTAGATTAGATCGCTTCCAGTGCCATGACCGGATTTTTTTTTTGGTAAATCATATAGGCAATTATGTTATTTTATTATTTCATTCTATAATGGCAGTAGTGGGTAATTTTTTTAGAAAATTAAATTTGATCCAATGGCCATTATTGCTAGCAATGATTGAACATCATTAAACTGAGGGCTAGATGTCTCTGATTATTGTAAGAATTTCTAGTATTTATTCTTTTTCTAACGCATCTCATGAGAATTAACGTGGAGCCTCCGTTGGAGCCTCTAATTAGTAATAGTAATCTTTTTTCTAACGCGTCGATGAGAATTAACGTGGAGCCTTCGTTGGAGCCTCTAATTAGTAATAGTAAGATGTCTCAAATAAGATTTTTTACAAAAATATATTTCATCATTAAATCTATTAACCCTTATTTTGTATCATAAATTTTAGCACTCTTTGATACAATTTTGGTCAAAGTTAGAATCGTTTGACTCCTAGAAAACAAGAATTACATTATTTTTGAGATGGAGGGAGTACATGATTTTTTTTTAAAAAAAGGATTTTGTTAAATATCTCGTCGTCCGCATTTTTCCCCCTCCTATCTCGTCTATTTGTTGTCCATTGATGTTGCTTTACGATACGTGCAGTATATTTCTTTTTTCTGGGTCCGCAACGAGTTCGCAACGACAGATTTTTTTCTCTAACGGGTCCGGAAAACTCCAGTGCACCCGTTATTTTTGAAAACCGCGCCCCCTTGTCTTCATCGGAGAGTCTCTGTCTTTTTTCCCCCAATCTCCATTTCCTTCCCAGGTCCGAATGCGGACAGCCCTCTGAATCGCCGCCGCTCGCTGGCCCTCCCGGCGAGCATAGCCATGCGCGCTCGCCGCGCCAGCCTCGCCGCGCACGCCTCCCCCGTGCTAGGCTCGCCGCGGGGCTCCCCTGGTGTTGTGGCGCCCCTCGCTGAACATTCCGGCGAGCCCCCGCGCCACCACGACGATTTGGCTCCCCTCGGCGACCCCCCCGGCGAGCCCTCGCGCCACCACGGGGCGCACTCCCGTCCAGGTTAGCTGCGGCTTCCCGTCCATGTTGTTTGCGTTTTGTGCGTGCTGTCTCTGCGCCGAATGGGGAGGGGGTTGGGGCGCAGTGCTCGCCACTCGGCATCCCCGAGCTGCGATGGATTTGGGGGGCGCTGCTTCTCCTTTTGCTGCGGCGGGCTGTGGGTGGGGGGCGCGGTCGTCGTCGTCGGTCCCCTGATTTGGTGGCTAAGAGGAACTGCAGCTGTTGTTTGATTTAGAACAAATACACGCAATGTTTAGATCTGGTGGTCAGCAACTTTAGTTGTTTTTTGGTTCAGCACGAGTCATGCATGTTCCAGGCTATAATTGGGTACTTGGACGTTGATATCATGTAGAAATTTGCTAGTTATTTCCTTTGATTTCGGTAGCTTTTTGGGAAGCTATGCGTGCTGCTTTGCTTTTTCGGGGTGGTGATGTCTGTTTTTACCATGCACAAGCACAAGGAAGTGGCCAATGTCATGGCTGACGGAGAGTTATGTGTCCACTGATAGCAGATTTTTAATTTTTTTCTGCCAGGCCTTGTTGGTTTGCCTTTTTGATGATGTAGGCTATGGGGAAGGGAAAGAGAGGAGGGGGGTTGCGGTTTGGTGGTGGATGTTATTGTTCATAGATTTTTGCTTTGTGAATATATGCAGTAGACTTTTTTTCTATTTGCTTTGAGTAGACTTTGTGTCTGCATTTGAGTTTTGAGCTGAAATTCTTTGGAATAGCAACAACTTTGAAAAGCCTGATAAGTTAGGGGAATGTGTTGTTATATTTGAACTTCTTCGAATTTTGAGAACTCTGAACTGAGATCCCTCCATAGTCTTGATCAAGGCATACATGAGCCTTTTTATCTTTTTCAATTGGGAGGATTGTAGAGATCTGAAGAGTTAAAAAACTTGGCTACAGATTGGCTGTCAGTGAGGAAAGCAACTTATGTGATTCCCATTCGCTTGACTATGTAAGGCTGCTAATAGAGCCTCTCTGTCTTATGTTTCAGTGAGTTTTATTATAACCATAATCTGAGTTTTCAGACTTTGAGTTCAGAAAGTTTAGAAAGACCGTGATTTCTAGCGATTTTTGTGTAGAGAATTGTAAGGCTTTGCATTTGAGAAGGCAGATTAGGGCCTGTGGTGTGTGTGTGTTTTTGATGCACTGTTGTCATTAGCTGTTCCTTCTGTTTCATTATATTGTGTTTATGGGCTTATGTGCCTGTGGGTGTGTGTGTTTTTTTGTTTGGAGCTAGAAGTAACTGTCCTGCTTCAAGATTAGTATATTGCCCAGAACATTTTGGGGTCTGTGTATGGAGCAGTTTGATGATCATATGGGTTATGGTTTAAGATATCAGCATAGCCTCATGCATCTCCATTTTTGACTGACAATGATCCTAGCATGAATACAGTATGAACCGGGGGATGTTTTCGACCCTGGTGACTAGTGTGTGCCACTTTCTGGGAAATCCTACAATTTTCATGTATGCTGCAGCATATCTCAGCAACTTGGGTAGCCTTTCTCATACGAAATTCCTAGGATAGTTTGCCTCATTTTGATTTTTATACACACTTTAGCACATGATGTAATTGGAAAATGAGTGTTTTTCATACTTTTTGTTTGTAGAGTGGTAGGTAGCAGCCTCTCTTTTTTTTTTCATCCAAAACCCTCCCATGTTCCTTTTATTTTTCTCAACTTTTCCCCCCTAAAATTGATTACTGTGTTCCTGGACAGGTTTAGTTGCAATGGAGAGTCTCCAATCTGATGGTGTTGATGATTTGTTGTTCGACATGTATAAACAAAAGGAGGTTTGTATTTCCAGATTTTTTTTGGTTCTATTAGGTGTTAATATAATATATTTTTATATATCCTCCAATCATTTTTTTTGCTGTTTCAGGTTTTGAAGCATCTTAAAAGCAATATGAGCACTGAAATGCTAAGGACATTGGTAATGCTGAAGGTTAGTTAGGAAGCATTTTTGCTTTTTTTCCATATGCGGGCTGACTGAAAATTTGTTCATAAATGTCAACCTAATCTATTATTTTTCACTTTTTCAAGTACATTGAACTGCTATTATATATTTCCCGAACCGTTTCTTTTTAGCTTGAACCTTTTTCTCATTTACCTTTTTTGTGTTTTCTTTTTTTTTTGTAGAATGGTGGTGCCGGTACATCCGATCTTGGTGCTAGGAAGTTGAGGCTGGATTCGTTTTTAGCATCATTTGTTGCCGGCAAGTGTGAGTTGTTTTGCCACTTCTTTTTTAAATATATTTTGGTGCTAGGATCTGCGTAACCGTTTTTTATTTTACATAGGATGTCCACGCATCCGATGTTTCTGAGGCATTCCTCCCTGGTCTTAAGTCACGCTTGGAATCTTCTTATGGATCAGTGCTGAGTCAGGAGGTGTGCACTTTTTTTGTTGTTTAATGGGGATTCTTCTATTTTTGTCTCTTTGTCGAAGTGACAAAATGTTGGTTGTTACTAATTTTTGAATAGGTGATTTCGGGCATTGTGGGTTTGTTCGGCTTGCGTGGTTCAACTACGCCATCAATACTACAAGAAAATGAGAAACTAGTGTTTGATGTGTTAAAATTTCGATTGATTCTTCATGCATCAGGATGGACGGTTAGTCTCCTAAATATCCTTTTTTGAGTAACTCACATATGTTTCTCATTCGGTCATCTTTTTGGCTTATAAGTTTTATTTTTTTTCATGAAGCTTCTGCCTTCATTACACCTCCTTTGAAGCGCAAGGAAGTTTGCAAGTCCCCAACGGCTCCGGGTATGTTTGTATCTTTTCTTCTTTTTTTGCTTTTTAACTGTTTTTAACTTGGATTTTTCTCGCTTCATTTTTATGTATTCACCCCTCTTATTTTTTGAAAATCCTTATGCAGAAAAGCGTCTTACAAAAAAGTATGTCCCAATGAGGCGGGACTCAACATTAATGCTAGGGATGCCAAAGTGCTTTTTCCCGAGGTTGAACTTATCCATGCTATTGATGAGGTTGGTTTATGTCTTTTCATGAATTTTTCCTCACGCGTCTTTTTGCTCTATGTAATCTTTTTTGTGTTGTGTGTGGGTTTTTCAGCAATTGACGTTTCTTTTTCATGTCTAAAAACGCAGGATGATTGTGATGTGGTTTTTGTGAAGGAGGTGAGATTAAATGATAAGCTGAACAAGTTGTCCAACAATTCAGATGCCATGTACAATGCAAACATTGGTGTGGGAAGCAAAGTTGACAATCAAGCTACTGCACTGAAGAACAAGCCTGGCGTGTCATTTGCGAATGAAGAAAGGCGCAAGGATACTGTTGGTGTGTCATTTGCGAATGAAGAAAGGCAAAAGGATACTGCTGATATTGTTTCAATCACTGAGTCTGCGCGATTCCCTATTGCAGAACGATCGAAGAATGTTTATAATGCAGTGTTTTCACTAGCGAAAAGCAAGCTTTCTAGGTAAGACTTCTATCTTTTTTTTTTTACTGTAATATTCTTTGTTTCAGTTCCTTTGGGTTTCTTTTCCTTTCGTTTCAGTTTGTGTTCAGTCCCATGTTGATGATATCTCAGGGGATTAGTGGTTTGGTTTGTATATGATGAGGGAATGGTTCTATTTTGCTGAAATTCATATTGATACTCTGTTTCTGCAATGCACATGGGCGATCTTGTCCATATTTATTCAGCTGATTTTGATGCTCTTAAGAGGTAGATTGATTAAAGCTTGTTTAAACATTGCAATACCACTGTTCAGTCCCATGTTGATGATGTTCTTTCTAGTGCCTAGTTAATGTTTGTTCTAGTACGTAGGTGATGTTCTTTTGCTAACTCTTAGTTGATGTTTTTTGAGCTACTATACAGCCCATGTCCTGCTAGTTTTTTTGCTGCTTCTATATATGTACTAATATGCCCTTGTTGTAGGCTTTTGCATATTTTTTAGTTGTTTTTGTGCATGTTTTTTTGTTATTGAAAACTTTTTGCGCACATATATGTGTTAGAGATAATCAATCCACACGTATATCACTGTTTTTCAAGTGTTATGGTAGCATGTGACTAGTCTATTATTTTTTTTGAATGCAGGTCTATTATTGTTTTGATCGGGAAATGCAACCTACAATATTTCTCACTTGGTGAATCATTGACTCAACGAAAGGAGTATCTACTTATGTAATCAATATTTTCTCGTCGGAAATTCTTTCTTGACAAGCGTCCAAATATTTCAAGGAAGCACTTTTTCTTTTCACAAACAAACCGTAAGTCTGTCTAAGAAACAATTTGCATATCAATTTGTCCTTTTTTTTAGAAAAACATTTTGTTCAATTACTCTACTTATTATATAAGATTTTTATTCATGCGGGATGTGTTTTTGAGTGACTCACCCGACTACTCGCAAGTTGAAACGAGCTTCACTGTCTGCTCAAGTGTGCAAATTGCACGAGTGTGATAGGGTAATGTGAACTTTTGATCATTATCTATTTTCTACTTATTAGATAGTAAGATACATGAGTATTTTTTTATTCCTTTTTTGAATCCTTTTTTTCTCCCCCAGCTGTTTTTCCCCACGAAGCATAAGAAACATTGGTTCCTTTTCGTTGTTGATATGCATCAGAATTTCTTTATGTTTCTTGACTCCCTCTACACAAAAGATGATGAGTTCAGTTCTGAAACAAGGAAAAAGTTGGTAAGAATCACATGCATATATGTGTGCTTATCGAATTTTTGTCTCATTTTTTTTGGACTTGAATGTTTTTTGTTGTTGTTTTTTTTGTAGATAAGGGGTTTCCTCAATGCATGGGCAATTTTTGATAATTCAAACACAAGCTTCGACCACTTCAAGGCTGCTTATCCTAAAGTTCCCAAACAGGAAAATGAGTAAGACACTCATTTTTACCTGTCTCCTACTCTTAACATTCAGTGAAATAGAGAGATACAGTAGTAATTTTTTTATTACTTACTTTTTGTATTTTTCTGCAGAGCTGACAGTGGTATATATGTGATAAAATTCATGGAGCTCTACGGAACTGGTCCCAGAATGAATGATCTATTCAGTCCCAAGGACATCCCTTGCATTCGTGCGCATTTAGTAAACAGCTTAGTGTTTTCCAAGCACAACAAGGCCGACATACAACCTTTGCTTGATCACATTGCTACGGTTAGTTTCTATTTTTTGGTGTTCTCCTTTTGATAAACCATTTTTCAGACCCCTACCATAGTGCATTCATTTTGATTTGCCCCTCTAATTTATTTTATTGCAGGATGGCACCAGGGGTTGATGTGCAGATTTTTCATCTAGTCTTTTTTGTTTTTTAATAATGCTGCACATTTGGTGCACTTGATGAACATCTTGTATATATGAACAAATTATGTGGGTTATGTTTTGTTGAATGTGGATGTGGTTATTTTTGAATTTGTGTCATGGTTGATTTTTGCATTTCGAATATTGTCAATGGACTCTTAACAAAGCTGCGTGCAAAGGAGGAAGATACCAACTATGTTGACTCAACTATGCTTTTCTTTTTCCCCTGAAAATACTTTGTGACCATGATTGAATCCATCGTTTCCATCATCTAATCCCCGTCAGTTTTATTCTCTCCTGTTTTCCAGTGTCCGACACCAATTACTTATTTTATGGGGGATTATGTAGATCGTGGCTACTATTCTCAGAGACTGTCACCGTAAGAAATTAACCATTACTTATTTTCTTTTCTCAAGTTCGTTTTCTTTGTTGTTTTGCAGAATTGTCTTTTGTTTCACTTTTTAATTTGGTTTGGGAAAATGAAAGCTGATTTATGAAGTTATTCTTTAACATATTTCTCATGTCTTAATTTCAGTTTGTATTATGAGTAAGCACTATATATTTTATATTTTTTTGTTCCTTCTCTAGCTTCTAGTAGCACTAAAAGTGAGGTACCCACATCGAATTCGTATTTTGTGAGTTGGGATGTGGTCATGTTGTGGATGCGGATTAAGGAGATTTTTACGTACCCCCGGTCGCTAGGGATGTTAAATCATTATGGTGGTGAGATTCTCGATGACTTGTGACTCATTTTCTCGACAACGTTTGGGCCTGCATGTTCCTTTTGAGAAACTAGTATTAAATTTGAAATTGTGCCCTTGCAATGTTTTCCTTTGAAAAGAGTTGGATTTACATGTGCTAAATGATGCCGCTTGATGCCTCTCTCTCTCTCTCTCTCTCTCTCTCTCTCTCTCTCTGTCTATATATTTATGGTTGTATTTGACTGCTTTTGATTTCTGATGAATGTAGATGACAACGAGGTTGTCCTGGAAACAATGTACATTGTTGATCTCGAGCAGATCAGTGATGGTTCATTAGATGGATTGGATGGCGGTGGTACACTCTTTGTCACCTGTGCAGCTTTACATCAGAGCATAGCACTTCACTGCGAGAGGTAACCGAATTGATTTACAGTTTCATTCAAGATTAACCGAGTTATTCAGTGACTTTTTTTTTATGATCTAATCTTATAGTAACTCATAAGGTATGTTACCTGGTTATAGGAAGTTTGCAGAATATGGAATGGGCATATTAATGACCCCGCTCGCAATCTCCAAGGGCCGTGTGAAGGGCTCACTTTTTAAGGTGATGAGAGTGTTTGGAGTCCATGGCATGTTTGCTTTTTGCCGCGCTGACTGGTGTATGAGGTTCGTGGGCCTAGTTTCTCTCTATGTTTGTGATTGTGATGGGAGTGCTCTGAATTTTTCTGATTTGTGTGCTTGTTATTAGAATGTAGTGTCATGACTTTCATTTCATCGCTCAATATTTTTTTCCCTCATCGGTCAATTTTTTTGTTGCCATTTGCTGCCATATGTGATTTAGGAACACAAAAGCTTTGATCTCTTTTTTATTTTTGTTCCGATAGATGATAGCCGAGCACCGAATATGTTCCTGATTTTTTCATGTGTTTTGGTTGGCTTCTCCGAAAAGGAAGAGGGGGAGGCCACCTTGGCTCAAAGTCTCGCCAAGAGCAGGTTCGTGTGGCCATCGGCGTGCGATCGACAAGAGCAAGATGGAGCCGAAGATGACATTTTGGTGAAGCAGATGGTCACCTTTGCTTGACGATGCTTTTGTGAAAACATCGTCTTTGCAAAGTGAAATTTAGGTTCGTCTAGGCCTCGCTTATTACTCATTTTCATACTCTCCTATCTCGCATTGAGTGGCTTCTATTCCCACTGTGGGGGGCAATAAAAATCTTTTTGAAAGATGTTTGGGTGTATTTGCATCTGTGGCAGTTGTTTTGGCTGTGGCTGAAGTTGCATTTGCAATTGAGTTATGTTTGTACTTGATAATGCAACTGAATTTGGGGTTGTGTTTGTGGCTTTAGTTCTTTCTCCTTTGGAGTTGTATTTTAATTAGTGTATTTTAGTTGGTTTTAGCTGTGTTTGTCTCTGTCGTGAATATATTGCCAACCATTGAAAATGTCGATAAAATCCTGACCATGCATTCAAAGATTTTTTTTCTCTAGCTATGTCCCTTGTGTTTTTCTCTGTATATGTTTCTTCTGCATTTCTTTTCTGTATTTGTCATCCTTTTTTAGCTTTATGGCTGATGTAATTTGCTTCCTGTGATTGCAGATGTGCCTGAGGTTGGGTTTGGGGTCTTGCTGCTTTGTTGAATGCAGGGGGCTGTTGTGTTTGAGGGTGTATTTGCATATGTGGCAGTTGTTATGGCTGTGGCTGAAGTTGCATTTGCAATTGAGTTATGTTTGTATTTGATAATGCAACTGAAGTTGGGGTTGTGTTTGTGGCTTTAGTTCTTTCTCGTTTGGAGTTGTTTTTGAATTAGTGTCTTTTAGTTGGTTGTAGCTGCTATTTAATTGTGGTTGTGGTGATCAATCTAAGAGTTTTTTGTTTGTAGTTTTGGGTCCGGTTGATCATTTGTGGTTGTATTTGTAGTCAATTTTTTTAGTTTTTTCTCATTTGTGCCATCTCGAGGTTGAGGATTGTGTCTAGTTGATTTTGCAACTGAAGTAGGTGTTGTGTTTGAGGTTGCTGTGGTGGCTTTAGTTATGTCTCCTTTGATCGTTTGTGGTTGTATTTGTAGGCAATTTTCTTTGCACCCCCAACTTTTTTGTTTTGTAGTCAATTTTTTTAGTTTTTTCTCATTTGTGCCATCTGAGGTTGATGATTGTGTGTAGTTGATTTTGCAACTGAAGTAGGTGTTGTGTTTGAGGTTGCTGTGGTGGCTTTAGTTATGTCTCCTTTGATCGTTTGTGGTTGTATTTGTAGGCAATTTTCTTTGCACCCCCAACTTTTTTGTTTTTTTAGTTTTTATAAGTGGGTGTTCTTGGTCTGTTCTTTTAGAGATGTCAAAAGGCTTCTAAGTCAATAGGGAGGGGGGTGGAATAATAGTGCTTTAAGCCATCTAAAAAACAGTACATTGAAAAGGAGCATGTAGCTCTTTTACATTAGTAGGGTCTTCAAAGTAGAAAACAGTACATCGCAAGGAGAGCATGTATCCACTACTAATCTGAAAAACTACATTTTTTGATTTTTTTTATGCTTTTCCCAGTGTCATCCCCTCCACTGTTTTTTGTCCTACTATTTTGTAGCTTGCCCTTCTCCTGCATCTGCTTGTTTCTTTGCCCCACTTGCATTGTTGGGAGGGGCTGTGCTTTTCTCAAAAGGGCATTTCCTGCTATTGTGCCCTGAGTTCTTGCAGTTCTTGCAGGTGTACTTTTGCTTATTTTGTCTCTTAAAGCTCTCAACCAATGGCATTGCTCTTTTGTTTGACTCTTTTGGTTGTCTCCCCTTTGTTGAAGCAATATCTGGGTCTTGCAGTTGTATTTCTGGTGCTGTTCCTCTATTCGAATCTGGAGTGTTTGATGCAATATCTGTAGCGGTTGATGCATTCTCCTCGTCCTTGAATCCATTTCTCTCATCACTTTTCTTATTCTCTCTATCTCTTTGGCCAGGTAGTCGTGTTTCTCTTCCGTTTCGATCCTTCGCAACCATCTTGCGTACATCAATGACAAATTGTTGAATCGAAGGATTGTATTCTCTGCTGGTAAGTTGCTTACTTGTCCCGTACAGAACATTTTACTTTCCCTTTTCTTCCATCTGTTGATGATGTACTTTTCTGGGATTTTTATAATGTCCTTTTTCATCATGACTTTCAGGATATGGCTGCATAAGATCCCATCCTTTTGGAATTTTCCACACATACAAGAGAAGTCTTCACTTTGACGATCCATCTGGACAATGTAAGTTCTATTCTTGAACGGTTGACATGGATGATCTGGTGGTGTGTACACATTGTATGTCCTGTCATTATCCACCTCATCTGCCTGTAACATAGTTGCACGCCTAAGTTGCCACTGAAACTTTTTGAATATCTTCAAGTTATATGCTTCTTGTGCTTGCTTCTCCATGTAGTAAATTGACCAGAGTTTTGACTTTTGTTTTGTGCTTGACTCATGCTGTGCTTGAGCTTCATTGTCATATATGGTTTCCTGTATCCTCTCATATTCTTTTAGGAAACTTGTAATGTCAGTATTGGGGCCTACATTTCTTTTGAATCTCCCGTTTAGACCTTCACTTCTTGATGTTGTATTTATGAACGGGTAGAATTCATTCTTAAACCACACCGGCGCCCACCTCTCTCTGGTAGCATATATGTTTTGGAAGTACTTTATGTGTTCAACCTCATGCTTGACAACCATTTCCTGCCATAGCTGTTCGAATTCTTCCTTTGTCAATGAATTGTCTATAATGTCTCTTAATTCATCTCTGAGCCCTTTCCTGTTATCCATGCACCTCCCGCATTTAAGTTCAGCATTATATTTGATGTGGAACACACAATTCCTATGGTTAGATTGGGGGAATATTTGTGCTATAGCTGATCTCATTGCACCATCTTGATCAGTGATGATCGATATTGGATGCTTTCCACCTACTGCTTCAATGAAGCTCTGAAACAACCACTTGAATGTTTCTGTGGTCTCATCTGAAATCAGTGCACACCCAAATATGCACGTAAGCCCATGTCCTGTTATCCCAGCAAATGGCGCAAACGGCATCCGATATTTGTTTGTGAGGTAGGTTGTGTCAAAGCTGACACAATCCCCAAACTCCTGGTAATACTTGACTGACCTTGGATCTGTCCAAAACATGCACTTGACTTTATTTTCGTTGTCCACAAGGAATCTGAAATAAAAACTTGGATCTTCCTCCTTCTTCTTAATGAAGTACGCCAAATAAGCTTGCATCATGTCATTCGGCTTGTCTCTCTCCCCCGAGCTTGCTTCTATAGTTGATGATGTCCCTGTCCCTATATGGCGTTGCTCCAAGCCCACTCGAAGAAAAGACAAGATGTACATCATTGTCTTTGTGGGTAGGTTGCATTCACTCAATGTCCGTATCAACTTCTTTTCCCGTTCCGTCATATGCTTGTGTACTCAAGAATTTTGCCCCTAAACTCATTGGATGATTATGCTCAAGTATTAGCCTTGTAACTGCCTTTGCCCCATTTCTTTCACTTATGACCATGCTACATTTGCAACCCGTTTTCACAAGCACATTTGTCTCTCTTTACGTAGTAACTTCTTCTTCCCCGCGTATTCCCTCCTTTGATGTCTTTTGTTTTCCTTGTCTATTGCACCTAAAGGTCTCTCTTATGATCTCACGGTTTCTCTTTTTACTTTGTGTGCGAGCATGGTCGCACGAATCGCCGCAAATCCTTGTTTACCAGCATAAGCATTGAAGAACTCATATGCTTCATCACGAGTTTGGAACTCCCGCCCTCATACGGTATGTTCTCGACTGTCATTTTGTTGAGAGGCGTTTTGACTTGATAGCTTCTCATTTTCCGTAAAGTTGTTCACGTCTTGCTCATCCAAAAGTTCATGCCCTTGTGCTTTGGCTCATCTCGTTTGCTTGTCCGCTATGTTGATATCTGTATTTTGGGCTTCTACTGACCTCTCTTCATCCCCTCCTTCTTCTTCTTCACATATATATGTTTGTTCTTGCACAACCTCTTTTTCCCGTAGGAATGTTAATTATAATTTTTGTTAGCACTAGCAATATATATTTTTTGCATCTGTTTTTTCTAAAGGTTCTTTTTCTGCATTTGATGATTCCTGCTATGGCATACCCGACCGTCATGGATTTGCCTAAACAGTCAATGTCCCAAAGTGGGCTTCATCTTCTTCCTCTACAGGGCTCGTACCCCCAAGCCGCAGTATATGAGGTGCATGTTTCTCATTTGTTTGTTGTACAAGTATATTTGTGCAGTTTTTTGTGTGATAAACTAAATGTTTATAGCATTCATACCTCTGTCTCAAAATACGGGACGGGTTCTTTGTCAAGAGTTGCATTGATCTCTCGTCATGCTCATTTCCTCTCGCTCACTCACCCTACTTGGTTGATATGATCATATTGTTCTACAAAATAAAATCATTAATGTTTGTTGCACTATGAAAGTTGGAAACCATTTTATATACAAAATGTAACTTTTTCTCGTGTTTTCATACCTCAAAGTTGTCTGGTTCCCCTAAAAGCCCTGCATAGCTTTTTATTGGTAGATCCATCATCATCATTGCCATGTCATCATCGCCATCCAATGAGTTTGTATGTGACGACATGGCCACCTGAAGGAAATGACTGCAACTCATTTGAGGAAAATCGACTAACGGCCCATCCAGATCAAATGCAGTAGTTGTAACATCGGATTGTGGCTGAGTACAATTTTCCTGCGCCACCTCATACCCCATGCTTGCGCCCTGCAATTATGTGTGTTTTTTTTGTTAAGGTGCCCATGCTCATGCCCTTTTTCTGAAATGTGAAAATAACAAGTAACAAGTAAATATTTGAACAATTTATGTACCTGCCCAAGAAGCTGTCCACTTGAATGTTCTTTGTTGTTTCTTTGCGCTAATTCTGTTATCGCATCTCCACTTGCTGCTGATCCCAGTAACATAATGTGTTCTTTGCATTTGCTTTCACCTGGAAATTGTTAAAAATTAGCACACAATAGTCTGATCCTTACACTCTCTCTATGCAGCACTTTAACAAGGTGGGATCTCCGGGGGTCACTGTTACTAAGGTTAATACCAAACTTTCTTTTGTTTGAGCTTTTTTTCGTTTGGATGTCTCTTATGTATGTTTTGCTGAGTAGTTATATGACTGAATGATGGCACTTTTCGGCTACAAAAAAGCTCAAGAAGGCAGAATCTTTGTAAGGGGTATGTATATTTACTTTGTCTTATTTATGCGATTCTGCACACGTTCCATTCAATGTGTAGCTTAATAGCTAAAATCATCGTTTTTTCTGCCACTGTTTACATGGTCTTTATTTTCTTGGTATACCAAGGCTAGTATTAGTAGAGAAAACACCAAAGTACACAAACACTAATGTATGCGTTTGACAGTAATTTGTGAAATTTTGCATCCCTTTCTTTTTTTGTTCGATCAGGATGCCAAAACACAAACTATATGAAAAGAAACTCTAGTGAGTGGACCAAGATCTAGGGAATAGAAATGTGTGGATCTTCAGGATGCAAATAGCTAACTAAAACCTACTGAACCATTATATCAAACACCTAGAGTGTGCCACTAACACTGCATACACCACAAACAATTAGATGGTGATATTCACTATCTCTCTAGTTTGCACATTCTCTGTAACAATTAGATGCAAAGAAACTTTCGCACCCCTATTTCCAGTAACATCTTTTTCTCGTTTGCCTTTGTTAAGAACTAATCTATAGCTGTTTTTTTTTTGCCAAAACTGCAGGTTTTCTGATGTCAATCAAGGTGAGGAGAAGGCTGATGCAGGGGGACAACAGATGAGACAGGCTTTTTTAGTTTAGCGACGTACCTTTCTTCGCTATCTTTGGCTTCCCCCGGTCCGGATGTATTTCTTCTCCAGGCGCCATGACCTTTTTCCCCGGCCTCTTCCTTTCTCCCCGTCTGTGTTTCTTTCTTCTCCTTCAAGAATGGTCTGGCTCTGTAAATCAGGTCCTAACGGGCTTTTTACTAAAACGGGTCGGGCTTTTTTCTAGTCCCGCCCGGTAATGATTAACGACAGATTTGGTTTCTACAAATCTGTTGATTTTTATTTTTTGCGGATGTTTTTTCTACTGTTGAATCTAGGCGACAGATTTGTGGGCAAAGAATCTGTCGACAGATTTGTGGGCAAAAAATCTGTCGACAGATGTATAAAGGGTTAACTATTTTTGTAGTTGTAAACATTATGGTATTGCTAAAATTGTAGTTCTTTTTTATTTTGGAATTTGTTAGTTGTCTGTCGACAGTTTTTTTGGGTTTCTATCTGTCTAATTATGAGACGTTGATTTTTGTTTGAAGATTCGTGCTATTTTGTCTGGTAATTTCCGGGTCCGCAACGGTCTGATTGCTAACGGGTTCGCAACCTGGGATACTGTAAACCCGTTACCTTTTTTTTAAATCCACATCTTATCATTTTATCAGCCACCGGCATTTTTCCCCCAAATTTCTCCGTCCCCACGCTCGGTCTTCGTCGTCGTTAAGTGCCCAGGCGAGAGGATTGCTCGCCGGTCACTCCGCCGAGCATCGCGCGCCCTCCCGGAGATCCTCGCCGCGCCTGCCACCTAGCCTCGCTGCGCGCTCCTACTCATGGCTCGCTGCGCCTCCCGCGCCTCGCCGAGCCTCGCCGCTGAGGTGTGTCGCGGCGCCTCTCGTCGAGCCCCCGCCGAGCCGCCGCGCGAGCCTCGCCGCGCGCTTACGCTGAGGTGAGACGTGCGCCCTCTTGTTAACATTCTGCTCTGTTGATTTGAGTAGCAATTTTGCCTCTCGCGCCAGTGTGTTCGCTTTGTTGATGCTGTGTCACAGATAGCCCACCCCCTACGATTTGCATGCGTGTGTAGTGTGGATTCGTGTGTAGTGCCATCAATTTCTGTAAGCATTTTTGTTCTTCGTATGGCTGTTCATAGATTTCCTTTTTTTTTGTTTTGAGGAGCGTGTGAAGTGGGCGAGGGCGGACGCCAGGTTGAGGGCGATCCGGCGTCCATCGGCTGTCACCGAGGTCAAGGACGGGATGCCTCCGGGCACTGGCGCTAGGGACGGGGACAGAGGATCTATGTTGATGCTCAGCCCACATTCCGCTCTTCTCTGTATTTGTTTTTGTGCTATGATAACTGTGAGCACTAATCGCTGAAACATGGAGCACTACTCTTCTCTGGATCTGGCATGTAAAACCATTTAGCAGTGCTCAACCGTTGATCTGGGAGGCAGAAGATATGTAGCATGTAGTTGCATTTTATTCAATTTTCAGTGAAGTGGATGTGCTGGTTGCATGTATCTGTGAGTTGGATGATGAAGCTGCAGGCTCTAGGTAGTTGCTATGCTTCCGGCCGGCCACCAGCTGCGTCATGTATGCTATATACGATATTGCTAATGCTATGATGTGATTTAAATCCAATGAAATCATATCACAGCATGTGGTGTGTGGAAATTACTGTTATGCTATTCCTAGCAATTGCATGATATCATCTAGATTATTTTTGCTTAGTGCAGGGGTGAATAAAGGTTTGGATTATTTTTGCTTGCTGCAGCCTGCCGCTGCAATATGGATTTTTCTTCACGAATTTTTGTTATGATATTTTTGGGAGATGTTAATTTGATTGCTGCAGCCATCAAATTCAAAATGCTATTCTTTGTGCACATGCTCTACTGTATCTGTACAATGCGTGAGCTTTGTGATTGGAACAGTAGGAATATAAGGCTTAGCACCATGGTAATAATGACACTAATATGCATCTTACTGGATCCCCATACACTAATATGCATCTTAATTTAGTTGAATAGAGTTTATATTGGCTCTGCCTTTTTGGTTTTGAATTTGTTTTATTTTATTTTATTAGGTTTGAGATGTGTTTGCCAAATTAGTTGACTCTTAGTTGATGTTAGCTGTGCCATATAATTTGGGTTTCATATTTGTAGATCTGCTATAAGTCATTGAAATATGCTCTTTTTGTCTTGCAAAATAGTTGTTATTATTCTCATTTGATTTTTTTTTCATTAGCTGAATTTTGAGATGAAGTTGTATTTGTCAGTGACGATGTTTTGAATGATGTTGTTTTTTGGTTCCTAGTTGCGTTGAAGGTGATATAGTTGAAGGCCATTTGATTGTATTTTCTTTCTTGGGTTCCTTTGAGTTGTGGTTCTAGTTCTAGCTGTTTTTGGATCTGTAGCTGATTTTAGATGAGTTAAGTTGTAATTTGGGGTTGCGATGGGCTGTGAATAGACTTGCATTTGTGTGGGTTGCATTGGCTGATGGTGCAGCTGCACTTCTTGTAGCTGTATTTGTAGTGGATTTGGCTGAGGCTGTAGCTGTATGCTAGGATTTGCATTTGCCACCCTTAGCTTTTTAGGTCTGGCTGATCCATTTTATCTTGTATCTGCAAGAAGTTGTGCCCTCTGCATGTATTTTGGTCTTAGTTGAAGTTGGTCTTCGCTGTAGTTGTTGTTCTTTTGGTCTTAGCTGTAGTTCTCTGCTATTCTATCTTGTATCCGACAAAAAGTTGTGCCATCTGTAGTTGAGTTGAGTTGTAGTTGTAGCTGTTTTTATGGCTGATCAATTTTGGTTGTAGTTGTAGGCAATTTTTTCACATATGGGTGCTGCATGGTGGTATTCTCACCTGTAAATAGTTGTATGCAATATTTTGACATATGGATGATGTTGAGATTGTAAAAGTTTTGGTAGTTGATTTCTCCTTTATAGTTGTTGTTGCATTTGAGTTGGTTGATATGATTTGTCTTATGTTTGCAAGTTTTGGTTGTTGTTGTAAGCAAATTTTGGTTGTAGTTGTTAGCAAATTTTGGTGTTTCATCCATATCTAATGGGAGTGGGAGTCTTGTGTGGCATGTACTCTCTCGGGTCTTGTAATGACTAAAATGTTGAAATTTGGTTACTGTGGTGAGCTTGATCTTTGGATTTATTTCTTACAAGTTATAGCCATAAGCTTGTTAAGCGCCTCTTTTTCTGCATTTTGCTCTTTTTCCTCTCATAGTATCATCTATTCATTTGTCACATGACTTCGCAGTTGAAGGGGTCATCTACATGATCATTTCCATGCCTCTCGAAGCCCTTCTCGGACCACCAAGCGTTTTCAGTCACCCCCAATGTGAGCCTTCTGGTTCGTTTTGTTTCACATTTGTTATCTTGTTATGTTTTATCAATGATTTCTATATGACAGTTAGTGTTTTGGCCACATCCATCTATCGTACTTGTCTATTTTTTAGTTCTGAACGATCTTATGAATGCTATATGAAAATGGAAATGCAGTAATCTATCGTTTGAGAATGTGAAATGAATGTGATTTTTATAGCTAATTTCCTTGTGCATTAGAAGGGGGCCCTGTGAAATAACACAAGCTATATTTTTGCACATCTAAAACACAAGATATACTAGCGTAGTGTCTGATCTGTCCTTGCATCAAACTAGCATGTATCTCTTTACACAAGTAGGTTGTTCGAAGTAGAAAACAGTACATGGGAAGTAGCATGTATCATAGGTTGTAAAACATGATCATGTCTAAGCTCAGACAAACACTACATTGAATTTATGTTTTTCCAGCCTCTTTTCTCTGAGCCTTGATTTGTTCTTGTAGCTTGGCCTCCTCCTACACGAATGGTCTTCTTTGTTTCCTTGGCCCCATTAGCATCTTTGGAAGGGTCTATGTTGTTTTTGGTTGGACATGAGGTGATGTTGTGCCCTGTTACAGTTTGTGCAGCTATACTTTTGCTTCTTTTTTATTCCATTCCTCAACCAATGGCATTGTCCTTTTTGTTTGACTGTTTTGGTTGTCTTCCCTTAGTCTATGCAACATCTGGGTCTTGAAGTTGTACTCTCCTCTATTTGAATCTGCAGCACTTGTTGTTATATCTGATGTCCTTGAATCCATTTCTCTCATCTCTTTTCTTATTCTTTCCATCTCTTTAGCGAGGTAGTCGTGTTTCTCTTCTGATTTTGATCCTTCTGCAAATATCTCGGCATACATCAGTGACAAATTATTGAATCTAAGGATAGATTTCAGAAACCGAGGCCGGAATCTTCAGGCAAATTATGCGAGGCGAACTTGATTTTCAAACTGAACCCTGCCCTAGTATATCTGATAGTGCTAAGGATCTGGTCTGCAAATATGCTTACTTGGGGTCCTAAAAAGAGATTTAGTGCTGCATGAGCTTCTCTGTAAGTACATTCCTCCCCACATCTATCTCATGTACCTGGGGTGTGGATGGATTTTCTTGGTGCTACATGGGACATGCATTTTTATTCCTCTAGAATAATAGCATTTAACCTATGTCATTATGTCAGGGCCACCCAGATTGTTGATGATGCTGTGGCACTTGGCAAGCCTATTGATTCTGCTGTTTTTTCAGGGCTGAAGCACTTTTCGGCAATGAAGAAGCTCAAGAAGGTGGCATTAAGGGTATGGATATTTACTTTGTCCTTTATTGATATGGTATGTGATTCTAGACACATTCGGTTTTATGTGGAGCCTAATAGTTAAAGCATCGTATATGCTACTGTTAGCATGGTCTCTATTTCTTGGTATACCAAGGCCAACTCAAATTTAAATACAGAGAATCCAAAGTACAGAAACACTAGTGTCTATGTTTGTTACCTACTGACCTAGGCTAGCTACCTCGAATTTGTCCTTCAGTATATATGATGCAAACCCAAATTATATAAATAATAATGCCAGGTGTTGTCTATCTAGATGATGATATCGTTATGTGTGACAATGACACAGCATGTGTGTGTGTGCTCTGACTACACACATAAACAATTCTTGACCTATTTGTGCTCAAGAGACTTGAGTTATCAAAACTGCAGTAAAATGCAGAAGAATGGGGTTTCAATCTCAACCATTTTCGAAAGATTTGTGTGTTGTTCATGTTCTTTAGATGTCCATGGAGCAAATTGGCAATAGCAGTATTGAACAACAAAATATTCTTGAGTTGTAAATAATGTTTTGTATGCTATGGACCTCTGCCATGTACTAAAGATGGCTGCCTGTTTGGCCTGTAAAGAAATGAGATACTAATATGAAAATAAATGGCAAGTTCTAAGGGAAATGACTTCATATGAGAGTACTAATTTGTTCCTTCTATACTGGCATCTTGACTTGGTTGCCTACGCTTCTCTCGACATGTCTGGGCAGTGGTGCTGCAACAGATCGGCTGACTGCACATTGCACTAGATTGAAATTTTTTTGTTGTTTTGCTGAGGGGACTAAGGATGTAACACGCACAATGGCTATAGTTCTTTTTGAGATGGCTTAGAAACAATCGCATCCCTATCTGTTTTTTGTTTGCCTTTGTTAAGACCACATCTATATTTTTTTTTCTTCAAATTCCAGGTTTTCTGGTGTCAACAAGATAGAGGAGAAGGCAGAATTTAAAGCACCAGATTGAGTGGAAAACTAACAGATGAACAGGCTTAGTATAGTGGTGTACCTTTCTTTGCAATCTCCGTATTTTTCTGGATGTATTTCTTCTCCAGACGCCATGAGTCCTCTGCTCCGTTCTCCCTTCCCGATCTGTTGTAATTTTGATCCCCACGACGGGTTTGCTTGGCTGCTCTCGTGGCTTTCTTAACGGGTCGGGTTTGGTCTATATTTTTGTCTCGCCTGGTAATAAAAATCCGACTAATTTGGTGGTCCACAAATGTGTTGATTTTTTAGTTGTGGTTTTTTACTCGGTTGGAAACTGAAGGCGACAGATTTGAATATGAAAAATCTGTCGACAGACAGATAAAGGGTCCCCTAAAAAAATTACATACTTAGTGACCAATGCTTGAGCTTCTTAAAATAATGTTAAGGGTATTCCATTTATAAATACAACATGTTTTCACAGGCTATCACTATCACTCGTTATATTTATTTAGACCCAGTATTCTTTTTGCATCTTATCCACTTCTTCACCCATGCGCGCTGCCACCCCTTTGCACAGCCTCGCGGGGAGACGTGGTCTCGACAGCAACAGTGATGTCACCCCTGAGATAGTGGTTTGCTGAAAGAAAATAGAAACAACCCGAAAATAAAATCCCAACTGCTATTGGACTTTAAGTCGTTGACCTAACATTATTGTTCCATCATAAAAAAATATATGGGTTTCCTCAAAAAACTAAATGTGGTCTTCCCCTAAAAAAAGGTCTAGCTACGAAATCTAGCTATACAAAAAATATACGGGCACAATTCAAGCGCGGCAACGCCGCACACCGTTCTAGTGCATGACTTATAATTTGGGACGAAGCCAGTACTAGATTTTTCATGAGATAAGTTTACATAATATATTTATTTGATGTCAACAACATTAAAGTTTTTACCTGTATATACTTGGTCAAACATTGGACACACTTTAATTGAGAATTCACCTAGAATTGCATTCTTGTTAGAAGAGAGATAGTATTTTATACCATGACGAGGCTTCTAAGCGCATGGCTTCTGAACGTTTGTTTATCTCAGCAAGTAGGCATGCATGTTTGGGTACAGCTCATCAACTTGTGTCGTTAAAAGGAGAAAAAATTTAACCAAAGTGCTGAATACTTAAGAGGTGGCAGTTCCTTGATATCTCGCATGCATGATTGCAGCGTGTTGAAGCTTGGGAGCCGGAGTCAAAGATGTTCTCTTGACAGATAGGAATAATCCATCTCTCTATTCCTTCGCTGCATCCACTTGGATCAATCAATTCTTAAAAGACAGTATATATATATTAGGTACACGTTTGCGTGTGGTCGGTATATATGATGTATCAACAGCTGTTTATACTAGTTTATATACACTGTGCAAGGTCTTAGTACGTCGTACCCTTGCTTAGTTGACTTGCGTATGGTCGAAAGGATTTGCTTGGTGTACGTATGAAACGGACTGGGTAAGCGAAACTCACGAAATGAGATGTTTATATTAGAAACCAAACACGCATGGGCAGAGGTCTAACAAATTAGATGGCGGCAGAGGTCTAACAACTTAGATGGCGGACCGTATAACTTAATTACAAACAGACAGAGAACTAACTTGAAATCGATCTAACAACTGGCCGGCCGCGCGCTCCCATGCACAAAAGTCTCTGACCAAGTTCTAGGTTGTTTGGTTTATTTGATCGAATGCATTGTCCAATAATGGTGATCGACTGACCGAACATGACAAGATTGCACATTGATCTGACCTAGCATATATCATTTTCATAAGTTCCCGAGAAGAAGTCCTGATGGTTCCGGCTACACAGATTGATCCTTCACCAATCACCAATAGGTTGACTTGAACATTAATTTGTTAAAGCCTTGATACAATGGAGACAATCCCAAATAGCACTAAACAAACAAAACCTACAATACATGGGTTTCGTGACCAATTCCAACTAAAACAGACAAATTCTTTGTCAGTTTTCATCGATGGTTTTCTTCTGCTGGTTGACCTCTTCATGCACAGGTGCACTCATTAGCCACCTTACCCAATTCCTGCACATTCTTAACATACTCTTTCTCCCAGTATCAACCTTCACGTAGAAGAACAAATCAAGAATTTTAAGTTTTAATTAATCAAAATCATCGCAAAAAAATGGCTACAAACCATAGAAAATGTGTCCAAAAGAACTTACACTGCACTCATATATGTGTAGAAGATGTGGCCGTGGTTGGGATCCTTCTCACCCTATACTCGAACATAGTATTTTGTTCACACTTGCTGCACACAATGAGAGAGAGGTCCGGCCTTAGTCGCTTACAAACCCGATGCGAGGCAGAGGACTTGGAAGTGGTTGTCATCTGCTCTACATACTCATTTTTTATCAACTACTATAACTTTCTCCATTTATGAACCATGAAATGAGCTATATAATGGTAATGAAAGGTGGACACTCATTTTGATCAACTACTATAAACTTTCTTCTTCTACATATACAAACTATCAAATGAATTTGAGCTTAAATGGCATATAAATATATAAAAAAATCCACCATTATTCCTAATATAAAAAACCTCAAATTTCTCTATTTCTAAACCATGAAATGAGCTATATATATACACTAGAAATGAAAGGTGGATACTAGTTTTGATGAACTACTGTAAGCTTCCTTCATCTACATATGCAAACTATCAAGTGAGTTTCGAATGGCGTATAAATAAATAAAAAAATCTACTATTATTCCCAATCTAAAAATCACAGGTTTCTATATTTCTAAACCACGAAATGACCATACTAGCAATGAAACATGAGAGGATGAAATTGCTAACCTTTAGAACCCAGGAATGCATAGAGGAATAGTATTTCACCAGGTCCTCCATAAGCAAGAAGCCAAGAACATAATGGGAGAGCAAGAACAGACCTGGACAGAAAGAACAAAGCTAGAGAGCAAGAAAAGAGAGCTTGCGGAGGCTGAGACAGCGGTGGTGACCTCCCAGTCACCACCGTGGATGGTTCAGCTCAGCTTCGCGGAGGTTGAGGCGCTGGGGGTCAGTGGCGGAGCTTGCATGAATGTATAGAGGGGGCCAATTCAAAGATATACTGCTACAGTAATTACCAATAGTAGTACGTACAATTTTTTATTCCGGGAAATTCTTTGTTTTTCAAGTTATATCCAGGTAGATTACAATGAAGAATTGAAATTCTGTCAAAAAACGATAAACTATGTGTGCAGATTTGCATACTTGCATACTTGCAAACTGTGATCCACTCATCAACAAATCTAGTACCTAACAAGCATAGTACGAGAGGCAGAAATTGGGGAATCGGATCAGCTGACTTCAGTCGCAGCGATGGCTGGCTGCAGTCACTCAAATCGAACCGTTCATTTACATCTAACGGTTTGGCTGTATATGCTTCCATCTAGTTGCAGACCACACAGAGTCCAGCCCATCTAAGCCCACCAGAGCACACAGTCTTTGTTCCAGTTCGTTCCCAACACCCCCACCCCGCGTCGCGCCCTCGCCGGAGCACACGCCCACCGCGCCGGAGCTCCTGCGCCACGCCGTAGCCCGTGCCTCCCGGGTCGGAGCCCTCGCCTGCTGCCGGAGGACGCGCCCGCCGCGCCGAAGCCCCTGCCGACGCGCAGGAGCCCCTTGTCGACCTGCTATTTATGCACCACGCCGGTGCCACTGTCCATTCCATTCAGACATGCTGATTTTGCATCCTCTGTTTTTTATTGCAGGGTGCTGATGCTTGCACTAAACGTTGATGCCTTCACTGAACAATGACCGGTTGAGTCGATGCTTGCACTGGAAGCTGAAGTGGTCAAGAAGAACATGAAGATTGTGATTGATTCCCTGTTCTTTGTAGGCATTGTAGGTGTTCTAGTGTGATTGCTGCTGGAATGTGGAAATGATCAGAATGTACTAGTTTCTTTTAGGAAGCAGTGTGTGTGCCCGTATGTTTCCAGAATCAAAATGGATAAATATATGGTTCTGATTTAATGAAAGAAAATGGTTATGCATATTGGCCATCAGTTGGTTCCCAGAATACCTGTGCCATATATATGTCAGTGAGGCCATCACAGGGCATTGTTGATTAAGTTCAAAGTCTGCATAGATGTTCAAGTGCACATGAAGCTACAAAAAATATATCCTGACTGAACATTACAATTTACCCATAAAACCAAAAGCTACACAATTCCCATGTGGTCTAAAAGGTCATCAATCAGCAAAGCATCACCACCAGTCTAAAAGCTATTCTCCAAAAGCAAATGTCCATACTACTAGAAATCAGCAATAACATCATCTGTGATCGCCCCCTGCAAATGACATGGTTCAGAGAAACAACTGAGATAATGTATTGATGGCCATGTATAGTTTTAAAAAATGATGTTTGAGCTTGAAATATTACTGTCAGTATCTCGAGAGAAGCTGTTGATGGCCATGTATGGTGCAGACATTTCTTCCACCGGCAAAGAAGTAGTAGGATCAATATTTTGCACTGGGGCTGTTGTTGCTTCCTGTACTACTACTTCTTTTTCCTTTTTCTTACCTCCCTTCTTTGCAGTTTCTTGTCCCTTCAAGTAAAAGAATTTAAACTGAGCATGATCCCTTAAACACAGAGTAAAAAAGCATAAACCATATTTTGGTTTATCACATACCTTTGAACCATCTTCTTTTTTATTACCTCCCTTCTTTGGAACTCTGCGCATCTTTTCAAACCAAGCTTTTTTGCGCTTTGAGGTTTTAGTTTCGACGTCCTTTTTCTTTAGGCTTGCTGTACTCAACAAATCAATTGGGGGCGAATCATTTGTGGGAACATTGATTGGATTCACTGCAATAGGATTACTAGTGATTTCTTCTTCGACTTGCTTGCTAACCATGTCAAGTGCCTTGTGGACTAATTGGACGCACCGTGGATGACTTGCAGCTCGGTGTGCCAAATTGAGGAATTTGCGAGCCATATCTTTGTAGTAATTGTTAGCATCTAACTTTGGATCCTCTACTATGTTTTTGCCCTGGTTGTCTTGTACTATCCCACTGCATGCCTCTCGAGTCCATCGGTTTAGTATATATTGTTCTGGGATTGACTTGATATTCATCAAATCAAGAATTTTTAGAGCATGAGCACACAATATTCCAATTCTATTGAACTGCCCACAACTGCATGTGCTTGTTTGGTCTGCGGGATCACCGATAACTTTGTACTCTTTCTCAAGAGTAAAATTTTCATCACAACTCCCAATTGCTACAAGATATTCATTTTTCTCTTCCAATGGTGTGGTGAATGCTGCCATGGACCTCTCATATTCACATTGGAAAGCTTCAAAAATAATTGGTGTGTACAGCTTGCTAGCTTGGACTAACATAGGTGTCTTCATTTGAATTCTTGGTAATTTTTTCCTTGATTCAAATTCAGCATGCAATTCATTATTTCTTTTATCTTCCACAACCCTTTCAAAATGCTTAAGGAATCGAATGATATCAAAATCTGATTTGAAATGTCGCTTCAACTCACTATTAAAACTCTCACTCAATTGAGTACTCCTCATTCCTAATGTGTACACATTAGTCATATAACAAGCAGCCCACTGTTCTCTGAACTTATATATACTATCCAACCAAGTTTGCTTGTTGGCCTTTGTCCTCAGAGTGTTAAATGCTTCTTGAAATGTTTCTTCATCTTCGTACTCATACATGCATGCACTAAAACCTGCGAGAATACTTGGTTCTTTTGGTTCTTCCTTGTTGTCTTTTTTCTTTCTTTTTGGAGGAATATCTGATTCTTCATTGTCACGTTCAGCGAGATGCCTAACAGCGTTCTGCATAATATGAAAAACACATAGACCATGCCAAGATTCTAAAAAGACCTCCTTAACAGCCTTTCCCATTGCTGCATCTTGGTCAGTATAGATTGTTTTTGGTTGCTTGCCATTATGTGAGTTTAGGAAGGTCTCAAATAGCCATTTGAAGGACTCAAATGTCTCATCATACATGAGAACGGCACCAAAAACCATAGTCTGCCTAAAATGATTGAACCCAAGAAATACTCCAAAAGGCCTACTCTCCTTGTTTGTTCCAAAAGTAGTATCAAAGCTGACAACATCACCAAAATATGCATAGTCAGTGAGCATTTTAGCATCAACCCAAAAATGTTAGCTATTTGTTCTTCTCGGTCCATTTGCAATGCATATTGGAATGATGGGTTCTCGGCAATTTTTTCTTGAAAATAACTAAGCATGCTTCCAGCTTGACCATATGCCATCTCACGTTGGCGCTTGGCCCTTAAATAGTTCTTGTGGTCTCAAAGAGTGTAGCTGAGATTATGTGAGCCACCAACTTGGATGGAAGCCAACTCATGTGCACCTTTGGGCCCAATTCCTGCATTGTCAGCCGTCTCAATTTCAAAACCCTGTAGCTCTGAGATTTTTCTCTGGGACACTAACAAATGTGAAGCTTGTGGAAACTAAAGGATGTGATTGTGTTCCAAAATCACATCAGTCACTTTATAATTTCCCTTCTCTCGGTCCAGTACAAGACTCATGCGAACTCCACAATCGGTTCTAGTTTCTGCTCTTGGAGACTTTATTATACGATTTCTTTTATCTTCCACTCTATGACCCTGATTTGCACAAACAAATCTGCACGATGTAATCTTTCCATCTGACTTTCTTTTGTTTGCGTAGCTTTTTCTAACCTCAAAGCCTTTTTTCCCTCCATAACTAACCCAAAACATCCGGGCCTCATTTGTGTTATTGAATTCCATGCCAACTTGAGGTAAAACACCAGGAATGAAACACTCTCTACAAATAAAATATAATGATTATAGAAGATATTATATGTGATGCTAAGTACAAATCTTAAGAACTATCAGATCTCATGGATAAAAAGGAGTAGTCATGGTGTAACACACCTTTTCTCTTCCATCTTGAATATTCAGATTCAGTTTTGATGCAGATTTCTCATCTCAATGATGCAGATTTTCCATTAAATCAAACCCTAAACAATAGAATGAATCACTAGGGAGGACAAAAAGAACCAAATCAGAGTAAGCTGGAATCTGAGCACCTGAGCACATGCGTGAGGATACGAGACGATGGCGGATGGCCGGCCGGCACTTGAGCACGCAGCACGACGAGACGGCCTTCCTTCCCCTCGCAGCTTCCGCCAAACACACGAGCAGGTGTCGTAACTGGCGCCAAAAGAGCCTGGGGCCGCGCCTAATACAGCTCTGCATCGAAAGGAAAAAAAAACGACACAAACAGGCCGTCTCTTCGTGGGCCGAGGACCATAGCAGCAAGCCATCCCCTGCAGCTGTCGAGATGGGAATGGACGGACTGATTCCGGCGACTGCAGCCAGCCATCGCTGGGACTGAAGTCAGCCGATCCGATTCCGAAAATTGGTTGCATGCAAGCAGCAACATGCAGACATCTAGAGTAAAACAGCCGGAGCAAGGGGGGGCCAGGACCCCGTTTGGCCACCACGTAGCTCCGCCTGTGCTGGGGGTGGTTGATGAATCACCCCAGGTGCACGTGGGCATTCCCGTCGAGGGTGATGCCTACAGGGAGGGTCCTGCTTTGCCTGCTGCTGGCGTCGCAGCAGACATCGTTGACGACCAACTGGGGCCGCTGCCCTCCTTGGATAGCATTACACCGGTGGTTGCTACCTTGCCGCCCTCCGTGCAGGAGCTGTTCGAGGCGGAGGTCTGTCTCCCGTTTGCCTACGCCGTTCATTCGGGCGGGTGAAAGCTCCATGTTTGGTTTTGGCTAATTGATGAAACCTAGTTGCTAACCTCTTTGCTCTAAAAGTGAAATTGAGATAGGTTGGCAACACTTGTGTATGTAGATGATGGACTTGTTTTGATGGTCATGATCTCCAATTTGAAAAGAAGAGAGAAACAAAAAGGGCTCAAGGCAAAGGTATTTTTATAGGAGCCGTTTTTGTTTGCACTCAAGACACCATAGAGGGTGTGAGTGATTTAGGTTCGATAACCGTACTATTAAGAGGGGAAGACCATATTTGCGTTGATCATCTAGTGCCACTAAAAATGCTTTTAAATTTGCATATGCATTGGGTTTAGTGGTTTGAGAAAGATGGTTGAAAAAATTCCCGAGAGAAGTCTTGGTGAAAAGCTTTCTCAAGTGCTCAAAGTGGTTTTGATTATTTGGATGAGATATCATGTGCTTTGGATCATGCCTTGATGAGGAGCTGGAAGTGTTTGAGACAGAGAAGGTCTTATCGGAATTTTGCCTTGCTGAACCGGAATTTATTCTCTGGGCTCGATTTGAAGACAGAAGGGACTGCTTGGAAATTAGGTGAGCTGAACCGGAAATTCCTTCTGGCGGCGCTCGGGTGGGCCTTCTCTCGCCGGCCGCCGGTGCGCCCGCGAGCCGGGCCGCTTGCCCGCTGCTGCGGGCTGGGCTGGCTCTCGCGCTCACCTGGCCGCGTTGTGGGCCGGCCCGTCGGCCGGGGAGGCAGCCGCCGGCCTGAGCCCCTCGCCGTGGGCTACTCGCACCTCGCTCGCACGTGGGCCGCTGTAGAAGCACAGGATGGGCCGCGCTCGCGCAAGCTGCCAGGCCGGCATGCTGGTGCAGCTGGACTGCCATCGGTTGGTTGCGCTCTGTGGACCGCTTTGCAGCTAGTTTGGGCCGCCCTATTCTTTTCCTTCGCGATTTGCTGCTGCTGGCTTGGACAGAGGAGGAGCCTCGGAAATTTGCTCTTGTCAACGAGAAATTCTTAGCTTGCTTGCTTGCTTGCTGCCGGCCATTGCAATGGATTGAATGGGAGCGTGGTCACGTGGTGGGGCCATGAGGGCGCCTCCCACCCGTTGGTGGCCGCCCGGCCGGCCAGCGAGGAGATAAGGCAGCTGGTGTGCTGCTCGTGGTTGGCACTCCTTCTTCTCCAAATTCCAAATCTGAGAAAAGAAAAGAGCTCCCCTCCCTTGTTCTTCCCTAAGCTCAAACCCTAGAACAAGGTTCTCCTCTCTCTCTCACTCCCAAGCTTTGGTGCTCCATTCAAGTGAGAGAGCAAGGTCTAGAGATTGATTTGAGGGCTTCAAGAAGATCTCCTCCCTCTCCTCTCCCTCTCCATGGTTGGTACTTGCTCATGAGAGGTTGAGGGAACCCTAGTGCATTGCATTTGTGATTCAATTTCGTGGCACTAGGTGGTGATTGCAAGTGTGGTTTTCTTGTTACTCTTGGTGATTCCCGTCACCTAGACGGTTGGAGTAAGATTGATTGGTGAGGGGATTTGGTGATTGTGTCCGCCCCCAATCAAGGTGATTTTGTGAGGGGTTGTTGTGCTTCCCCGCGGAGGGCCAAATTGCAACTCTAGTGGATTGCTCGTGGCTTGTGGATCCTTGTCTTGTGTGGAGATTGCGGCTCCCCATTGGGGTCTTTGGCACCGAGCCAATTGAGCGGGCAACTCACCAAGCAAGTGCATCGCCACAACGAGGACTAGCTTGCCGGGAAGCAAGTGAACCTCGGTAAAAAATCATTGTGTTGATTTGTGATTGCCGAGGCTTCGACCTCCATTGTGATTGTGATTGAGCTTCTCTAGGTGATTGGCCATCTTCATCTCTACGCGGCGGTATAAACCTTCATCCCCTCTTTACATTCCCGCAAAGTAGAATTACTTGTTGTGGTCGGTCGGGAACCACTCTTTGTGTAGTCTAAATCCCGTGGGTAGAATTGTTTGTTCGGTTACCGGTGAACCGTCTTTGTGTAGCTTATCACCGTGGTTGTTGTGCAATTGATTTGTGTAGCCTTGGATTGTGTAGGACGGCTTGCATAGAGTAGTCGGCTTTAGCTTTGCACATTTGCCGCCTAACTATCTAATTTGTTGTCTAGTGTCTTTGCTAGAATTTTTATTAGGCTATTCACCCCCTCTAGCCATTGTGACCTTTCACGTGGTATCGAGCCGGGCACCGTTTGTTTGAGTTGGATTAACATCCTACGGTGAAACAATGGCATTGGTTATGCATATCAACAACACCAAGAAGGCACCATCATTTCGAGGTGATGACTATGGCAAATGGAAGCTTAAGATGAAGAGTCATCTCAAGTCAATCAACCTTGAGGTGTGGAAGGTAGTGGAAACCAAGTTTGAGCTTGTTGAGGGTGCGGTGCCAACACCGGCCGAAGAGAAGAAGCAACAAGCCAATGATGTTGCCGTGAGTGCTTTCCATGAGGCACTTGATGATAAAGCTTTTGAGCTCATCAAGAACCTTGAGGTGGCTCATGACATTTGGAAGAAGCTAGAAGAAGCTTATGAGGGCACCGAAAGTGTCAAGACCGCAAGAGCATACATGTTGCAAGAGAAGTTTGCAAGCTTCTCAATGAAGGAGGATGAGAGTGTGCCGGAGATGTTCCATAGGCTCCAAGTCATTGTCAATGAGCTCAAGGGACTTGGGGAAGAAATCAAGGACTCTCAATTCTCCACCAAGTTCATGAGGTGTCTTCCCAAGAGATTTGACATGTTGAAGACCGTCATGGTGAAGACAACCATGAAGGAGAAGCCAACTCCCAACCAAGTCCTTCAAGAGATCATGGCCGATGATGAGTTTAGAGAAGATCATGAGAAGGAAGAGTTGGTGAAGAAGAAGAAGAAGGAAAGTGAGAAGAAGGATGATGACAAGAAAAGTGTGGCATTCAAGGCCACATCATCCAAAAGCAAGGGCAAGAAGAAGAAAGAAGAGTCTTCAAGTGAAGATGAACCATGCTCAAGCTCAAGTGGACAAGAAGATGATGTAAGTGAACAAATGGCACTTCTTGTGAAGAGAATGGGGAAGCTCATGAAGAAGGGGTACCGGTCCAAGGGCAAGAGAGGCTCATACAAGTCTAGTGACCGTCCCATGAAGTGCTTTCGGTGCAATGGCAAGGACCATCTCATTGCCAAGTGTCCCTATGCAAGTGATGATGAAGATGCCATGAGAAAGGAGAGGAAGAAGCAAGAGAAGAAGAAGGAGGAGAAAGACTCCTCCCACAAGAAGAAGAAGGGTGAATCTCATGTGGCAACTTGGGAGAGTGATTCATCTTCCTCAAGTGATGATGATGATGATTCCAAGAAGAAGAAGAAGAAGAAGGGGCACGCAAGCATTGCCATTCAAGAGAAGCTTTCTCTATTTGGTGCTCCATCGTCTTGCTTCATGGCCAAGGCCACTAAGGTAAAACCTCCACCCGATAGTGATGATGATGAGACCACAAAAGAAGAACTCTTTGTCATGCTTGAGGATTGCAAGGGTGCTTTCAATGACTCTAGGAAGGAATGTAGGGGCTTGCGCAAGGATAAACAAAATCTTGAGCAAGAACTTAAGGAGTTGAGGGCTTCTTATGAGAATCTAAAGGTAGACCATGAGAAGCTAGAGATTGCTCACTCCAAGCTTGAAAAAGCTCATTTCTCTCTAGTTGAGAAGCAAGAGAAAGTGCAATCACAAGTGGTGAATATAGAAAAGAAAAATGTGTCCACATCATGTGATTCACTTGATGACTCATTTGTTGTTGCATCACTTGGCCCTTCATGTTCTTATGCCTCTACTTCATCTAGTAGTGTTGGTCATGCTTGTGAGTCTACACTAGTAGTTGAGAATGAGTCTCTTAAGAAGGAAGTCAAGGAGCTCAATCACACCTTGGCTAAGGCTTATGGTGGTGAGGACCGCTTGCTTATGTGCTTGGGTAGCCAAAGAGCTTCTCTCTACAAAGAGGGATTGGGCTATAACCCCAAGAAAGGCAAGGCCACTTTTGCTCCTCACAAGACTAGTTTTGTGAAGAACAATGGTAGCTATTGCAAGAGTTGCAAGCAAGTTGGTCATTTAGAGCATGCATGCAAGAACAAGAACACTAGTGCCTTCTCTTACAAGTTGAGTGCCTCTTACATGCTTGTTAAGAGTGAGAGTGGTGTGAGTGCTAGATTCATTGGCACACCATGGATGAGCTCAAAGAAGAAAGCTATTTGGGTGCCAAAGACTCTAGTGACTAACCTTCAAGGACCCAAGCAAAAATGGGTACCTAAAGCTTGATGTCTTCTTGTAGGTTAATTACAAAGCCGGAGGGAGGCATTGGGTGCTTGATAGTGGTGCATCAAATCATATGACCGGTGAAGATAGTATGTTCAAGTCACTTGACAAGAATGACAATGGTGGATTCAACTCCATCACATTTGGTGATAATAGCAAGGGTGATGTCATGGGGCTTGGAAAGGTTGCAATTTCCAATGACAAGGATCTCTCCAATGTGTTGCTAGTTGATACTTTGAACTTCAATCTTTTGTCGGTGGCACAATTGTGTGATCTTGGCTACAAATGCATATTTGATGACAAGCATGTTGAGGTAGTGAGCAAGGATCAAGCAAATATCATCTTCAAGGGGTTTAGACATGGAAGCTTGTACTTGGTTGATTTCAATGCTAGTGAAGCTCAACTTTCATCATGTTTGATTGGCAAGTCAAGCAAGGGGTGGCTATGGCATAGGCGCCTTGGACATGTTGGCATGAAGCAATTGAACAAGTTGGTGAAGCATGATCTAGTGAGAGGCTTGAATGATGTCACATTTGAGAAGGATAGACCTTGTAGTGCATGTCAAGCCGGCAAGCAACATGGGAACTCACATCCCAAGAAGAATGAGATGTCAACTTCAAGAGCGTTTGAGTTGTTGCATATGGACTTGTTTGGCCCAACTCACTACACATCAATTGGGGGCAACAAGTATGGATTTGTGATTGTGGATGACTACACAAGATACACTTGGGTGTTCTTCCTCTATGACAAGAGTGAAGTCTATGATCTATTCAAGTCATTTGTCAAGAGGGTGCAAAATGAGTTTGACACTACCATCAAGAAGATAAGAAGTGACAATGGGAGTGAATTCAAGAACACAAGAGTTGAAGAGTTGTGTGATGAGCTTGGAATTGTGCATCAATTCTCACCAACCTACACTCCCCAATCCAATGGTGTAGTTGAGAGGAAGAATAGGACTTTGATTGAGATGGCAAGAACCATGCTACTTGAGTACAATGTGAGTGAAAAGTTTTGGAGTGATGCCATCAACACGGCTTGCTACTATAGCAACCGCCTCTATTGCCATGGGAAGTTAGAGAAGACTCCATATGAAATCTTGAATGGGAGGAAGCCCAATATTGCTTACTTTCGGGTCTTTGGTTGCAAGTGTTTCATACTCAAGAAGGGGCAAAGACTTGGCAAGTTTGACAAGAGATGTGATGAGGGATTTCTTCTTGGCTACTCTACTTCTAGCAAAGCTTATAGAGTGTGGAACTTGGCTAGTGGGCTAGTTGAAGAGGTTCATGATGTTGAATTTGATGAAACCCAAGGCTCTCAAAGTGAAGATCAAAATCATGATGATGTGGATGGAGAGCAATTGAACAATGCAATGAGGCACATGGACATCGGTGACATTCGGCCAAGGCAAGTTGATGATGATGGTGAGGTGCAAGTGCCAACTCAAGTAGTGATTCAAGATTCAAATGAGGCAAGCACTAGTGGTACTCAACATGAAGATCAAGGTCAAGCAAGCAATCCCAATCAACTAGTGCTTCAACCTTCAAGCATTGCAAGAGATCATCCTCTAGATCATATTATTGGTGACATTCAAAGAGGTGTACAAACAAGATCAAGATTGGCTAGCATATGTGAGCACTACTCCTTTGTGTCATTCATTGAGCCAACTAAGATTGATGAAGCATTGAAGGATCCGGATTGGATAAATGCAATGCATGAGGAATTGAATAACTTCACTAGAAATGAAGTTTGGGAGCTTGTTGAGTGGCCAAAGAAGCACAATGTGATTGGCACCAAGTGGGTCTTCAAGAACAAGCAAGATCAAGATGGATTGGTTGTGAGAAACAAAGCAAGACTAGTGGCACAAGGTTACACTCAAGTGGAGGGTCTTGACTTTGGGGAGACATATGCACCGGTGGCAAGATTGGAGGCAATTAGAATCCTATTAGCATATGCTTGTGCTCACAATATCAAGCTCTATCAAATGGATGTGAAGAGTGCATTTCTCAATGGGTTCATCAATGAAGAAGTCTATGTTGAGCAACCTCCAGGTTTTGAAGATGACAAGAAGCCCAACCATGTTTACAAGCTTAAGAAGGCATTGTATGGTTTGAAGCAAGCTCCAAGAGCATGGTATGAAAGATTGAGGGACTTTCTTCTCTCCAAAGGCTTCAAGATGGGTAAAGTTGACACTACTCTCTTCACCAAGAAGATAGAAGATGACTTCTTTGTGTTGCAAATCTATGTGGATGATATCATCTTTGGGTCAACCAACCAATTCTTTTGTGAAGAGTTTGCTAAGATGATGGCTAGTGAGTTTGAAATGTCTATGCTTGGAGAGCTAAGCTACTTCCTTGGTCTTCAAATCAAGCAAATGAAGAATGGCACTTTTGTGAGTCAAGGCAAGTACATCAAGGACATGATCAAGAAGTTTGGGTTGCAAGATGCTAAGGCAATTAGCACACCAATGGGAACCAATGGTGGCTTGGATATTGATGATAGTGGCAAGATGATTGAGCAAAAGCTATATAGATCAATGATTGGAAGCTTGCTATATGTGACCGCTTCAAGGCCGGATGTCATGTTTAGTGTGTGCATGTGTGCAAGGTTTCAAGCTTCTCCAAGAGAGAGTCACTTGACGGCAACCAAGAGGGTGTTGAGATACTTAAAGGGCACTCAAGATGTTGGTCTATGGTATCCCAAGGGGTCAAGCTTTGAATTGATTGGATACTCCGACTCCGACTATGCCGGTTGCAAGATTGATAGAAAGAGCACAAGTGGAACATGCCAAGTGCTAGGAAGATCACTAGTATCATGGTCTTCAAAGAAGCAAAATAGTGTGGCACTTTCCACCGCCGAAGCCGAATATATTAGTGCGGGGAATTGTTGTGCACAATTACTATGGATGAAAGCTACCTTGAAGGACTATGGAATCAAATTCAAGCATGTGCCTTTGTTTTGTGACAATGAAAGTGCAATCAAGATGACAAACAATCCGGTTCAACACTCTAGAACCAAGCACATTGATGTGAGGCACCACTTCATTAGAGATCATCAACAAAAGGGTGATATTAGCATTGAAAGCATTGGCACCGAAGATCAACTAGCCGACATATTCACCAAGCCTCTTGATGAGAAAAGATATTGCAAGTTGAGGAATGAGTTGAACATACTTAGCTTCTCCAACATGGATTGATGCACCCCATATATGACATGCCTCTCCTCCAACATAGCAAGGTAAAGTTGTTTGTTGCATCTCATGCATCCTTCGCTAGTTGTGTAGACATGTATACATGTGCATTTTACTAGGCTCATTCATTGCAAATTAAATGAATTTGAAGGATATATGGCACCACTATTGTTTCTATGCTTGATTTGATCTAGTGGTGGCATATGACTTGTTTGTGAGCCTGTGAACCTAGTGTTGAATCTTTAGCACTTGCTCATGATGTGTATCTCAACACGGTCAAGATAACCCTTATTCTTATGAGGTGTGAAGAAGCTTGCCCTTGGTTCAAACCGAGATACATAATCTAGGCATGTGATTTAGATTTGGCCATAGTTGTTTGACTTGTTTCTCTCATCTTATGCACCCTTGTTGGTGATTGTTGACAAAGGGGGAGAAATAAGTCACAAAGAGCAATGGAAGGGGATCAATTTTTATGATATGACCCAACCATGAGCACACAAATAGGGGGAGCAAGCTCATAGACTATTTGTTGCATATTGTGTGTGCATACATGATGATATGGAGCATTGCAAGCTAAATTCAATATTCATGCTTGTTTGGTGTATTGCTAGTATAGAACTTGTTTGATAAATGAAGTACTAGCATGCATAGGTGGTTTCTAGACTTAGAGTTTCTCTTGTTCAAAGTATCTTGCTTATAACGTTGATCTCATGAGGTATTTTGAGTTTTGATGGATGTCTAGATTCCCATGGTGCTAAGGAAGGTTTATTATCGTACTCCGATTGATATCACGCTTCAAAGGTCAATTCTATAAACCTTAGTACCATTTTGGTTGTGGTAACTCTCACACAAGTTTCATCTATGCATGTGTGTTCGAAAATCGACCAAACATTTGATGCACACATGTAGGGGGAGCTACCACTACCAAATGCGGAATTGAAATGCTTGTCCAATCCAAGATTCATGATCAAAATGTCTTGGACAAGCAATTCAATTTCATATTGAATTCATTTTCCATATCTTTGTGAAGGTTGTCATCAATTACCAAAAAGGGGGAGATTGAAAGCTCCATGTTTGGTTTTGGCTAATTGATGAAACCTAGTTGCTAACCTCTTTGCTCTAAAAGTGAAATTGAGATAGGTTGGCAACACTTGTGTATGGAGATGATGGACTTGTTTTGATGGTCATGATCTCCAATTTGAAAAGAAGAGAGAAACAAAAAGGGCTCAAGGCAAAGGTATTTTTATAGGAGCCGTTTTTGTTTGCACTCAAGACACCATAGAGGGTGTGAGTGATTTAGGTTCGATAACCGTACTATTAAGAGGGGAAGACCATATTTGCGTTGATCATCTAGTGCCACTAAAAATGCTTTTAAATTTGCATATGCATTGGGTTTAGTGGTTTGAGAAAGATGGTTGAAAAAATTCCCAGAGAAGTCTTGGTGAAAAGCTTTCTCAAGTGCTCAAAGTGGTTTTGATTATTTGGATGAGATATCATGTGCTTTGGATCATGCCTTGATGAGGAGCTGGAAGTGTTTGAGACAGAGAAGGTCTTATCGGAATTTTGCCTTGCTGAACTGGAATTTATTCTCTGGGCTCGATTTGAAGACAGAAGGGACTGCTTGGAAATTAGGTGAGCTGAACCGGAAATTCCTTCTGGCTGGCGCTCGGGTGGGCCTTCTCTGCTGGCCTGCTGGTGCGCCGCGAGCTGGGCCGCCTTGCCCGCTGCTGCGCTGGGCTGGCTCCTCGCGCTCACCTGGCCAGCGTTGTGGGCCGGCCCGTCGACTGGGGAGGCAGGCCGCCGGCCTGGAGCCCCTCAGCGTGGGCTACTGCACCTCGCTCGCACGTGGGCCGCTGTAGAAGCACAGGATGGGCCGCGCTCGCGCAAGCTGCCAGGCCGGCATGCTGGTGCAGCTGGACTGCCATCGGTTGGTTGCGCTCTGTGGACCGCTTTGCAGCTAGTTTGGGCAGCCCTATTCTTTTCCTTCGCGATTTGCTGCTGCTGGCTTGGACAGAGGAGGAGCCTCGAAAATTTGCTCTTGTCAACGAGAAATTCTTAGCTTGCTTGCTTGCTTGCTGCCGGCCGTTGCAATGGATTGAATGGGAGCGTGGTCACGTGGTGGGGCCATGAGGGCGCCTCCCACCCGTTGGTGGCCGCCCGGCCGGCCAGCGAGGAGATAAGGCAGCTGGTGTGCTGCTCGTGGTTGGCACTCCTTCTTCTTCAAATTCCAAATCTGAGAAAAGAAAAGAGCTCCCCTCCCTTGTTCTTCCCTAAGCTCAAACCCTAGAACAAGGTTCTCCTCTCTCTCTCACTCCCAAGCTTTGGTGCTCCATTCAAGTGAGAGAGCAAGGTCTAGAGATTGATTTGAGGGCTTCAAGAAGATCTCCTCCCTCTCCTCTCCCTCTCCATGGTTGGTACTTGCTCATGAGAGGTTGAGGGAACCCTAGTGCATTGCATTTGTGATTCAATTTCATGGCACTAGGTGGTGATTGCAAGTGTGGTTTTCTTGTTACTCTTGGTGATTCCCGTCACCTAGACGGTTGGAGTAAGATTGATTGGTGAGGGGATTTGGTGATTGTGTCCGCCCCCAATCAAGGTGATTTTGTGAGGGTTGTTGTGCTTCCCCGGCGGAGGGCCAAATTGCAACTCTAGTGGATTGCTCGTGGCTTGTGGATCCTTGTCTTGTGTGGAGATTGCGGCTCCCCATTGGGGTCTTTGGCACCGAGCCAATTGAGCGGGCAACTCACCAAGCAAGTGCATCGCCACAACGAGGACTAGCTTGCCGGGAAGCAAGTGAACCTCGGTAAAAAATCATTGTGTTGATTTGTGATTGCCGAGGCTTCGACCTCCATTGTGATTGTGATTGAGCTTCTCTAGGTGATTGGCCATCTTCATCTCTACGCGGCGGTATAAACCTTCATCCCCTCTTTACATTCCCGCAAAGTAGAATTACTTGTTGTGGTCGGTCGGGAACCACTCTTTGTGTAGTCTAAATCCCGTGGGTAGAATTGTTTGTTCGGTTACCGGTGAACCGTCTTTGTGTAGCTTATCACCGTGGTTGTTGTGCAATTGATTTGTGTAGCCTTGGATTGTGTAGGACGGCTTGCATAGAGTAGTCGAAGCTTTAGCTTTGCACATTTGCCGCCTAACTATCTAATTTGTTGTCTAGTGTCTTTGCTAGAATTTTTATTAGGCTATTCACCCCCCTCTAGCCATTGTGACCTTTCAGCGGGCCCTAAGCTGAGGCGTTCACGTACGCCTGTGTCCGTCCATTCCCTCACGCGAAGCACGCGCATCGCGGCTACACCGCGCACGGCTAATCCAACTGTGCAGGTGCAGAGAGTCCTTCTCAAGAAGCTGGCCGTCCAGGTTCAGGAAGACGAGCTCGATCCGGACATTGACGCGAAGTTCAAGGCCCAGTTTGGTGGCGACATGTCGGAGTACAAGCGACAGTGCTTGCAAATGCTCCTCAATGGTGGCTTCGATGTCACAACCTTGGACCTCAATCTGGAGGGCCTGGAGAGTGAGGTGGCCTGAGGGAGAGTCTCGGACTCCCTTTGGTAGTTTATTAGTTTCAATCTTGTAATCGTTTACGTGTTTGTTGGTGGGTGTAGGTGTTGGTAACCAGGGCGTTACCAGACCTGCAGTACTGTAATAAAACTCTCTTTCTGCTTAATGAAAAACGCGCTTCAGTGTGGTCTCGATAAAAAAAGAGAGCTTGAAATGGCTCGGGAGGGAGGAAGAAAGGTAGATTTATAGCGTGGCCAGTCCCGGTTGGTAGCTACAATCAGGACTAATGCTCTCTTTAATCCCGTGCCCAACTTTGGCCTGAGACTGGTGGCGGTTTGGAGTTGCTTTTAGACCATAGATGTAACTAAAAAATGAGTCAATCCAAGCATAGGTTTTTTTAGGACGAATGAAGTATATAAACTGAACTTATTCAACTTTGTTCAATAATCCAAATACGGAAACACAAACCAAAGAATAACATATACAAATCTCTCCAGGATATATTTGAACAAATCAAAGGCAAATTTGGCAAAACACAGATAATAACAACAGTTGCCATGTCGTACAACAACACGCTTGCAGCTCATGAACAAATTAAACACCACCAACAACTGGACCGATTGATCCTTCACCAATCACCGTGCGGTTTTTTTTTTCTGAAGATCTTCCACATTGCACTGGGCAAGTTGATCAACACAAGTAGCTCATAGCGACTAATTGATCGCCCTGCAGTTCTTCCTGACCTGCCCTTGGTACCCGGTCTTGACTTCGATGCTGGCCATCTTCACCATGGCCTTCTCGAACTTGTCCTCCCACCACCCGGGGATTTTGGCGTTGTCCAGCACCAGCTTGGCCGTCTCCGCCGTCTTGAGCAGCTCGGCGTCAGAGGTGAAGAGCACGGTGTGCGACAGCACGTTCTTGTAGTATTGGTTGTCCATGGCGTTGGGCGTCACGACATCCTGCATCACCGTGGGGTCGTTGCTGCTCGTCGGGTTCGCCGGGCAGCGGCTCTTGAGGAACCCGGCTAGCCCGGGGCTGATGTCGGAGGGCACCGAGGCATTGAGGCGGTCGGGGACGAAGGACGAGCAGTGCGAGCGTCCGACGGTGTGCGCGCCGGAGAGCACGACCAGGTCCTCCACCGATAACCCCTTGACGACGAAGCTGTTGACGAGCGTGCTGAGGTTGGACCTGGGCGGGACCAGGAACTTGAGCGACTCGGAGGCGTTGGAGAAGGTGCCGTCCAGGCGGCCCGCCGGCATGTCGAAGTCGACCTTGCCGCGGCTCAGGATGCAGGATGCGTCGCGTGCCGCGAAGGCGATGATGTCGGCGCAGGAGACGACCCCGGGGCACGCGGCCTCCAGGGCGTCCTTGATGGCGTCGATCAGCTCGAACCCGCGCAGGCTGGGGTTGTTGGGCGGGCTTGTCTTCTCCGGCGTCGGGCTGAACGGGGTCGGGTCCAGAAGCACGGAAGCATCACAGCCCTATAGTCGTCATCAGTGAAACGGTCAAGACAGCAAAGGTCTGTAGCTCTTTGTAAGGACGACGTATATGATTATATATACGTTGCAATGTAGTAAAATAGTAAATCTCGATTGTTGGATGATGCTAAAGTACCTCGACGAAGCAGTCATGGAAGAGCATACGGATGACAGCGGCGCCGTTGCCGGGGTTCTGGGCGATGGCCTTCTCCATGACGGCCTTCACGATGGCCTCAGCCTGGGGACACTTGTAACGGTAGTACCCTAGCTCTAGAGGGTAGTAAGGGCTGGCCTGGCACGCCACGGCTAGGAGCAGCAAGCCAAGTGCGGCGCCTACAACGGACGACATCTTCGGTGAAGTAGCAGCAATGGCCATCTGCTATATGTGCTTTCTATCTCTTGCTTCCGGCCACTCGCTCTAAGAGAGGTTTGATCGAGTCAAGAGAAACTCAGAATGTGATGTGATGAGGAAGAACTAAGAAGTGATGGGAGTTGTTGCTCAAGTGAGGAGATATTTATAGCTGGAAGCAAGCTGAAGGGGTACAACATTGACCATATCTCATTTTGCGTAGCCATATGGACAACATGCATGTGCTTAAATTTTGAATAAGAGCTAGTTTGGTGAGAAATTTGCTCTACAATTTTTACACGTTAATTACCTTTCGGAGCTAGTGTCGTGGTATGGGTGCAAGGAAAAAAAAAGAGAGGACCGAGTGCTTTATTAGTCTGTTAGACAACAGCACTTCACTAACCCTGGATAGAGGCTGCTCAACGAATGAGAACTGTAGTCCTGACGAAGTCAGATATGCATCGACAAGTAACCTTGAAACTAGCCATAACATATTCGATTCGTGCCAAGTGCACGATTAATGCATAACTACGGATTTGGTGGATCACTCTATGATATATAAAATTGATTTTGCAAGCAGCTTCAATTCAGCATCTAGGTATATATCTGCTAACGTACACAAACGTAAATTAGTATTATGTGTCCTAATTCTTTTTTTCTTTGATAACTTTATGTGTCCTAATTCTACACTGTTTAATTCTTTTACTATTTTGTTACATCTATTAGTTCAACAAATATAGACGACGGTACACATACATATATTTTCCCACATTTATCGTGTATCAAGATCTAGAATGCATGTAGCCACCAAAACTATACTAGCTCTTATTCTGCAGAAACAATTTAATTTGGTTTTGGCGATGAAACAGAAGCAATTGCGTTGTTCTCAGTTTTGTTGTGGTTCCTCCCATCATGTTAATTAACTAGCATCTACCTATATGCCTATCATGGCACTTTTATTTAAGTATAGTCTTCTGGGTCAAGGCGGCAAAAAGGCCGCCCTAAAGCCTGCAACTACTACCTTTGGCTTTTACGCTTGAACCGTTGTCGCTGACTGATTGCATTGGATCGTTCAGTGCATCATCATCTCATCGATCTGTGGTCATTTATATTAGCTAGTGCGTGACTAGTGATGTTTGTGCTCTGTCCAATCCGTGTTTGATTTGGTTTTGATCGCTTTACACATTTCCTTTTTTTTTTAAAAAATTTAAATTATTAAGAAGTAACCAGGCAAATCGCCAAAGATGGGAATGCATGTCTCCGGGCCGTTAGTTGAGAGGTCGGCTACTGAGGAGGCTTCCATCGACACGGATCAGTGTCTGTGCAAGAAGAGAATAGCTTTGCCGGATCAGACGAGAATCATATATGCATGATTACTAGTATCTTCTTCACGTCGTTCAACAACGAAAAGGTAGTTTCACTTTACAACAACCACACATATACTAATTATTATTAAGCTCCAAGTCCGTTTTGACTATGAACATATATACTAGCTATATACGTGTACCTGCTTCCACCATATGTTTTAGCATTATACATGCATCGCAATAAAACAGTAACTACTTGGCCAGGGAAGGGTACGTGCTCATTTCATATCTTGCTTTTGGCCCCGGCCGCGCGTTGTTGTAATCAAAACTCTTTCGCGTATTCGGGCCAAAAAAACCAGCTAGCTAGCCTTGCTATGTGCCGGTGAAACGTAATTTTAGCATGAAAAGTCAGGGAGGTGACCTAGCCAAAAGGCCAATAGCTAAGCTCCACTCGGAGTCGATCTTTAACCAAACCGAATGTGTCTCATTCACTTGTCCGGGAGAGGTGCCTGGCTGCGTGCCAAAGTTATCATGACGTGTTGTGTCGGTGTGTGTGAGTGGTAGTTCGAAGGCTACATCCTCTACTTACCGAGCTATACGTTGCACAAGAGAAAGCTAGTGGCGTGCATGGAATGCGCCTCGAATTAACATAAGTACTATATATCTAGTACCGTCCTATATGTTAAATATGCATATATATAACACGTGACCCAGTCATGCGCTAATATAATTCCGTCTTACCTTTCCAAATCGAATTGAGTACAGCTGGAGCAAACAAATGGTCGAGGAGCGTGCCACGTGGACGCTGGACGTCACCATGGTTTTGGAAATACCCAAATGACTTGAAGTGCAAGTAAAATCTACAAATCACTTTATATATATATGTCCTCTTCTTTACAAATAGGAAACCACTTTCTTCCATTTATAAGGAGCGTGCATAAGGTCTATATATACCCAAGGTTTCTTCCCTCCACAAGTCATATTGCTTGATGATGGCCAAAATTGCCTACATGTTTTTAGGGAAAAAATATATAAGGTTGAAGACATATAGAAAATGAAGACAAAATATAAATTTAACAACACTATTCTATCAATAATGTTGGATCTTATTTTTTGAAACATGGATTTAATTGGACTTGGTGCTTCCATATTTCCAATTAAATCATAATCCCTCCCTTCCAAATCTAAGATGTTTTAGCTTTTCTAGGTATTTGATTTTACTATGTATTTAGACATAATGTATGTATATAATATAAGCAACGGTTCCCTTTGCAGGAACACATGATCCTCGTTTTTCCTTTCGTTTTGGAGAGAGGGGCTCTTGATTAACCATATGATTTTTGAGAATTACACAGACACCTATAATATGTACACACACTAAACTTTATGAACACATGTGCGCAAATCATATCCCTAGAGCACATCTAAAGGACTGAGCCGACGGATTTGGAAATTTTCGAAGTTACCACCGACGCCTCGTTGTTGAGACGGAAACGTCGCTTGGTATTTAACATCTAGATTTTAGGTAGTGTCCCATCAGACATTCTTACCAACTAATTTATGATCAATTCGACTGGAGCTGTGTTTATACGTAAGAAATATTGGGTCAGAGTGTCAGCCCAAAGAATAGCAGGCAGAGAGAGATGGAGTTCGACGGATCATGCAGGCCAGTTTTGCTAGTGTTCTGCATTGCTCGGCCCTGCTTGCTTTACGACGCAAAAGGTAGTGTGGGTCACGGCCTGTAGCGAGCGCTCTGGGCTTCTGGCCCATATAAATTGCCAACCTCACGCGCCTGCGTATTTTATATGGGCCAAGGTGGGTGCTATGCATTCGTGTTTTGGATGCTATGCACCCAACATCCGTGTTCGACCACTGCATAGTTTGGATGCTATGCAATTCTTCCAAACTTTGTGTATTTTTTGCCTTAGTTGACACCGTTTACCAGAATTTAGAGTGAAAACTTTAGACAATATAAAAAAAAAAACTTACACATTTGTGACAGACGAGAGTATAGTCTATTTTGTGGACGGCAAGCCGCCTCAGTATACATCTCTTTCTAAATAATTACAAGTTATTTAGGGAAAAAAAGGTCTCAGTCACAATACTAGCACGTCAAAATGAGTGTTCAATCGTTATATAGAAAAATTAAAGTAGACAATAATTACACACTATCCTAGAACAGAGCAAGTAATACAAGTTTACAACGACATAGTAGTAGCATATATATCAAAAGAATAAATAAATAGAACAAATATAAAGAAAAAGAAAGAAAGATCAAGGTGCACGAAATCCTGCAAACGAAGAACAAGCCAATGGGCATTGTGGGCATGGCAGCATCTGGATCTGGCTGCCTAGTAGCGTAGATTATCATAATATCATTGTTTAGTGTTGACGGCCCTGCAGAATTTCCTGATCTCTCCCTGGTTACTGGTGGTTTTCACCTCGATCTGGGACATCTTGACGAAGGCCTTCTTGAACTTGCCCTCCCACAACCCGGGGATGTTGGCGCTGTCGCCCACCATCTTGGCGGTGGCCGGCGTGGTCAGCAGCGCGGCGTCGGACGTGAAGAGGACCTTGTGCGCGAGCACGTTCTTGTAGTGCTGGTTGTCGAGCGCGTTGGGGGTGACGATGTCCTGGTTCACGGTGGGGTCGTTGCCCGTCGTCGGGTTGGCAGGGCACTGCCTCCGGAGCAAGTTGGCGAACCCGGCGTTGACGTCGGAGGGGACGGCGAGGCGGTCGGGGACGAAGGACGAGCAGTGGGAGCGGCCGACGGTGTGCGCGCCGGAGAGCACAACCATGTCCTCGACGCCGAGACCCTTGGCGGCGAAGGAGGCGGTGAGACCGGTGACGTTGGAGTTCGGTGGCGGCAGGTTGCGGAGGGCTTCCGAGGCGCTGGAGACGCGGCCGTCCAGGCGGCCGGCCGGCATGGCGATCTTCACGGTGAACCTGCTGAGGAAGTAGGCGGCGTCGCGGGCGGCGAAGGCGACGATGTCCGCGCAGGACACCACGCCCGGGCAGGCCTTCTCGACGGCGTCCTTGGCCGCGTCGATGGCCTCGAAGCCGCGCAGGCTCGGGAAGTTTGGTGGGCTGAGCTTCTCCGGCTGCGGGTTCGCCGGCGTCGGGTCCAGGAGGACGGAGCCGTCACATCCCTGTATATGTTTGCATAATCGTGTCAGCCTCAATCGATCTCTCCATTGTACATTTGTACTTTGTGCATTCATGCATCATGCATGGACATGGTCGACATTGCTGTGCTTACGTACCTGAACAAAGCAGTCGTGGAAGAGCATGCGGATGAGGCCGGCGCCGATGCCGGCGTTCTTGTAGACGAACTTCTTCACCTCGTCCCGGACAATGTGCTCCACGCGGGGGCATGTTTTCTTGTAGTATCCCACCTCAAGGCCCTGGCACGCCGTCGCAAGAACCAAGGCCCATGTCACGGCCACGGCAAGCTTGAACGGAGCAACCATTGTGTGTGCCGGTGCCCTCTTGGCTGCTCAGTGAGAATGCGAAATTTCACTCCCTTTCTATTTGAATGCGTGAGAGTTAAGAGCTGAGTGATGAAATGCCTTCGTATATGGGGTGTCTATTTATACATCGAGATACCCGTCCAAGTACTATACGAAGTGTTAGTTGGATCCATGGTGTATTTAGGTTGGATCCATGTTGTATTATGGAGTGTGCGAACTGATTAGAGAGCTAGCTGTTATACAGAACATGGATGGAGGCTGCAACCGCCATTAGCTAACCATTTGACATTTTGACCTGCAAATGGATAGCTTTGTTTAAGTTGCTGATGTAGCTGCAACCGCGCGCCGCCTGTGGTTTCTTCCCTCTGTTCGTGACTGAATAATGATTAATTTTTCTTTCATGGGAATGTTCCATTGCATGATTTGCTTTCAGCCAATGGTTGCACACTCAATGTCTCGTCTTTAAAGGAGAATATTTGAGGTGGATGTCAGTAGTATCTGTTCTGTCCTGCTAGTGTGTGTGTGTGTGTGTGTGTGTGTGTGTGTGTGTGTGTGTTTTGTGTTTTGAAAGCTAGCTATAGATTGTCCCTTCTTCATTTCTTAGAAATATAAGTCAATTCATCGAAGAAGCCGCTCATCGCTTAAATTCAAAATGTACTCAAATGGACATGTCACTGCTTCTTGTGTGCATGTAATTGATAGAAGGGACAGGAATATAATGCATTCAAACTGTCCCGTTTAAATAACAACGTTTTTATTTTTAAAAGTTCAACTTTTATTCTGTTTTTGTTCAATATTTTACATTAGGAATTTTTTTGTGCTTTATTGCGCTCACACTTCAACAAGCAATATTCAGGAATTATGCAAAGCAACCTTAGTTCTTACCAGGATTCAGAATTTTTTTCAACTGATTTTTGGTGATACTAGTAATTTCAGTTCATTTTTTACCCAAAATTTCATAAAATTTGAAAATTTTGACTGAAACTTCACCGGTTTTCGATGGTACCTGTACTAGCCCTCCAATGTTTATGTCTCAACCATTAGGCTGAGCCCTGGTTTCTACAATATTACTGTACCCTTGGATTCTACATAATGTCTAATTGTAACTCGTAATGGAAGAAATTGTCTTGCAGAATATTCATTAAGAACCTGTTTACTGTCGCAATGGATCTTTATGCATACATTAGGTAGTAAAAATTACTCATAAATGACATGATAACAGACATAGTTGATAATTAGAAAAATGTTTCTCTAAATGTCAGAGAACAGAATGATGAAATAGCCATGTTACCATGTAATTGTTAATGCTAAAAAAACATGTAATTGTTGAATAGCGTCAAAACGCAAAACAGAAGCTCTGAGAGCATCTCCAACAACTTGGTATAATTTATTAGCTAAATCTTGAGTTTTAGCAAGTTGCTAATTTATTTGCCAAGTGAAAAAAAGACTTCCCTCCAACAACTCCCTAAAACTCACTTGCCAAAACGAAAAAGCCCGCTAAGTGAACGAAGAAGCCCGCTAAGCGAACGAAGAGCTCCGCTAAGCGAACGAAGAGCCCTGCTAACGAACGAAGAGTCCCGGTAACGAATGAAGAGCCCCGCTAATTCAGAATCTTGAGTTTTAGCAAGTTGCTAATTTATTTGCCAAGTGAAAAAAAAAGACTTCTCTCCAACAACTCCCTAAAATTCACTTGCCAAACGAAAAAGCCCGCTAAGCGAACGAAGAAGCCCGCTAAGCGAACGAAGAGCTCCGCTAAGCGAACGAAGAGCCCCGCTAACGAACGAAGAGTCCCGCTAACGAATGAAGAGCCCCGCTAATTCAGTGCGGAAATATACCCGCGCGACGGGTCTGGATACGCAGTTGGGAAAAATACAAAGTTGATTTAGTGAGTTGTTGAAGAGAGATTTTTGTGTTTTTTGCCAAGTTTATCAAAATACCAAGTTGATTTAAGGAGTTGTGAGAACAATAGCACCTGTCATATAAACCGCTTTGGATTTTTGGACATCTGGACTACTGCATGGACATTAATTTGCTTTAAGAAGATTCTTTTATACACATTTTGGAGCACACAAAACTCCATAAATGATTCATCATTCTTATTCACCCCACATATAAACTGGGAATTTAACCCTTCCAAATAAACTGGGAACAATACACCACTGGGAGTGATTGATCTACTATTACATTACTGTAAGTTCAAGGAAGCAAGGACTTCAAGAAGGGAAGCAACAAATTGCATCTGAACTTCCTCATAAATTGCCAAGAAGAGGGGGGGAATGAACGAAGAGAGACATGATGCATGTTTCTCTGCAAACTTAAGCGAGTGATAGTAGACACACAAATTGGCCAGCATCATCTGAAGGCATCACATCTCGTATCCCATTTGTTGGAGACTTGCTTATTTCCATCTCTGGCAGCGTAGTCTGCTTGATCAAGAAAACCAAACGTAGTTCAGCTGATGCACATGATAAGATAACTAACGGGTAGCAGGAAACAGACAATTGTGCAAATAATCATTGGTGTAAAAGCTGGAGAACATTTGAGATCAATCATAGAATTTCCTTGACCTTTCAAGGAGGAAGTTGTACGTACAGTGGTTAACTAGAGTGATGCATTGAAGTGGTAGCAGTAAGTCCAACAAAGGAAAATCAATACTTTGTTTGTACTCTTGAAAATAAAAAGAATGCAATCAACTGACAGTAGGTTTATCAAAACAGAGGATGGAGACTTGCTTATTTCCATCTCTGGCAGCGTAGTCTGCTTGATCAAGAAAACCAAACGTAGTTCAGCTGATGCACATGATAAGATAACTAACGGGTAGCAGGAAACAGACAATTGTGCAAATAATCATTGGTGTAAAAGCTGGAGAACATTTGAGATCAATCATAGAATTTCCTTGACCTTTCAAGGAGGAAGTTGTACGTACAGTGGTTAACTAGAGTGATGCATTGAAGTGGTAGCAGTAAGTCCAACAAAGGAAAATCAATACTTTGTTTGTACTCTTGAAAATAAAAAGAATGCAATCAACTGACAGTAGGTTTATCAAAACAGAGGATATGTAGGACAGTAAAGTAACAGCATAATGTGAAATACTATTTTTACAAATGAGATGTTTAGAGATGCTCATAATGATTTTTAGAAGTACTAATGGTTAAAATATACTTGTCTTACGTGCAATATGCTTACATCAAATGATATGATAGGCATCCTCTGGAATGTAAAAATAAATAAATAATTGAACTTCGAAGATATAGTGAAATAAAGAATGAACATGTTGTATATGAAAAAGCGAAGGTAGAAGGATAGCAAACCTGTTGTATGTTGTAATCCTAGCACTATGGCCGAATGCAAAGTATGGTGTAATCCTGACACTATGGCCAAATCCAAAGTATGTCTATGGTATCATGGCAAGGTCGATGGAACCATATCTACAAAAGGTAGGAAAAACTGGAAAGGGAGTCAAAAATGTATCTACTGCAATAGGAACGAGACTATTCAACACCTGTTCCTTGATTGCCCTTGTGCAAAATTGCTTTGGAGGATCATTTTCTTTGCTACTAGTCTACAACAAGCTAGATCGATACGGCATATGTTCGGCACTTGGCTTAGTAATCAACATGAGAAAGTCAAAAAATTGATCTGGGTTGGGGTGGCTGCTTTATGCTGGGCTATCTGGAGATGCCGTAACGACGTTATTTTTAATAAACTAAAAACTAACTCCGTGATGCAGGTTATTTTCAGGGGAGCATACTGGTTACGCTTCTGGGCACAGCTGCATCGTGATGAGGAGGCCAAAGACGTACTCTCGGAAATGAGCAAGAAATTGGAGATGATTGCTCTAGAAATAACGAACCGAGGGTGGAAACATTTGTATCGTCTGCTTTAGCTCCTAGGCTTTTTTCGCCTAAAGACAGTTGGCTTCCTTTTTTTAAATCTTTGTAAGACTCTGTAATAATTGGATGTGTAGCCTAAAGACAGTTGGCTTCCTTTTTTTAAATCTTTGTAAGACTCTATAATAATTGGCTGTGTACATCCAATGGATGTAGAGGCCGAATGTTTCATCCTTTATCGAAAAAATATCTACAAAAGGTATCATGGATCCTAGCAACCAAGGAGCAAGAGGAGATGGTTAGCAAACTTAAGGTGGACTGCAAGGATTTTGAAATTGAAGTTATAGCTTCACCATTCCAAAGCTTTTTTTTTTTTTTTTTAAATATCCGTTACCGGCTTTCACTGATAAGAGAACAAGAGTTTACATATGTACAACACAAACACAAAGACTTTTGCCAGGTTCACAAAACAGTGAAAACCCAGCCACCCCTAATCAGCGATAGCTTAATTTACATGACAGCAGAAGGCAGCAGCAGGCCGTACTGCATCTAAACTATAGCCAAACCTGGCTCACCAGCAGGTTGCAATTGTGGTGTAGGAACCACCTCCTGCAGCGCCTTAATCCCTGCTCAGATCCAACATCTTGCTTTTTCCTGGATGGAGCTGAAAACAGTCTGAAGCTGACATCAGAAATAAACAAGAGCGACAACATAATGACCGCTACATAATTTCATAGAGAGAATTGTTGGACGCAGAGCATAATGACTTTGCCATGAGAGTGAAAGTAGCACTGAGTGCCCTACTAATGAAACAAGAACATGCGTCTTAAATCAAGCCTTATCAAAGGTCCATGAAGAAAATGATGCGAACATAAGAAATGGGCCAAAGTTGACTTAATGATTAAGCCAACATGGGCACAAATAGATGAGGAGTTGGAGAATGAGCGCTCAAAGTTGAAGTCTCTGATTGAGTCCTTGATCCAACAAGAGGAGGTTCGTGCCAACATGAACGTAGAGGTATACTCTTAAATTCATACTTTGCATTATATAGACAGACATCTAAACACCTTGTGCACTTTCATGTGCAAGATAGGACCCATATACCACTGAGTTACCTACAGATATTAATGGATGAGTGTAACCAGGTATATGAATTTTTTGTTTAGCTTTGGTTTAAGAACTCATCGTGGTCAAATGATACTTATTCATCTAATTTATAGATGCTGGATGTGGTAATGCGATTTAAGGTTCACTGAGTGAAAGAAATTTATTCAGATCTAAAGAAGTACTACGATAGTCAAGAAGAATTGGGCCAATGTACAATTACAGAGTCAACCACTATTGTTAAGTTTGTCCATATGTTGGAGGGTTTGATAACTTTTGGATACATAGGATACGCAGAGTTGTACTACCTCAATCCTACTCCAGGGAGTCAACCATCATCTCAGCTGGGCTAGTAAAGATTGACAGGCTAGAAGAGAATTGTTGCATGTTCATGCTCAATTTCCGCAGCATGAGTATTGTTTTTTGACAAATCTTAGTCCCCTCTTGAGGATGAGCGTGCATCAATTGATTGATTTACCTCTTCTATCCCATCAATCTTTATTGACCTAGTCGATGGTTAAACTTCTAGGAGTAGGATTGAGGTAGTACAACTGTGTGTCTCCTATATATGTATCCAAAAGTCACCAAACCCAACATTAGTGGTTAACTTTATTGTCATTGTACTTCTTTAGATCCGAATAAAGTTCCTTCGCTAAATGAACCTTAAATCACATTACCACATCTTGCATATATAATGTGTAGTTAGACGAAAATTATAATTTGACCACAACAATTTCTAACACCAGAACTATATGAAAATATGATATACTGTGCCACACTCATTTTGCATTAATATCTTCAATATGTATAGAGGGCTATCTATATAATGCAAAATGCGAGTTAAAAGTACTGTAGTTACCTGTTACCTCTACCTTCATGTTGGCACGGGCCTCCTCTGGTTGAATCAAGAACTCAATCACTCAGGGACTTCAACTTAACTTTGAGCTTTGATTGTCCAACTTCTCATAAATTTGTACCCTTGCTTGCTTAATCATGGAATCAATTTTGGTTCGCTCGTTCTTTGGGCTTCTTCATTATTGGCAAAGGCAGCACACAGATCACATAACGTTTTGTTCAACAAGGCACTAGGTGCTACTCCATCCTCATGGCAAAGTCATTATTGTTAGTGCTTGACCCTACGTCCAACAATTTTCGTTGTGAAATTATGTATTGATCAATTTGCTGCCGCTCTTGTTTCTTTTCATTGTCAGAATGCTGAAGTTGTAACTTCAATTTCATATCCACCATATGTAGCTGATCATCTCCTCCTGTCCCTTTAGGGAATTCCGAACTTGTTGGATGTGGTTGCTTAGATCCTTGATACATTTTTGTAGTTTGATGTAGCAGTTTCATAGATCAAGAACAAATAAAAATAGTTTAAGTTTCGATCAATGATAGTAGTAGAGAACAAAAATATATTGTTTCTGTAAACAAGCAGTGAACAAAGATCATGATGTAGTCCTCGGTTGGAATTAATGATCGCTCGGTTGGACTCCGATCGAGTCACGACTCACGACCGCCGCCGGGACCCGCGACTGTTCTGCCGCCGTCGGTACTCGTCTTCGGATCGGCCGCCAGAGGAGATGATGGAGCCCTGGCCGCCAGCCTCCACCGTGAAGACGAAGGACCCCCGCCCGACGGCCAACGCTATGACGACGAACGACCCCCGGCCACCGGACTCTGGTAGGCTGTCCGGTCCTCATAACCGGCTGCCGGACGCGTCTGCTGGGATGGTGCCCACGAACTCCACTCCGATGTTGGCCACGAACACCGCCCTGATGCTGCCCACGAAATTGGCTCCGACATTGGCCACGAACGCCGCCCCAATAGTGCCCAGAAACACCGCCTCGATTTTGCCCATGAACTCAGAAATACAAGGCCCTGAAGCAGGTTCATTTCTCGTACAAAACTTTTAGCTTCACTTTCACCTTGACTACGATCATTGCTAATGTCGTGCATGCTACGGACGGTTAACCTACAGTCGTCGTTCATTCTGCCATGGATGATGGTGTCCTGACCATCATGGACGTCGATGCCGGAGTTGGAGCCCACCTTGAGGAACCAAGTACACCACAGACACCACAGACAACACCTTCTCCTAATACAGCAGATAAGTGCAAAGCAAATAAAAAGCTTATGGTTGGAATGATTTTTGATACACACACGGATGCGGAGAATTTTTACAAATCGTATGCACACGATGCTGGTTTCTCTGTTCGTGTTGGTCAGCATAAGAAGGACAATGAGGAAATATTTTACCAGCGGTACTATTGCTCAAGGGAAGGGTACAGGAAGGAGAGCATACAAGAAGTTAGTGATCAATCTAGAAAAAAAAGGAAGACACCAAATGTGATGGAAACCCGATGTGGTTGTCAGGCACGTATTGTTGTCAAGCTTGGCATTGACAAGAAGTATCGAATATTGTCATTTGTTGAGAAGCACAACCATGGTTTTGTGTCGCCAGATAAGAGGCACCTGCTAAGATCCAACCATCGTGTTAGTGAGAGGGCAAAGAGTACTTTGTTCAATTGTCATAAGGCAAGCATTGACACATCGCAGGCATTTCGACTTCTCCAAGTCACTGACAGTGGATTTGAGAATGTTGGTTGCATGCTGAGGGATTTCAAGAACTATTATCGTGACCTGAGGACCAAAATAAATCAAGGATGTTGATGCAGCATCAACTTGAGCGAAAGAAGGAAGCAAACCCTGCCTTCTTTTATGAGTTTATGGTGGATGGCTTGTGCGTGTCTTCTAGGCAGATGCCATATGTAGAAACAATTGTAGTGTTTTTGGTGATGTGCTTTCGGTAGATTCTACATATACTACTAACCAATATAATATGAAGTTTGTGCCATTCATTGGGGTCAATCATCACTTGCAAAGTGTTTTCCTTGGGGCAGCGTTTCTGATTGATGAAAAGATTGACTCATTTGTATGGTTGTTTTAGACCTTTCTTAAGGCTGTGGGTGGAGTAGCACCTCATCTAATCATAACAGATGAAGATGCGAGCATGAAGGCTGCTATTGCTAAGATTCTACCAAATACAACTCATAGACTTTGCATGTGGCATATCATGGACAAGGTACCTGAGAAGGTTGGGCCCGACATAAAAAATGATGAGGATTTCTGGAAATTATTAAACGAGTGTGTTTGGGGCTCTGAGAATTCAGATGAGTTTGAGTCTCAATGAAATTCTATCATGATAAAGTATGTGCTCACTGAAAATGAGTGGTTTTCCACAAAGTTCGGCATGCGAGCGTCACAGATTCCAGCATAATTTATGGACATACCTCTAGCAGGACTCCTTAGGACTACATCACGATTAGAGAGTGCAAATTCTTTCTTTAACCATTTCATTCATCGAAAATTATCCTTTGTTTAGTTTTGGCTAAGGTTTGAAACAACTTTGGAGTGCCAACGCCAAGAGAAGTTGATAGCTGACAATAAAAGTCTTCACACCAGTCGTAAATTGATGACACCATGGGTCATCGAGAAGCAGTGTAGTGTCGTATATACTCATGAAATTTTCAGCAAGTTTCAGGAACAACTCATGGTTGCAAGAGACCATTGCATTATTCAACGGATTTCAGAGACTAAAGAAATGAAAATTGTCACCATCAGCAACCAATCTGGTAAAGTGCAAATCAAACATGTATGGTATGTGCTCCTGTAAATTTTATGAGTCCTATGGCATCCCGTGTCGTCATATCATTCAAGTGCTTAGTGGTGAGAAGCAAAATGAGATACCGCCAATTTATTTTATGAAGAGGTGGGAGATAAGTTGTAAAAGGTGAGTTTACACGCCTGGTTTGTTTTATATAGACGTATTGTTTTCTATGTGCAATAGTTCTGATCGGATCTTTATTTTCATAGAGAACTGTTCTTTGATGAGGAAGGTAATCTTCTGGATGAAAAGGCTAAAGATCCTATGGAGGTGGCAATGGGGAGAAAAATTTTAGATTCACGTAACAAGTTTGAAGATCTAATCCAGATGGCCAAGAACTCTGAACAAGGAATGAAATTTTTATATTCTAGTTTATCAAACCTTGTAGAACCTCTCCAAAATATCATTCCTGCTGCTACAGTTAATAAACAAGATGAGTTTGAATCATTCCTTGGTGGCAAAATTCCACAAGAAGTTGAGATATATCTACCAAATGATATCAACTCCAGAGGGCAAAGCAAAAGAATCCACAAGGGCAAGGAGAAGAAGGCGCCCAGAAAACGGATGTGTGGAAAATGCAAGCAATTAATGGCTCATGACTGTTGACACCTCTAACACCACTCACGCTAAGTTGTCATCCCTAGCATGGCGCCAGAAGTGTTGGTATAGAAACTGCTCCTTTAATCAAGAAAAATATGGGATCCGCAAGCGAACAGATAATACACCATCGTAGCATTTTACCGGGAAGTATTCCAGTATCGTTATTTATATTTAGCTCAAAGGAAAGAACTACGGACTTGAACAACGAGATGAACTTGCTAAACACGACTACTTATGAGTGATTGATTACACGTCACATACTTTGGCGAGAGGGTAAACCATGATAAATAAGGGAATATAAAGTAATAAGCTCGGGGTATAAATCACACGTAGATTAGATATAGACTACTCACAAAGGTAGGTTGACATCTGATTAGTGCAAGAAATATAAATCCTATGTAGGTTCTAATCTACTAAGTCATTCATCTACTCCAACTCTACACTATCATATACAAAAGCACAAAAGACTTTTCATCTATGTATAAGGATCATTGCTATAACAAGCCAAGACATAGCGGGACTTACTACGCAACTTTGGTTACGCTAGACCTACCAACGGGGATGGAATACGAGAGGACTCAACGGAACCGTCACTTCCGCGATCTACCACACGACCCGGCCAATAGGGTGCATTTGCGGTAAACGGCATCTAAGCACCATGCTTACATGAAATCTACCACCTAACCCCCCGGGAAGAGAGCTAAGCGCTTTGCAAACATATACATAAACTTATTACCAATCATAACCATATCAAATGTAGAACTAGAATAAACTAGGAACATAATAAATAGAAACATAATGATATTTAGAATAAAGTCACAAGAATAGATACAAGATAATACCAATTCGATGATGAAGATCCGGAATTCCGAGCACGAGCGCCCGATTCTTCCTCTATCTAGTCTAAACCTATATAGAACTTGAAGATCTAGAGTATCTATTCTAATTCTCTCGTGGAGATCTCTCTCTAAACCCTAGCTTTTCGATGGCTACCTCGAATAATGAATTCTTGAATGAAATCTCCCGAGCCGGGGGCCGGGGCTCGAATATATAGTCCCCTAGGATTCACCACAAACATCGGATCAAACCGACCTAAACGGACGATAATTATTCATCCTCAAAGGCGGTGGAGGCGGGATCCGCGAGCCTCCACCCGATTGGTGGAGGTGGGGAGTCGGCCGACCCAAGGAGGGAGTCGGCCGACCCACCACAATGCCGGTGGGTCCCCGCTTCCGGGGTTTGCCTTCGGAGTCTTCTAGAGTATACAATTTTACCCGTTCGGTCTTTCTCTCTATGTAATCATGACATGTGGGCCTCCTTGGATGTTTTCCCGATAATCCCCTCGCGAAAACATATATTCACCAAAACTCGTGGAATCTGTCGGTTTAAACCCTAAGTCTATGATGGTGAACAGATTATACCCCTCTTTCTCTCTCTCGTTGACATATAAAATTGATCATTAACAACCGTCAACAAACTCCCCAAGCTTACCCTTTGCTCGTCCCCGAGCAAATAGCTACGAAGATGGATCGGGGAGTTGCTGCAATGCTTTCATGCTTAACAAACACACATGCTCTAAACAAGAATTCATCCCCGAGACTAGAGTGAACTATAATAACTTCCAAACTTACTCATGTTTCTTTCAACCATGGGGCTTTTACCCGCACTTGGGTCTTGAGTAGTTGAAAGACGGAACAATTAAGTCAAGCACTTGTTGTCTCATGCTCTGTTGTTCCACCTCTGCAGAGTTTTTACAAGATTTTCAATAAAACTCGAGTTCCTTAATACAACCCTTTCAAGTCTCTCAATATGTGGTATTTTTGGATCCTCTCTAAGGCATTGAAAGGAGATATGCCTTCTCTCTTACTCTCGAAATATGTAGTATTTGTGGTTTCAAGGCATTTATAGATGAGCCTTCACTCTCTCTCTCTCACCCTATTCTAATAAAGGCTTATATGGAGCTCATAGGTGTGGAGAACTAATGCATCGGCATGATCGAACCATGGATCCGAAGGAACTCAACATACAACCAATCGGTGTGTGCATGTGTGGTTTTATATGTGGATGATATATATAAAATAGAGAGAAATATTTGTGGGAGGAGAAGGGGTGCACAAAGGAATTATCAATGCTCCTTTATTTGGATGAAACTTGGAACTACTTCAACACTTGAATCTTCTTGGAACTTGAACTTGGAAACTTGACAAAGACTTGGGCTCATAAATTTTTCTTTCTCTCTTCTTTTTTTTTTTTTAGAATTCTTGCAGCCCAAAAAGGAATGAAATACTTCTTGAATAGAACACTTCTCAATCTTGACAACTTCACATCGGGAACAAATGGAACACTTCTTCATATGACGACTTAACATCGAAACAAATGGAACACTTGGAGCATTGATTTTGGATAATTGGCTAGCGTAATGAACGGGGAATATTTTTGGGTGTTCACTCTCGGTGTAAGAGTAGAATAATTTCAATGGATAATAATAGGCTTTTTGTGGTGCGTACTTCCGGGGTAGAAGTAGCGGGGGTGCATGTGAGTGTGTGAAACCAGGATTTAGCCGTATGATGAGTTCATAAGGATACAACACACCGACAAAGACGAGCCCTAAACAAATGAGGAGGCTTCCTATTCTAATGATCAAGTTTGGCTGTGGTAGGAATTTTAACTCTCTGTCATATAAGGAACTCATCATGAAACATTTATAATTTTCACAAACAAATTTCCAGAATTTAGTGGCACTTTGAAACACAATGAACAATGACTCGAGACTATTATCATATCATGCCCGTCAACTACCTAAACTTAGCTTAAGCATATGCTCCCACGATTTCGGTGTAGAGTAAATCCGGTTGTCAAACGGTGTATCCAAATCTTGGGAGAACTCAAATTTAAAGCTAGGTACTTGCAAAGAATTAGAGCAGAGCAACTATTCATCATTTCCATCATGCAATCCTCAAGTCTACACAATTTTATTTATAACAAACTGAATTGAAAACAAACTTACTCACTCTTTTTATTTGGTTTTCATCTTAAGGCAAACTCGAAATGTAAACACACTTAGAGAAAGCAAACTTCTTAAAACAAAGCAAGCAAATTTTTATTGGGTTTTTCTATTTTTTTTTTTAATAAAAACAAACCAAAGAAAAACAAACAGATCGAAAACAAATAAACTGAAACAAAAGGAAAGAATACTTATCTTGATAATGGGGGTCCTCCCCAAGCTAGCCTTGCGGCGGTGGTGGTGGATAGTGGATGTGCGCGGAGTCCACCAAGCCATGCGGCATGGAGGCGGCTTCTTCCCGGTTCTCTTGAATGGTGCCCGAGTGTCCGGGTGGTGTTCGGTTCCACTGGCTCGTCATTCCACCTCGATCATGGCGATTCGAGTGGCGGTGGTGTTGTCTTTGGAAGGCTACTTGTTCATCATAGTGCTTCTTGGGTGAAAATGAAACCGGTGGCATCGAGTGGCGACGTGGCTCAAAGTCATGGTGGGGTTCTTCTTCTTCATCGGTGGTACCAAAGGGGTCATAAGAGTATCTTGGCGGCCGTGAGGGTCCCGCTCGGATGGTCCCGCTCGATGGGTAGTAACCATAGAATGGTTGATGTGGTTGGCTTTGTGGTGGGTACACCCATGAGTTTAGTGAGTGGTGCTGAGGTACATTCCACTCATTGAAACCGGCATGCGCTGGTTCTTCTCGGGCGGTTTCGGCACCACGCCAAACCGGTTCACGATTTCTGTTACTCTCTCCGAGCGAACTCTTCGAGGTGCTCTCTCATTCACCGGTTCCGCTTCGCAACTCAATATGATAGTTTTGCACATGATATAAAGCCGGTTCCGGGTTAGGTAACCGGATCGCAAGATCACCATATTTTGCATAATAAACATCATTCACTTTTTTCGATAAGTGACCTTGGCCAAAAGTATAGAGGTCATAAAATTCTCTATGATGTTCAATGTACTCAAAAGTAGCTCCCTCTAATAACTTCAAGCTTGTGGCAATGCGGGTGATAAGCGAGCAAATGGCCACACTTCCTACTTTGTAACCAGGGGACACTCATCCAATGGTTCACTAGGAGATGGACAGAGACACTTTCTCGTTTCTTGACAACCGCGTATAGCAACCGCAAGTCGGCTACTCGATCTTGCTTTCATCAAATCGTGGGAAAAAGGTGGCTCCTATCCAACGGTGCAAAAATCTAAGCGTAGGATGCTCTATGGCTGCGGTGCGTTGCGCTAAGTGGTACGGTACTCTAGAAATGCTTGCTCCAAAACCTATGTGCATCAAAATCACCTAGTGCTTTGCATTTAAATCTATGAGGGTATCTTGAGGGAAACCTAGGAGGTCACTAAGGTTTCTCCAAGAGACAGAATATTCCAGCAAACATTCTAAAATAAACTCCATTGTCCGTGTATCGAAGGGTGCTAAGGAATTCTATGGTCAAAAGCCTAATCCCCTTCTCGGTGAGGTTTGCAAAGAAAGTCCAACCAACTAGTGGAAAAATTGTATCGAATTCTTGAGCCATACCTGTCGCTAGCGAAGTGTCGGATCGATGACTGCGGCGTGTGGATGAAACGCTTGTTCTTGAGCTTCTTGTATACATCCTTCTCCCGAGTAGTTCTCGGGGCAAGATCGATGTTCTCATGAGAACTCTCGAGATGCTGGTGGTGGTGCGAGTGCTGCTACGGTGCTTCGGTGCTTCGGTGCTTCGGTGGTGGGTCGACACTCATGTCGGAACCAGCCACCGAGTTCGCGGGATGCACTTCTTGTCCCGATTTTTCGAAGGTTCCCGAGATCCCCCGCAAAACGCCCTTCATCCCGCAAGTATCTCAAAACAAACAAAAACAAACACTAGTGGAGAGAAGGATTAGCACAAGGTTAGTGGTTAGCCGTCCGAGTCGGCGGTCCAGGGGTTAGTCGTTCTTCATGACAAAAAGTTCTAAACTTCAGTCTTGATTTTGACAAACCTCCCCTTGATTTTAGATTTTCTTTATCCTATTTGGACAGCATCTCCACTAATTTTTTTGTGATCATCTACTCAGCACTATCCCTTCCCTTCACTTGCTACTAAACTCTTGCTTACTCTCTCACTTCTTCTCTCTTCCTACTCTTCTCCTCTTCTCTCTAACTTTCTCCAGGAAACACGAAGTCGAGAGCAGAAGGTTTGGCTAAAATTCTGGAATGTGGGTGGTGCAAGGAAGCCATGGGAGGAGGCCTATTTATAGAGGAGGAAGGGGAGAGTCGGCCGACCCAATGGTGGGGTCGGCCGCCCACCCAGGGTGGCCAACATGGCTGCCACTTCACATGCGTTGAGTGGTTTTGGCGGTGGAAAAGAGAGGATAGTGGAGGTGAGTGGAAGTGGATGAATTTATGTGATTTGATGTATGTGAGGTGTAGTCTATGACATGTGGGACCCATGGTGAGGGACCCACCAAGCACTAAATGCCATGATAAAAATTATAAACAATGCAGAAATTTAAATGAAGGTAAACTAATTTAAATGCATGAAATGATAAATTTTTGTGCCACCACGATAAAATATTTTCGACGGGTTGTCACACACCGTAAAATTATTTATATGGGGCGTAGAATTTTTATAATGCAATGCTGTAAATATGCCTAAGAAAGTTATAAGGGATGTATTAAAAAAAATGTGGATAAATACCGAGTTACCTTCCGGCGAGGATTCAGATTTTTAAAGTCCTCCGAATTGGACCTTCCAAATATTTATTCCGCTGATGATCCCAGAGATGCATCCTCTGTCTCTGGTGGTTGTACTGTCTGATCTTCTTCTACCATCTTCGCGGATTTGTTGAGCTCTTGTTTCGACTTGAATGCGAATTGCTCTTCTTGCCCATTTATAGTGAACTTGATTTCTCCCTTCCCGACATCAATGTGTGCATTGGCGGTGCTTAAGAAGGGTCTTCCAAGTATAAGTGACACCTTTGAGTCTGGATGCATATCCAGTACTACAAAGTCTACTGGCACGAAGAACTCTCTTATCTTGATCGGGATGTTTTCAAGAATGCCCAACGGATAACGGACCGATTGGTCGGCTAGTTGTAAACACATTGATGTTGGCTCAAGTGTAGTGTGGTTGAGCTTGTAGTAGACTGCTGCGGGCATCACACCGACACTTGCTCCAAGATCACGAGTGCGTTATTGAAATGTTGATCTCCAATTGTGCGATCGATAGTGGGACATCCTGGATCTTTCTTCTTTTACGGTAGTTGGTTGAGGATGGCCGCACTACATTCTTCGGTTAGCTTGATCACTTCATTGGATGGCAGTGGTCTCTTCTTGTTAAGAATATCTCTTATGTACTTGGCATAAGTGGGTACTGTATGGCATCCAGCAGAGGTATATTGACATATAACTTTTGAATTACCTCCACGAACTTACCAAACTGCTCATCATGCATTTGTGGTCCTCTCTTCCTCCTAGGGAATGGTAGGTAGTTTGTATCTCGAAATTGTTGTCTTGCTTCCGATCTTGTACCGGCTTCGTGCGATTCTTGTGGTAATACTTCTAGCTCGGGTTGGAAGTCTTCTTCTTCCGCCACCGGTGGTAGCATGGTTGGCCTTTTTGCTCCTTTTGGATAGGGAGGATCTCGGTGGAACTCCCTCTTCTTGTAGTAATAGATCTCACCGCTCGGGGTTAGTGGCAACGAGCAAAGCAATGGCCAATTTTGCTAACCTTTCTTCTATCTTTTTATTGAACTCTAGTTGATCATTAATGGCGGGAGAAACTATCCATTTTAATACTTAAGTTTTCCAAGATTTTGTTATTAGCAAGAAAACCTATCCTCTATAGATGAGTTGATCTTGGACATTTGTAGAACCAACTCTCTTAAAGTAGGTTGCTTTGTATAATTACCTCGACCGAGTACCTTGATTAATGGATGGTTGCACCCAATGTGGAACCTTTCTCATGATGGGACTTGAATTCTCGCTTATATGTTGCTTCAATTGCTCTTTGATCTTCTTTGTACTTGGCCCTCTCGGTCAAGCCAATGGAGTAAGGTATCCATCTTGGTTGATAATGCATTCACTTCTTCTATTGCTTCTTCACTCGGGTGACAATCTTGAATGTTGTCTTGGGACCACTTTGATTATCTCGCTATCTTCTCCATAAGTCTTTTAGCTCTCCCAAGAGTGAGTGATAAAAATGATCCTTCAAAGCTTGCATCTAGGTGCTCACGCGTCTTCGGAGTTAATCCGTGATAGAAACCTTGCATGAGTAACCATTCTTCCATTCCATGATGGGGACAATCTTGGATATATCCTTGCAAACGCTCCCATGCTTCGACATGGTCTCCGTCTTCTGTGTTGGAAGTTGGTAATCTTTCCTCTTAAAGCATTGGTTTTGCCTATTGGGAAGAATTTTGCTAGAAAGGCCTTGGAACACTTCGCCCATGTATTGATATCTTCTTTATTGGCATAGAACCATTTGCTTCGCTCTTCCCACTAGTGAGAATGGAAAGAGGCGAAGAAGTATCGAGTCTTCTTTAACTCCATCTATGGCGATGGTGTTCCCAATCTCCATGAAGTCCTGTAGATGTGTACTTGCATCTTCATGTACCTTTCCACCGAATTGGATAGCTTGCACCATGTTGATGAGACTTGGCTTGAGCTCAAACTCCATATTATTTTGTATTGCTTTGGACCGGCCATCACGGATGTTCTCTATAGTTGGAGCGAGAGAACTCCGGTAGGGTCTTCTCGGCCATCTTGCTTGGTGACGAGCTTCCTTCTTGATTGAACCGACTCGATGATCGAGAGTTTTGAATGAATCGATTCAATCCTGCTAATACCCCGTATAAAATATAGACAAAGAAAAACAACGGGGGTGAACCCGCCAAAGTAGAGGTGACTAGTGACAATCACTCATTTTCTAAGTATCGCTTAAGCAATTTTTCTCTAAAAGTTTATTCCGATCCCCGGCAACGGCGCCAAAAATGCTTGTTGACACCTCTAACACCACTCACGCTAAGTTGTCATCCCTAGCATGGCGCCGAAGTGTTGGTATAGAAACTGCTCCTTTAATCAAGAAAAATATGGGATCCGCAAGCGAACGATAATACACCATCGTAGCATTTTACCGGAAGTATTCCGGGTATCGTTATTTATATTTAGCTCAAAGGAAAGAACTACGGACTTAAACAACGAGATGAACTTGCTAAACACGACTACTTATGAGTGATTGATTACACGAGTCACATACTTTGGCGAGGGGTAAACCATGATAAATAAGGGAATATAAAGTAATAAGCTCGGGGTATAAATCACACAGAGATTAGATATAGACTACTCACAAAGGTAGGTTGACATCGATTAGTGCAAGAAATATAAATCCTATGTAGGTTCTAATCTACTAAGTCATTCATCTACTCCAACTCTACACTATCATATACAAGACAAAAGACTTTTCATCTATGTATAAGGATCATTGCTATAACAAGCCAAGACATAGCGGGACTTACTACGCAACTTTGGTTCGCTAGACCTACCAACGGGGATGGAATACGAGAGGACTCAACGGAACTGTCACTTCCGCGATCTACCACACGACCCGGCCAATAGGGTGCATTTGCGGTAAACGGCATCTAAGCACCATGCTTACATGAAATCTACCACCTAACCCCCGGGAAGAGAGCTAAGCGCTTTGCAAACATATACATAAACTTATTACCAATCATAACCATATCAAATGTAGAACTAGAATAAACTAGGAACATAATAAATAGAAACATAATGATATTTAGAATAAAGTCACAAGAATAGATACAAGATAATACCAATTCGATGATGAAGATCCGGAATTCCGAGCACAGCGCCCGATTCTTCCTCTATCTAGTCTAAACCTATATAGAACTTGAAGATCTAGAGTATCTATTCTAATTCTCTCGGTGGAGATCTCTCTCTAAACCCTAGCTTTTCGATGGCTACCTCGAATAATGAATTCTTGAATGAAATCTCCCGAGCCGGGGGGCCGGGGCTCGAATATATAGTCCCCTAGGATTCACCACACCATCGGATCAAACCGACCTAAACGGACGATAATTATTCATCCTCAAAGGCGGTGGAGGCGGGATCCGCGAGCCTCCACCCGATTGGTGGAGGTGGGGAGTCGGCCGACCCAAGGAGGAGTCGGCCGACCCACCACAATGCCGTGGGTCCCCGCTCTGTGGTTTGCCTTCGGGAGTCTTCTAGAGTATACAATTTTACCCGTTCGGTCTTTCTCTCTATGTAATCATGACATGTGGGCCTCCTTGGATGTTTTCCCGATAATCCCCCGCGAAAACATATATTCACCAAAACTCGTGGAATCTCGTCGGTTTAAACCCTAAGTCTATGATGGTGAACAGATTATACCCCTCTTTCTCTCTCTGGTTGACATATAAAATTGATCATTAACAACCGTCAACAATGACGCACATAATTGCCCAAACAATGTTGTTGGTTGACATTTAACTTCAAATGTCAACCAACAACATTGTTTGGGCAATTACGTGCGTCATGAGCCATTAATTGCTTGCATTTTCCACACATCCGTTTTCTGGGCGCCTTCTTCTCCTTGCCCTTGTGGATTCTTTTGCTTCGCCCTCTGGAGTTGATATCATTTGGTAGATGTATCTCAACTTCTTGTGGAATTTTGCCACCAAGGAATGATTCAAACTCATCTTGTTTATTGACCGTAGCAGCAGAAACGATATTTTGGAGAGGTTCTACATGGTTTGATAAACTAGAACATAAAAATTCCATTCCTTGTTCGAGTTCTTGGCCATCCGGATTAGATCTTCAAACTTATTACGTGAATCTAAAATTTTTCTCCCCATTGCCACCTCCACAGGATCTTTAGCCTTTTCATCCGAAGGTTACCTTCGTCATCAAAGAACAGTTCTCTATGAAATAAAAATCCGATCGAAATATTGCACATAGAAAACAATACGTCTATATATCCCACTCCCACCTCTTCATAAAATAAATTGGTGGTATCTCATTTTGCTTCTCACCACTAAGCACTTGAATGATATGACGACACGGGATGCCATAGGACTCATAAAATTTACAGGAGCACACACCAAACATGTTTGATTTGTTCATCTGAACTACTCGCTCTTTACCAGATTGGCTGTTGATGGTGACAATTTTCATATCTCCGGTCTCTGAAATCCTTTGAATAATGCAATGGTCTCTTGCAACCATGAGTTGTTCCTAAAACTTGCTGAAAATTTCATGAGTATATACAACACTACACTGCTTCTCCATGACCCAAGGTGTCATCAATTTATGGCTGCTGTGAAGACTTTTATTGTCGGCTATCAACTCCTCTTGGCGCTGGCACTCCAAAGTTGTTTCAAACCTTAGCCAAAACTCAACAAAGGATAATTTTCGATGAATGAAACGGTTAAAGAAAGAATTTGCACTCTCCAATCTTGATGTAGTCCTAAGGAGTCCTGCTAGAGGTATGTCCATAAAGTATGCTAGGATCCATGATTCTCGCATGTCAAACTTTGTGGAAAACCACTCATTTCCAGTGAGCACATACTTTATCATGATAGAATTCCATTGAGACTCAAACTCATCTGAATTCTCGGAGCACCAAGCACACTTGTTTAATAATTTCTAGAAATCCTCATCATTTTTTATGTCAGGCCCAACTTTCTCAGGTACATTATCCATGATATGCCACATGCATAGTCTATGAGTTGTATTTGGTAGAACTTGAGCAATAGCAGCCTTCATGCTCACATCTTCATCTGTTATGATTAGATGAGCTGCTACTCCACCAGTAGCCTTAAGAAAGGTCTGAAACAACCATACAAATGAGTCGATCTTTTCATCAGCCAGAAACGCTGCCCCACGGAAAACACTTTGCAAGTGATGATTGACCCCAGTGAATGGCACAAACTTCGTATCATATTTGTTGGTGTATATGTAGAATCTACCGAAAGCACATCACCAAAACACTACAATTTTTTTCTACATGTGGCATCTTCCCAGAAGACACGCACAAGCCGTCCTTCTTTATCCACCATAAACTCATAAAAGAAGGCAGGATTTGCTTCCTTCTTTTGCTCAAACTGATGCACAAACATTTGTGCGTCAGCATCCATGATTTGGCTCCTCAGGTCACGATAATAGTTCTTGAAATTCCTCAGCGTGCAACCAACATGCTCAAATTCACCGTCAGTGACTTGGAGAAGTCGAAATGCCTGTGACGCGCCAATGCTAGCCTTATGACAGTTGAACAAAGTACTCTTTGCCCTCTCACTAACATGACGGTTGGATCTTAGCAGGTGCCTCTTATCTGGCGACACAAAACCATGGTTGTGCTTCTCAACAAATGACAATATTTGATACTTCTTCTCACTGTCAAGCTTGACAACAATACGTGCCTCACAACCACATCGGGTTTCCATCACATTTGGTGTCTTCCTTTTTTCTCCCGGACTGATCACTAACTTCTTGTACGCTCCCCTTCCTATACCCTTCCCTTGAGCAACAATACCGCTGGTAAAATATTTCCTCATTGTCCTTCTTATGTGCACCAACACGAACAGAGAAACTAGCATCGTGTGCATACGATTTGTAAAAATTATCTGCATCCTTGAGTGTATCAAAAATCATTCCAACCACAGGCTTTTTATTTGCTTTGCAATTATCCGCTATATTAGGAGAGGGTGTTGTCTGTGGTGTGCTTGGTTCCTCAACGTGGGCTACAACTCCAGCGTCGACGTCCATGATGGTCAGGACGACATCATCCGTGGCGGAATGAACGGCGAGTGCATGTTAACGACGACATTAGCAATGATCGTAGTAAGGTGAAAGTGAAGGTAAAAGTTTTGTACGAGAAACGAACCTGCAACAGGGACGTGTGTTCCTGAGATCATGGGCTCCATTGCGTCGGTGTTTCTTGGCACCATTGGGACGTCGTTCGTGGCCAACATCGGAGCCGATTTCGTAGGCAGCATTAGGGCGGCGTTCATGGCCAACATCGGAGTGGAGTTCGTGGGCACCATCCTAGCAGACGCGTCCGCCGCCGGCAGATTACGAGGACCGGACAACATACCAGAGTGCGGCGGGGTGGAGTCGTTCATCGTCACGGCGTCGGTCGTCGGGCGGGGATCCTTCGTCTTCACGGTGGAGGCTGGCGGCCGGGGCTCCATCATCATAGTCGCGAGGTCCCGGCGGCGTCGGTCACGAGGTCGAGGCGGCGGCGGTCGCGACGTGTGAGCGACGGGCGAGGCGGCAGACGGCTCCTCCACCGGGGCGCCTACATGGCGATGTCGAGGCTCCGGGCGAGGCGGCTCTGGTCGCGACTCCACCGGGCCGGCTCCACTGGACCACGGAGGGAGTCGAGGCGGCGTCCTCGCGCGAGACGGAGGCCGTCGAGGCGGCGGGGTCACAGATCGATCGCGTGACGGAGGAGGACGGGTCGAGACGGAAGCGATCGGGAGCGAGACGGAGGGAGGAGGTTTTTGGAAAAAAAAAAACAAAAATTAGCACAAGGCTGGCGGACGCTATTCTATAAAAAGACCCCACCTCTCTCTACTACCATCGGATGACCATCCTAGGGTACAGATCTATAGTTTGCAAGTTTGCACAACATACCCAGTTTGCATAGTATACGTTGCCTCGATTAATAGCTCTAACATTTGCACTATTGTGATGATATAATCAGGTGACGTAGCCTCTTTAAAGAAATCTTATATAAGACAGGTACGAGAAAAAATTACTAATAGTGATCTCACATTGGGTTTTCAATTTTCTAACAAATGAGGAATACAGACTAATAGTGATCACACATGCGATTAAACAAATAATTAAAACAATACTAACAGTGAGTGGTCTGCTGTCTTTGGACGGCTTGTGCGAATCGGGTGTCGCTAATCTCTGCAGCCCTGATCACACGAGTCATGAGGACAGCTGCGCATTAGAAAATCATTCATGATTTTAAAGATGAGAGATCACAGATGAGAAAAAGGATAGTAGAGAGAGAAAAAAAAGATTCATACTAATAAGCAAGGCAAAGAACAAGATGATCATTAGTCGTACGACGTGCAAACCTCTTGCCACAGCCACATAATGCTGGGAGGTGCTTTCTGCGTTGGGTGCGGACTCGCGGACGACGAGATGGCTACGACGCTAACGGGATTGCGTTACTATGGAGAAGATGTGATGGCGGCGGCGGCGGCGGCGGCGGCGAAGGCGATGATATTGAACAGGGGATAGGGAAACTATTAATTTCTATATATATAGTGGACAAGTTCGTCTTGGGCCATGAAGCATCTTGGGCCGGGCTGTAAGAAATGAGAATTGGGGAGAAGATTCGTGTACGTGCCTCCCGTTCTCATGTGCCGCTGAGTCCCTGACGTTTCCCTGACGTCGCGCTAGCTTGAGCGATGTCGTGCGCCCACGCCGCAGCCTAGCGTGGCACGCGGCACCCCAGATGTGTGTGTGTGTGTTTTTTGGATGAAGATGCTGGGTCGATGGAGCCTTTTTTTTTTTTTTGAGTAATGGGTCGATGGAGCCTGTGATGTGCACTAGTACACAAACGATTTGTAGCAATGTCATCTCGCACGACTAGTGTTATTAGTCATTTCTACAAATAAAATATTTATAGAGCCCGCTCAATAAATAAACGCTGAATATTAGAAATTAAACATTAGAACTCGATTTTTTAAACAACCTTGGAGAATTAACTAAAATAAAAGTTATAGATCTTAAAAAAGCTAAAAAACTTTGTGGTTTACAATTTAACTATTTGAATTCATTTGATACATCAATGTTATTTGACATTTAATTTTAAATTGTCAATGAATTCAAATGAGATCTAGGGTGTCGAGCCTAGGAGGCCATTGGTGGATTCCATTAGTGTTTGAATAGATCACTGAGTGAATTTCAGAGAGACTCTAAATGGTACCACCAATTTAAAACACATGTCAACCGCCACTCAAACAAACATGCATGTAATTTTCAAAAGGCTTTAATTGTCTAAACGAAATGATTAAATGTTGGCAAAACAGAGTGTTGCACCATGTCTATAGTACATATAATAAAGAGTAGTCCCTTTATTATATATGACCTGATAATCAGAAAAAAATGTTTCTTTAAGCCTCAAGAACAGAGAGAAATGGCCATGTAAATGTTGAATAGCATCATACTGTAAAACAACAGCTCTGAAAACAATACCACCTGTCATATAAAACCGCTTACGATACTTGAACATCTGGACTGCATGGACATGTGCTTTAAGAAGAATTTTTTTTACACATTTTGGAGCACATATAGTTCCGTAAATGATTCATCATTCTTATTCACTCCACATGTAAATTGGGAACACCTTAACCCTTCCAAATAAACTGCGAACAATACACCACTGGAAGCGATATATCTACCATTAGATTACTGTATGTTCAAGGAAGCGAGGACTTCAAGAAGGGAAGCAACAAATTGCATCTGAACTTCCTCATCAATTGCCAAGAAGAGGGGGAAATGAACGAAGAGAGACCTGATGTCATGTTTCTCTGCAAACTTAAGGGAGTGATAATAGACATAGTTGCACACAAAACGGCCAGCATCATCTGAAGGCATCACATCATATCCCATTTGTTGGAGAGACTTGCTTATTTCCATCACAGGCAGCGTAGTCTGCTTGATCAAGAAAACCAAACGTAGTTCAGCTGACGCATATGATAAGATAACTAACAGGTAGCAGGAAACAGACAGTTGTGCAAATAATCATAGAATTTCCTTAGGGAACTTTTAAGGAGGAAGTTCTACGTCAGTGGTTAACGAGAGTGATGCATTGAAGTGATAGTAGTAAGTTTAACAAAGGAAAATCAATACTTTGTTTGTACCCTTGGAAATAAAAAGAATGCAATCAATGAATCAACTGACAGCAGGTTTATCAAAACAGAGGATATGTAGGACAGTAAATTAACAGCATAATGTGAAATATTAGTTTTCCAAATGAGATGATGAGAGATGCTCATAATGATTTTTAGAAGTACTAATGGTTAAAATATACCTGTCTTGCGTGTAATATGCTTCCATCAGCTGACATGATAGGCATCCTCTGGAATGTAAAAATAAATCAATGATTGAATGTCGAAGATATAGTGAAATCAAGAATGAACATGTTTGTATATGAAAACAGCGGAGGTAGAAGATAGCAACCTGTGGTTTCCATCCAAGCTCATCAGGGCAACGGAAAGTAGCTTCATTAACAGCTTGATTCTCAAGAGCAAACCTATGTGAACCACTGTTGGCGCCAAAATGGAGCTGAAAATGTTGCGTAAACATAAATCATTTTGTGCAAACGTAATTAAGACAAAGAAAAAAGGTTTAACAATCTGAAAACATCTCGGTGTTTTTTCTTTTATTTAAGAATGACCGTGTTGAATGATAACTGGGCAAGGACAAACTTGGCTGCTGCATAAGATCATTTGAGAATTCTAGCTGAGTCAGTTCACTTGATGTATATGCTCCATACCACAGTTCTTATTTCTTAATATATCCTACTGCAAAATCAAGAATGTTTATACCCAGGGTTCCAAAGGGAGAATAAATGTGAAGTCAACCAAAATTGTATGACTCTCAAAGTGGGAATCACCTAGTTCCTAAAATTAAAACCATGAGAGGTGAGATTAATCCATACTATGAAACATGTAATCATCACAAAGAAGTTCCTTTCTATCCTTCTAGAGTGGAATCAGCACCAAGTCAACCAACCTCTATGTAAATGACTAAATTCAAACCATGAGAGGTGGACTGATGAAATTCTATAATAATATACATAGCATTAACTTTGACTGCAGACAATGCTCAATGATGATGGCATCGATTTCAAACTAAAATGTTAAGGTCAATATGAAATATGCTAGATGGGGGCGTGCGTTCACAAAATTAGCTGAATTTCATACTTCCTCAGACAATTTACTTCCTGTACTGATATATGTGAAGGTGAGAGCGGAATTACCAGAATTACTCGCTCCTGACTCAGCATTCCGCATTCCCGGCCAGAGACAGTTGACTCCAGCAATTCGTACAACGGACCAAGTGCACCGTGCCCAGCAGCCTCAAGGACGGTGCAGCTCCCAAGCACAAGGCCTTTGGGCAACCCTTTCTTCTCCATGAACGATGGGAGATTACGAACGATCTTCTCGGTGGGGTTCTCAGCGACGCCATGGAACTTCTTGAATCCGGTGACGTGGACGACGGTGGTGACAGGAGAAGCAGGCCCCTCGGAACCCATCTATGTGTCTGCAGTGCTGTGTTGAGCAGCAAGATGGCCTCTGCCTGAGAACCTGGAATCCTGGACAGAGGCCGCTAAATTATCAGTAAAGATACTGCAGTGGGGAAAGCATGTTTGTTAAGGCACTGCAGAGTGCAGACTTGTGGCTGGCAACTGCCCAGCCCCACACGAATGCATTTTTTCTATAAAGCAAAGGGTTATCCAACACGAATGCATTTACACACGGACAAAGACATTCAGCGATATCTATCGTTGCCCAGAATGAATTTAATGTGATGTGGTCCTATAATTCAATTTCAACCACTGTGCATATCTATGATCTTATCAAACCGTAGGAAGAAGAAGGCAAAACGTCATTATAGTTCTGGACGTGTGATCGGAAGGACGCCACGGCCCACGGTAGCAGCGAGACCATCCATTTTTCCCGCAAACGTGCCCATATTTCATTAAGAGGCCAGAGCAGCGGCAGAGACTATCCTGAAACCGACTGACGCAGACGTCTCCCAGAGAATATTACTAGTAGTGTACAAGCTGGTATGAAAATACTATAGAATTAAAAGAATATAAGAAGCAGCAAAATTAAGCTAAGCAAGGAAGCAATTGCAAAGCTTGGTGGCCTGAATCGGAGAACGGAAAGCTAGCTGATCGAGGCCAAGTCCGAACACAGGAGCGCGCCGGCTAGTAGTAGTATGCTTGTCAGTACTGTTGTTCTACGCCTCTACCGATACATACAGGTAAAGAAAGCGGCTAGGATATACGTATAGCAGCACGCGTTGGCAGCTGGCGATGATGCAGCATCACTATGACGATGACAATTGACAAGCATCATATATGTCATCGAGAAGCCTCGCAGCACGAGCATGACGCTCGGATTGGATTCCTTTGCTACTTTAGCACAAGCAGGCGATTGGAACAACACAAGGGAGGAGCCCAAACCCAAGTTGAATTGAACTGAAACAAAATTCCCCATGCGAGTAGTAGACGACCAAATTAAACAGACACCTGCTAGAGGAGAGGGAAGGCGGCGTTGCTCACCTCGGGACTGAAGGCGGGGGACGGCGGGCGCGCGGCGACGAACTGAGGCAGCTCCTCCTCTTCCTCCTCCTGTCCTGCAGCTGTTGGCTTCAGTGCACGCGACGCAACAATCTGCCGGCGGCTGGCCTTGAGGGTTGGGGAGAGGCCGGGACTCGGGGACAGAGAGAAACCGACGGACGGAACGGAAGAAGAGCGGCTGGCTTTCTGACTCGGTCACTGATTGATATATAAAAAAATAAAAAAATGAAATAAGCGCGCGTCCACGTCACCAGCCCGGGTGGGGTGGCCCTCGTGTCAGCGGGGTGGGTGGGTGGGGTTGGCAGCCAGCTGAGCCAGGAGCCCAGGATCAGGATATGGCTGACAGGACGGAGAGCTAGCGCGACGGCGGCGGTTTGTGGGGAAGGGGAGGAGAGGAGACACACAACAATACGGCAGGCGGCAGCTGGGGCTGGGAATGAGATGGATCGAGATTACGTGAGCGTGCCGGGACCATCTCTGGAACCCAAGACCGCGGCGCCGCGCCCGCCTCCAGTCTGCTTTCCAGATCAGGCAGGCACGGTACGTTGGTTTGCCGAAACCGCAGCATGGCACTCGTGCGCTTCCAGCTTTCCACCGCAGCGCCGCCGCCACCGCCGGAGGAGACGCGGCATGCCCGTTTCTGATGAGCGGTGAAATGAATCCCAACCCTCCTCACTGTTGATCGAAACCATTTAAAAGTACCTCCCTACGATTAAATGGAGGTAACAAATGGGAGCGTATGCTATGAAAACCAAGAAACTATGCAAACTATGAAAACTCTAATGAAGAACACATGATTTTAATCTAATGGTTAGAGGTAAAGGTGGGATAGTTTAGCACTTAAACCCCTCCACCAATCCCATCTAATCTAATTTTTTCAAGATACCCCCAGTAGGCCGGCGCCGTCTCGACTCCCCTGGCGGCCCTCGCGTGAGTTACTCTTCGCGTACGCCGCCGCCTCCGCGCAGTCGTACGCCGCCGCTCCCTCGCTGGTTTTTGAAAGCCGCGCGACCAGCTGATCGGGAGCGGGTGGGTGACCGCTGAACGGCTTGTCACGTCCTCTCCTCGTACGTGTACAGTGTGCCTGTGGTTTCAACTTTGAGGCTCGATATTCACTGTTATGACAAAAATTCTCATCATATATGCTGTCATTATTGTGGTGCTTTGCTGTCGACGCTGCATTGAGTGATGACTGACGTGTACGTGTTCCATATATTTGCCAATGCTCACAAAAATTGCAGCAGGCTTGACTTGTGCCATCCGATGCTATATATATGCTCGACTCGCATCTCTTTCAGAGTGGGTGGACTGGATGCCAGAGTTCTCATCAGAAGAAAGGAGAGAAGTTAATAACAGAGACTAGGATTCACTATTCACAATACGATACGAAAACACATCGTGCTCGTCTCCTGCGTCCACGGCTGCAGCAGCACAAGGCTGTCCTCGTCGCTAACAACACCGGTGGACGATGGGATCAACCATCGAGTGCGGCGGCTGGCGTCGTAATTTCAACATTACGCGAAGAGTAATCACGCAAGGGCTGGGGACTCGAGACGGCGCCGGCCTACTGGGGGTGTTTTGAAAAAAAAAAGATTAGATGGGTTTGGTGGAGGGGTTTAAGTGCTAAAATATCCCACCTTCACCTCTAGCCATTGGATTATAATCCTGTGATCTTGATTAGAGTTTTCATAGACGGATTAACTTGGTTTTTGCATAAAGATACGCTCCCATTACAAAATTCCCACCCTATGACATCTTAACATGGTTTATACTTACTAACATAATACATGATGAGTCATTCAAATGACGTTTTGAAGGAGCTGCTTTGGCCTTCCTGGATGCTTTGGAGGAATGGAGGGATATTTCTCTGGAAGAGTGGAATTTCAGAAAGATTCTAAACCAAAAACTCTCTCACATTCTCCATCAGCAGCAGATCTACTGGAGGAAGAGAGGATCAATCAAATGGGTTCAGTTGGGTGATGAAAGCTCCAAGCTCTACCATGCATTTGCAACAATAAAAAATAGAAGAAATACAATCTCTTGTCTCTCTGACCCCAATGGTAATCCTGTTTGTGATCACTCTTCAAAGGAGACTTTAATCTGGAATAATTTTAAGGATACAATGGGCACTTCATGTTTCAGCAGCATGCTTTTTGATCTTGACTCTCTCTTGCATTCTAGAAATGACTTGGGTTCCCTGGAGCTCCCCTTCATCCAGCAGGAAATTGATAGTGTTATCCAGCAGCTGCCTCTTGATAAGTCTCCAGGCTAGATGGCTTCAATAATCAAAAGTGTTGGCCAATTATCAAGGATGATTTCTATAATTTGTGCAATGCTTTTTTCTCTGGGGAAATTTGTCTCCAAAGTATCAATGGATCTTTCATTACTCTCATTCCAAAGGTTGATGCCCCTTCAAGAGTCAATGATTATAGGCCAATCTCCTTGCTCAATTGTTCTATCAAGTTGATCACCAAGCTTCTGGCAAATAGGCTTCAGCCTCATATCACCAAACTCATTCACACCAACCAATATGGCTTCATCAAGTCCAGGACCATTCAAGATTGTCTTGCATGGTCCTTTGAGTACCTTCATCTTTGCCATACTTCTAGAAAGGAGCTGATGATCCTAAAATTGGATTTTGAAAAGGCTTTTGATAAAACTGAGCATCAAGCCATGATAGAGATTATGAGGAGAAAAGGTTTTGGGGACAAATGGATTGCATGGATGAAGCAAATCTTCAGTTCTGGTACCTCTTCTGTGTTGCTAAATGGCTCCCCTAGGAAGGTCTTTCATTGTAGGAGAGGTGTGAGGCAGGGTGATCCCCTCTCCCCACTTCTTTTTGTCCTGGCTGCAGATTTGCTTTAATCCATAGTCAACAAAGCTAAAGCTCAAGGTCTTCTCAATCTTCCCATCCCCCTGCTTTATACTGATGACTTCCTAATTCTTCAGTATGCTGATGATACCTTGCTAATCCTGGAAGGTTGTGGAAGACAGTTATTCACCTTAAAAGCCCTGCTTAATTCCTTTGCTGAGTCTACTGGTCTTAAAGTGAACTTTGCTAAATCCATGCTTGTCCCAATCAACATCTCTGAGGAGAAACCAAGCATCTTGCTGCAACTTTTGGTTGTTCTGTGGGGAGTCTCCCTTTTACTTACTTAGGACTTTCTTCGGGTCTAACTAAGCCAAAAATTGAGGATTTTCTTCCTCTGGTTACCAGATGTGAGAGAAGGCTTGTTAGCACATCTCTCTTCCTTTCTCAAGCGGAAAGCTTCAAGTCACCAATGCAGTCTTCAGCTCTCTCCCGACTTTCTACATGAGCACCTTTCATTTGCATGTCACTGTTAGAGAGCAGGTGGATAATTTCAGAAAGCATTGCCTTTGGAGAGGTTCAGATGACAACAACAGGACAAATGCCAAAGCTGCTTGGCCTATTGTGACTAGGTCAAAGGATGAAGGTGGTTTAGGTGTTCTTGATCTAAAAACTCATAATGAAGCTTTGCTCCTCAAAAACTTGCATAAGTTTTTCAATAAAGTTGACATTCCCTGGGTTAAATTGGTTTGGAAAAAGCATTATTCCAATGGAAAATTGCCCAGCCACTTCAAAAAGGGTTTCTTCTAGTGAAGAGACACCCTCAAGCTGCTGGATAAGTACAAAGGCTTTTTTGGGATGACTGTTGGCATGGTCCTCCTCTTAAATTGGCCTTTCCTGAGCTTTTCTCCTTTGCAAAGAAGCCTGGTGTCTCTTTAAAGATTGTGCTTAACACTCAAAATACTATAAGTCTCTTCAACCTCCCTCTGTCTGTCGAGGCTTTTAGTCAGTTTGAAATCTTGTCTCAGTATGTCCAGATTCAGCGACAGCTTTCAGATGCAGATGACATATGGATTTATATTTGGGGGCAGCCCAGTTTTCTTCTCTAAAAAGGCTTACAAACACCTGCTCGGCAGCAACAATGCTCACCCTCTGTTCAAATGGATTGGAAATCTTCCTGCCAGCCTAAGCATAAAGTGTTCTTTTGGCTTATTGCTCAAGATAGGCTAAGTACCAGAAATATTTTAAGAAGAAGACACATGCATATTCCCTCTTATAGTTGTGTGCTTTGCTCCTTAAATTGTGAAGAGACGATCGACCATCTTTTTTCTTGAAGGTCCTTTTGCAAGAAATTGTTGGAATCTCATTGGCTTGGCGGTCATTAGTGATCCTGATACCATAGATTTCAAAGCTTTAGGCAGCAGCTGAATGTCAGCTTTTCTATGGAAATTATTATCATAATGTGCTGGAGTATTTGAACAATTAGAAATGACCTCATCTTCAGAGGTCTTGCTGGTGATTGTTTCAGATGCTTGGAGGTGTTCAAAGTATTTTTCAGCCAACTCTTGTGGAGAGCTAGAAAAAGTACTTCCCCAACATTCAGTTATGGCTAGATCAGATTGTGTAATAGCTTCCATTTTCTTTGTTTCTTTCTTTGTCTCTTGAGCTTTGGCTCCTAGTTCTTTTTGTTCTTGTATTTCCCTTTGTACCCTTGTTTCTTAATAAAGTTTCCAGTAGGGGCTCTTATGCCCCTCCTGTTCGTTCAAAAAAAATGACGTTTTATATACCACTCAACATGTATGTAAGGATGACAAATATGTAAAAACTCTGATTAAATGTGATTTTCAAGATGGTTTAACCCTTTTTTGTCTCATGTTAGTAGTTAAAAAGTTCTAGTAAACACCGGGCAAGTTTTAAACCACGGAAAATCTTTAAGATTATTAACCTATTTTGGAGAAAAATCTTAAAGATACTCTCTCCGTACTGGTAAAAGAAGTAGTTTAGGGCAGCGATACGGTCTCCAAAACACAACTTTGACCTCTTGTTATTATAAAAATATATATGAAAATGTGATATATGTATACTTTATGTATACTTTTATGAAAGTATTGTTTTTAAGACAAATCTATTCATATAATTTTCACATTTACAAACTCAACAAGTTAAAAGTTATTGATGGTTTATATTCTCAATGTTTGACTCAAACCTTGTCCAAAATGACTTCCTTTACCAATACGAAGGGAGTATATTGGAACAACAAAGACCGAAATAAAATATTTACTGCACATGAAAATGTCTCTACAAGCTTCAGAAAAAAATCAGCTTTTGAAAAATGCAAAAAAAACATCTATAAAATTCTGAAATTCTAGCTAAAGTCCAAAAGGATTTAAATACTTTATAGAGTACTAAAAATACAAGACAAAAAAAGTAAGAGTATAACACACATTAAATGTTTAATTCATTCATGCTAGTTCTGTCTCATGTTTTTGTTATACTAAGTTTTCATAATGTGTTTTTTACATCTATTTGAATGTTGAAATTTTCTAGAATTTTTTCAGTATGTTTTAGAAAAATATAATTTCTAGAAGGTTTTGAAGGTACTTTTATGGGCTCTTGTTTTGGTTTATCCCATACTATTATTTTTTTACTTTTATTATAAACTAAGTGACATCTTTTGCTGTTTAATTTTTTTAACTTTAGCTGAATCGTTACTCAACCGACAAATCGTCACACACAATTATAACTACATCATCTGGAATGGTGCTAGATGAGCACCTCTAGATGCAATCATAACCCAAACCTGCCAAAACATGGGCAGCCCTATTGCCAGTTCTACCTAAAAATTTACATGAAAAAGGTGTTTAAATTCCACCTTGCCATAACCTTGAGCTCCTTGATCAGCGCGATCTTACATATTATCATATAAAATTTGATGGGCACGGAGAATTAATTTAAACAATTTGAAGAGTTCAGAGATATATATCTGGATTTAAGGTTTCACATATCACACTACAAAGTTTAGGAAATCAAATGGGCTTTGTACTTGAGATTAAGATGATGACGATCCTGCTACTTGCGCTGCCCAGCTCGGCCCATAAAAGAAAAGGGAAAAGTCTAGTTTATGTCACTTGACTTTCGTGAAAGTCCGATTTTTATCTCTGATCTTTAAAACCGGGCTAACAATTCTCGAATTTTGAAACTATGCAGGTTACATCCTGTTATGACCGGGCAGGTCTACCAGCGCCGAGAGAGAAGGAGTGGCTGAGGAACGCCAGAGCGCGGTCACCACGGCGCGACAAGAGCATCAGTCGATCCTAGGAATTAGGATCTTTATTCAAAGTTGTTTACGCATTCTTTGTGTTTGCTAAGTTTAGTATCATCACTTCTATTTGTATTGAACATCATGAATGAAAGAGATCAGCCTGGGATTGAGACTTGTCGTCTCCCTTGGGCACCCAGAACACTACTCCCGTCATCCAGGACACTACTCCCCGTCATCCAGAACACTACTCCCTGTCATCCTGTTGTCGGCGTCGAGCACGGCGCCGCCGATCCACCGCCGCCGCTTCAAGCCTCGCCCCCCAATCTCCCACTCCTACGCCCTAAGGTCCCTAGGCCATACCAACCTGGTATCGGATTCCATGGCGACTTCCAGCAACCTCACCCCGCCCATCCCACCATCCACCGCTACGCCTAGCCCCAGCGTTCTACCTTCATCAGCCGTCCCAACCTCCGGTGACATCGTCGCCACCACCGCTGCGTCTGCCGAATCCACCACCCACTACACCGCTATCCCCACCGATCAACTCGCCAACCTCACCGCTGCCATCTACGGCCTGCAGCAGCAGATGGGCCAGATTTCCACGCGCCTCGCCGCGGTGGAAAACTTGCAGCTCCCAGGACTGTCGCACACCGCTCCTCTGGGGTTGCCGGGCTTTGGCGGTCCACCCATCCTACCGTCCGGTACACCGGCCGCCAATGGCGATCTCCTCTCAACCTCCCACCCAGTGCCTTCCGTCCACGCGCCACCACCGCCCATCACTCCCACCACCACCACATCACCGAATCCCTACACACCACCACCATCGATCGCTGCCACCACCACCTCACCGCCACATCCCTACGGCGTGCCCATCCAGCAAATTTGTTGGCCACGCTCTCCATCGCCGATTCCATCCCTTGCATCCATCATGCAAGTGTCCACGCCTCTCCCGGCCGCTTCCATGGCATCCGCACCACCCCTACCACACCTTCCACCTGACATCGACACCATGGCACCCCCCAAATTCCACAAACTCACGTTCCCAACATACGACGGCCGTGATGATCCACTCGGGTGGCTAAATCGCTGTGAACAATTCTTCCGCGCCCAGCTGACACGCCCGTCCGATCAGGTCTGGTACGCATCGTACCACCTGACCGGCGTAGCGCAACAGTGGTACCTCGTCCTCGAACGGACCAGCGGGCGACCATCCTGGACGACCTTCAAGGAGCTGTGCCACCAGCGGTTCGGCCCACCACTGTCTACGAACCATTTGGCCGAACTTGCTCTTCTTCCGTTCACATCGACGGTCGACGCATACGCCGAAGCCTTCCAGGCGCGCTTGGCCCATGCGGGGGACCTGGCGGCGCTCCAACAGGCGAAACTCTTCATGGGAGGTCTCCCGAAAAACATCAAGGTCGACGTCGAACTCCATGAACCACAAGATCTCCACCGGGCGATCCGACTGGCGTGCGCCTTCGAACGCCGCAATCAGCCCCAGCCGCTGGCCCTGCCTGCGCCACCACCACGGCAAGCGCGCCGGCAGCCCGCGCTGCCTGCACCACCGTCGCCATCGACGGCCGGTGTCGATTACGGATAACCGGCAGTCCACCACGGGGTATCCCACGGCGGTGAGTTTCGGTAAGGGCGTGTTTACGATCTACGATCTGGACGTTCGAGAAACAAGACAAACCAAGGACAACAGGTTTACCCAGGTTCAGGCCGCTCAGAAGCGTAATACCCTACGTCCTGCTTCTCGTGTTATGCTGTATGATCAAGTGTCGGGTTACAATGAAGCGCTAAGCTCTCTAGGTTAGGTTGCCAGAGAATAGCCTGCGTTCTAGGGGGGTCCTTGGCCGCTTTATATAGCCGAGCAGCCAAGGGTACACGTGAGGTGGTCGGTCACATCAAGTCGTGCCCTAGGAGGACTCTATCTGACCTAACCGACTAAGTCTACTTGCGGGACAAGTATCCTGGTGCGCGATCCACCTCCTGGTCGGTTGCGGACCACGTCCTTGTCTTGAAGTCCGGCCCACCAGCCTGGTCGGTAATGGGCCGGGTCTTTGTCTAGTCCGGGCCGTCTTGCCGAGCAGCCCTGGAACTGTCTATGGTGGTATACCGGATTTATACCCCCCACAGCTAGTCCCCGAGCACTATGTATCTTGAAGGAAGTCCGTCGTCTTGACCCGTGCTGAGCAGTGTAGATGCAGACCACGTTGAGTGCTGGCAATGATGTGCCGAGCACGTAGTGCCGACCACGCGTAGTACTGACCACGCATAGTAGTGCCAACCACGTTCAGCCGAGCAGGTTTCCCGAGCAGTCTGTATCCGACCACTGCTATGTCAAGGAAGCCGTTTATCTTGTCGAAAGATGCATGGTGCTCAAAAAGAAAAAAGAATTTTTTCTTTTTAATTGTCCTGAGACGTGGGCCCACATTGACACGTGACAGACATGTCAAGGCAGTGCGCAACGTAAGCCACCAAGGAAGAAAAATCAACCAGAACTGTTGGAAACAGTAGGCCCTAAGTCACCGCGAGGTGACGTGGGCCCACGTAGTCCCCAAGTTCGATGGAAGATAGTATATGTTTCATTGAACTTTTTAAGAAAAAAGTCCGGAAAATAATACCTACGGCCCGCTGCTTAGGAAACAGAATAGGAAAAACAATTCCAAGGACCAAGGACATAGGCGTTCATCAAAAGGACTAGCAGGGAGCCGATCAAGCGGTCCCGGATAAAATATCGAGGCCCATGTGCGGTGCCAAGGGAACTGGGCCCATTTAAAAATTTACTGGGAATAGTAAAAAATCGGGCAACCGCACGTGGAAAGTACGGCCCATGGGACCGCGGCCCACTCGGATAAAAAATGGGGCGGTCCACTTGAGTCAGAAGGGGGTCCAACCCTAGAAGTCAACCGGACGTCATCCAGAGACTATAAATATCAGACGCCGCCGAGGGTAGACGGTTCCGCACTCATTGCACTCGCAGTCGGGTAGTTTCTCGAGCTCTCCGCATTCCTGCGCTTGAGAGAGAAAACCGCCGCCGCCACCGCATTTCGCCGCTAGATCCACGCCGCAGCAGCCGCCGGCGGGGGCAACCATTAGATCTGGGGCCTGCACTCGCTCTGCGTCACCGCGCCACGTAGATCTAGCCGCCGCCACCGCACATCCCGCTAGGGTTTCGCCACCGCCGGAGATGGGAGCGAAACGGTCAACCAAGAAGGCCGCGATGGGCGGGGAGTCGGCGAGGCGCGGGCCGGATTGGCACCAGTCCACCTCGAGCCGGGAATCACTGAAGTCGCTGGCGGATAACGGCTTCCTGCCACCATTGGAGATGGGCGTGTACAGGGAGCCGCGCGGCGAGGACGAGCCATCACCGAGGTCTGGTGAGTTTGTTGTCTTCGAGGACTTCGTGCCTCGTGGGTTGGGGCAACCAGTGAACGGGTTCCTGCGGGACCTTTGCATATGGTGGGGTATTTCCATATGCAATCTGGACCCCAACTCCATCTTGACAGTGTTGATTTTTATCGCATACTGTGAAATGTTCCTGGGAATCCCCCCTCATTTCAATCTATTCCGCCACTTCTTCGTGCTCCGGAAGAAGGGGGTAGAGACTGGGGGATCCCAGGTTGCCGGAGGATGCTATATTCGGCTCCGGGACAATCTGGCAGCATCGTGGCTAGGGAGCAGGTTTAACTCTGCACCCAAAGGATGGAACAGACGCTGGTTCTACATGAGCCAGGATGTTACCATGGGTAGAAAAATCCCTTGTGACGTCCACCGGATCCCGGAGGCCAACCCCGTGTGGTGGTCGAGCCGCCCCGTCGGTGATGACCAGGTCAAGGAGCCGCTAGCCATGATCAACAACCGAGAAAGTAACCGGGGCTTTAGTGGCCGGAATGTGGTTGGTGCGGCGCGTGCAACCGTGCAAGGAAAGGACCAATCCGCCGTGGCAATACGGGTTTAGAAGATCCGTCACGGGACACAATGGAGAAGCCTGGTGAAGGATGGGCTCATCACATACTCTCGTTTCTGTTTGAGAAGTATGATCCCAACACTTCACTGCCAGTTACCAAGCAGATTCCGTACCGTCTTAGCATCCCCCCACCAGAGGTAAGGATATGTGATCAACTCAGTTAAATTGAAAATATCCTGATCAGGAGATTATATGCTGACCACCTTGACATTGTGTGCGCAGGGGCGAAGCGATCAGTATTTCTCCGCTGTTCCAGTGGAGCAATGGCCAGAGGGCGATGCCCTTCGTGGTCAGCGGCGTTCGGAGAGGACTGCCGACCAGGGTGAGGAGGAGGACCTCAGCCCTGATGATGATGAGGAGGAGGACGAGATCGTGGTGGGAACGACCACCAGGGGGCAACGGCGCGCGGCAATGAAGAAGCCGGCCAGTGCAGCCCCCAAGGATAAGGAGAAGCCGGCCAACCTTGGCACCGGGGGCAAGTTGAACCTCGGCAAGGAAGCCGGCGCCGAGGTCGGCAACAAGAGGCCGGCCCCAGACAGCCCGGTGTCGTCGGACTCCGACGACACCATCACCATCGCCGAGCACCGGCGGAAGCGCCAGGCGCGCGCCGGGGATGGGAGTGGCGGCTCTAAGTCACCCCAACCAGCACCGCGGCGGTCGCCGCGGAACACTGGGCCAACCCCGGCTCCGAAACTGAAAGCTGCCGCCGCCCCCTCTTCACCAGCACCGGAGGCGGCTGCCAAGGACGGCGCCGAGCAGTCCCCGGGCGGGCGGCAGGTTCCGCCCAAGTCAGTCCCCAAGCCCAGCGCGAGGTCTGGGAGCGGGGCGCCGAGGAGCAGCGGCGTGCCCAAGTTCAAGGGCGGTTTTTGCCGGTAAGTAGCTGTGTACTTGTAATTATAATTTTGTGCGGTGAAAATTAGCAATGTTCATGCCGATTGTCTTTATGTAGTCGGCCGAGTACGAACCCCACCCAAAGCTCCACCGGACTGCAGCCACGCCGCCGCGGCGGGGGCGGCGTCGCGGGCGCGGGGCCCGCAAGGCGAGGCGAATGCCACCAGTGCTCCACCGCACGTGGAGACGCCTCGGGCTGAGGAGCCTGCGTCGAAAGACAGGGTCCCATCGCCGGAAGCCGCCCGTCGCTCCGCCAGGGCGAGTCCGGAGCCAGCGCCGGCCACCCCGGGGCCAATTGCGCGCGCGACGGCGGAACCAGCGAAGCAAGAGGGAACCCGCGGCGGCTGCTCGGCCCTGGGCCCGTCCTCTCCCGTGGAAGAGATCCACGAGGGAGCCACCGGCGCCGCACCGCCGTCTCCTTCCCTTCGAACCGAGTCATGATCTCCAGTGGTGGGGAAGGAAGGAGTGGCGGTCGTATGACGAGGTGCCGGAGGTGGTGATGGAGGAAGGTATCGGGGAGGCCCCGGAGCCGCTCACCTCCGGATCCGGGTATGGTGGTTCTTGCCCTTGTGGTGAATTGGTGTGCGGAGCACGTATTGGCTATCGTCCCGTTTTCAATAGACCTTGCAGAGCACCAATGCTCAGCGTGCGCGGACCATTCAACGGTTCGCGCCGATTGATGAAGAATGCAGGATCCTCCGGGAGGAGAAGGCCAACATGTTGGCGCAGGCGCAGGTCTATGAGACCCGGCTTGCTGACAAGGAGGCTGCCCGGCTGGCGCTGGAGGAACAGGTGGCCGAGCTGGAGGAGGGCCGACAAGGTATGTGGCCGTGTCCTCGCAACCAACTTAAGCATGGTTGATTGCCATAGAGATATGATGATTTCTTCCTCTGCATTAGGGCTGGAGGAGAAGGTTGCGGCCTTGGAGCGGGAGAAAGCCGCTCTGGCCAAGCAGTTGGAGGCCGCCCAGGAGCAGGCCAAGGCTGACGCCCGCCCATTGCCAGTTGCGGAGCGATCGGTAAGTTGTGAAACTTAGATCAATTGTATGATTTGTCTGCCATGTACTTGGATCGAACAAAGGTGCATGTTAACCACTTTGTTTGTATTTAACAGAGACGCGGGATCGCCGTCTGACCCAGTTCCAATGTCTGCGGGACACATGCGCCTACCTTCAGAAGAAGGTGGACCGGATGACCGAGCACATCAAGCCTGTTCTCCGTGCCGTCTTCCCGGAGGAGGTGCACCCGGCGGACCCGGCTGGCGAGGCGTCGCTCGTGGCGGATCAGTGCCAGAGGCTGTGGCCGGCGCTGCAGGACCTCGTCGCACGGGCGGGCACTTACGCGGTGTCCACGGCGTTGGCGGTGGTCCGTTCAAGGGTGGCGGCGGCAGATCCAGCCACCGTCGCGCTTGGGGTCGCCCCGGAACTCAGCGACGCTGCCGCCGAGGAGCTCCGAACCACCTTCATCCTGTTGCCGAGCGGTTGGTTGGGGATATGACTCTCATTGAAGATCCTGCGAGAGGAGGAGGGTGGTCGTAGGGCCCTTTGTTTTAAACTTTTTATTTAAAACTTGTATATAAGTGGTCTTGCCGAGCACGGGGTGCTCGAAACAAAACTTAAGGCCGTACTAATATGCAGACAAGTTAGGCATACTTAAGCGGGTGATAAGTATCTTGCCGTTTTTATAGTTTTCGTTAGGCATAACTTAGATGCGTAACGTTTTTAAAAATCATGTCGACAAATAAGTTTTGCGCCCACTCTCGAAGCGATTAGCTCTGTCAAGGTGACAAAGGGACGCACTAGTGAACAGCGCGGTACGCCGGGATCACTAGGTACGATCCTAAGTACCTATTAGAGGGTGCCTGCCGGATCTCCTAGTGCCGTGTAGCGCGGAGCTGTAGCACATCGACAGAGGACCGAGACGCAGGACCTTATCAAATCGTTCTCGGCGAGTGAAACGCAAAGTTTAGATGTGACTTATGCAGGGCGCATGTATGCAAGGTGGTGCAAAATTTCTGAAAATAAATTGCAATAGGACGAAAAGAGAGACAACAAAAGAGGAACTTTGTTAATGAAGGAAAAAGTACAAGATACATATCTTCATGGGTAAAAGCGTATGAGCATCTCTATGTGCCAAGAATTTGGCTCTTCGACTCCATCTAGTGTCTCCAACCGGTACGATGTTGGGCGTGTTACAGCCTTAATTCTGTACGGTCCTTCCCACCTTGGTGATAGCTTGTGGAGGCCGGCCGTATTTTGAATACGGCGGAGCACGTGATCGCCGACCACGAACAATCGTCCTCGGACGTTGCGGTTGTAGTAGCGTCGTACCATAGCTAAGTACTTCTCAGTCCGAGCACATGACTCAAGGACCTGCTCTTCCTTAGCAACTATGTCCACCTCTCGAGCTTCATCGGAGGTGGCTTCATCATGGTAGGCTACCCGTGGTGATTGGAAAGCGACCTCGGCTGGTATGACAGCCTCTGAGCCGTACACCATAAAGTATGGTGAGACTCCCGTGTTGCGGCTGGTCTGAGTACGCAGTCCCCAGACCACTGCAGATAACTCTTTGAGCCATCGGCCAGGTTTGAGTTTGGTGTCAACCTGGAAGACTCGTTTTTTGAGTGCGTCGAGGATCATTCCGTTAGCACGTTCAACTTGACCTTGATCAGGCTATCATCGCAATAATTGAAGAATGCATCACTTGTAAATTGCGAGCCTAGATCGGTGATGATGGTGTTCGGGACACCATATCTGTGGACGACCTCGTCGAGGAACTGGACTGCCTTCTCGGCTGTGGCTTTTTTGACTGGTTTGTATTCAATCCACTTGGAGAATTTGTCAATAAGCACAAAGACATTGGTGTGGCCACCAGGAGCTGGTTTGAAGGGGCCGATCATGTCCAGTCCCCAGCATGAGAAGGGCCAAGCAGCCGGGATTGTTTGTAGATCATGTGTTGGGACATGAATCTGCTTGGCAAACATTTGGCAGTTTACGCACCGTCGTACGTAATCTTCAGCGTCGGTAACGGCGGTTGGCCAATAGAACCCTGCCCGGTAGGCTTTGCCGACCAGCGTCCGGGACGCCGCATGGTTACCACAAGTACCTTCGTGGATGGCTTTAAGAAGCTCGATCCCCGCCTCCCGAGTGATACACTTCTGGAAGATAATGGACTTGGGTGCCTTGCGCATCAACTCGCCATTGACCATAGCGTAGGCCTTGGCTCTGCGGACCAGCTGTTGGGCAGCAAGTTTGTCCTCCGGGACAAGGTGGTCATTCAGGTATTTGATAAAGGGCTCTCTCCAATCTTCCTGAGGAGGCGTCGCCTGGTCGGCTGACTCTGTACCTTTATCATCTGCCTGCCGGCTGAGGAGACCATCGTCGTCCTCAACGTTGGCGTTACTGAGCAATGTGGTCAGGTAGCTGACCACCGAAGTAGGTTCTGGTGTGTGTTCTTCCTGATCTGGGATCGAAGGTTTGATTAAGTCTTGAACAAAAACACCAGGGGGTAACTTGGCACGGGATGAGCCCAGCTTGGACAGCTCGTCAGCTCCTACGTTCTTTTCGCGGCGGACGTAGATGAATTCCAGTCCATAAAACTTGTTCTCAAGTTGGCGAATTTCGGCAACGTAGGCGTCCATCTTTTCGTGGACTGTATCCCAATCTTTGTTGACCTGCTTGACGACTAAAGCAGAGTCCCCATAGACCATGAGTCGCTTGATGCCAAGTTCAACGGCGATACGAAGGCCGTGTAAGGCTGCTTCGTACTCGGCTACGTTGTTGGATGCTTTGAAGTGGATACGCAAAACGTACTTTATCGTGTCCTTGGAAGGAGAGATAAAGTAAACACCAGCCCCAAAGACCATCGATTTTTAGGGAGCCGTCAAAGTACATTGTCCAAGACTCGGCATTTGAATCGGCGAGGGTAAGGCGATGTCCGTCCACTCCACGATGAAGTCGGGCGGGGCATGGGACTTCACCGTCCGACGGGCGCGAAAGTGGAGTGTGTACTCGGACAGTTCTAGCGCATATTTCACGATCCGACCACTGGCGTCTCGGTTGCGGAGGATGTCGCCAAGTGGTACGTCGGTAACGACCGTGATTTTGAAAGCTTGAAAGTAGTGGAGCAGCTTGCGTTTGGTGATCAGGAGTGCATACAAGAGCTTTTGTACTTGGTTGTACCGCTGCTTGGACTCGTTGAGCACTTCGCTTATGTAATATATGGGGCGCTGGACTCCATAGACGTGTCCTTCCTCCTCACGCTCGACTACTAACACAGTGCTGACCACGTTGGTTGTTGCAGCTATGTATAGGAGCAACTCCTCGTCCTGCTTAGGGACCGTCAGGAGTGAAGGAGAGGTGAGGTAGGCTTTGAGCCGTTTAAAAGCCTGGTCGGCCTCCTCGGTCCATTCAAACTTTTCTTTGGCTTTGAGCGGTTTAAAAAGGGGAGTCCTTTTTCACCCATCCGAGAGATGTATCTCGCTCGTAGCGGCTAGGCACCCAGTGAGTTTTTGGATGTCCTTGACGCACCGGGGCGGTCGTAATTTCAGGACGTCGGCTACTTTCTCGGGATTTGGCTTGATACCCTCCTGGCTGACCAGGTGGCCGAGAAGGATACCGGATGGTACTCCAAAAACACACTTGTTTGGGTTGAGCTTCCATTGAAACTCGTTGAGTTTGTTGAAGGTGCGCTCCAGATTAGTGATCAGGGTGTCCGCCGTTCTTGATTTTATCACCACGTCATCTACGTAGGCCTCAACAAGGTCATCGGCGATCTCTTTCTCGAGGCAGGACTGGATAGCCCGTTGGTACATAGCTCCGGCGTTTTTCAGACCGAATGCCATGGTCGTATAACAAAAAGCACCGAAGGGGGTGATGAAAGCGGTTTTTTCTTGGTCCTCCTTTTTGAGGGCTATCTGGTGATACCCGGAGTAACAGTCAAGAAACGAGAGCAACTCGCAGCCGGCGGTAGAGTCTACGACCTCGTCGATCCGAGGGAGATTGAATGCCTGCTTGGGGCAATGTTTGTTGAGATCTGTATAATCAACGCACATCCTCCACTCTTTATTCTTCTTTTGAACAAGCACCGGATTGGCTAACCAATCCGGGTGGTACACTTCTTTGATAAAGCCAGCGGCTAAAAGCTTGGCTACTTCTATTCTAATAAGCTCCTTGCGGTCACGGGCGAACCGGCGCATCTTCTGTCTGACTGGCTTAGCAGTCGTCTTGACATCGAGGTAGTGCTCGGCCTTTTCCCTGGGAACACCAGGCATATCAAAGGGCTTCCTTGCGAATATGCTGATGTTTTTCCGAAGGAATTGGACGAGCGCGTCTTCCTATTTAGGATCGAGGTCGGTTCCGACTTTGGTGACTTTAGAAGGGTCCTCGTCGGAGAGGCGGACCGTCTTCGCGCTCTTCACCTTGTTGGATGGGCGCCGACCAGATCCAATAGGTTGCTCGAGCTCTGCGGGCGGAATGTCGTCGACGCCCAAGCTGGTGTGCTGCAAAGCATGTTGCAGGTCTTGGAATTCTGCCGCGGCGTAGGCGGCAGTCTCGCACTCTCGAGCCATGAAGACGTTGCCACGTAGGGAGAGCGTTCCCTGCTCGGTGGGCATCTTCAACACCAAGTAGCCATAGTGGGGGACAGCCATGAACTTGGCGATACCAGGGCGGCCCAAGATGGCGTGGTAGGTCCCTTCGAAGTTGGCCACTATGAAGGTGATGTGCTCGGTACGAAAGTGCTGTTTGGTCCCAAACTGCACGTCGAGGGTGATCTGCCCGAGTGGGTAAGAGGGCTTTCCGGGCATGATGCCCCAGAACGGTGTGTCATACGGCTGCAATTGCTCCGGCGGTATGCCGAGTGCCTTGAAGGCTGGGTAGAATATGATGTTCAGAGCACTGCCGCCGTCGACCAGCACCTTCTCGAAGCGGATGTTGGCTATCACTGGATCGAGGACCAGTGGAAATCGTCCGGCATCCGGGATGCGTGCCCACATATCTTTGCGGCTGAAAGATATGGGCTGCTCGGACCACGCTGGAAGCTTGACATCTGCTACGAGGCCATCGGGCTCTTGCATCGCGATGATGGCGCGAGTCAACAACTTCCTGTCGCGGCTTGTTTCGAGCCCGACATTGCCGCCAAAGATCACGGCGGTGAAGTTCCGCTCGGGTTCCTTGAATGCGTGGCGTGGATTGACATCTTGTGTCTCGTCCTCTTCTTCTTCTTCCGGCTTGTCGGCGGGCTTGCTTTTGGCCTTGGGGTTGGGTCGAGGCCTCTTAGAAGCGGACTTGACGAGAGCATCCATCAAAACTCGGCACTCGCCCATGGTGTGACCTTTGCCGGGATGCCGAGGACAGGTCCCCGGGCAAGGATTTTGTCGAGCACCTCATCCCCGATCGGCTTCGCCCCTTAACCGCGTTGATGGCGTTGTCGTTGCGGTTTCGGTTGCGTTTGCCGCCGCCGTAGTTGTCCCGCCACGCCGCCCGAAGTTCGGTTCGTTGTCGCGTGGACCATCCGCGGATGAAACGCTGGTTGTTGCGGCGCTCCTCTTGTCGGCGCGGTGGTCGGTCGCATCGCTCGCTCTCGTCGTCGGAATTGTTCCGACGGTAATTGCGATCTGACGGGCCATCGTCACCCCTGTTCAGGCCGTCGTCAAGGAGCGTGTAGTCATGCGCGATGGCGAGTAACTCCTCCATGGTTTTTGGCTGTCTGAGGAGGAGAGCCTTTTGGAGGTCTCGGCCACGTGGTTGGACCAGGCCATCGATGAAAGCTTCGACAGCTGTCTTCTGAGAGATCTCTGGTACGCGATTCCACTGGTCCGAGAAGCACCGAATGTACTGCCGTAAGGACTCCTTTGGACGAAGGCGAACCTGCTTTAAGGCATACTTGGTCCCTGGTTGGACACAAGTAGACTTGAAGTGGTCGACGAAGACTTGGCGGAGCTGCGCCCAGCTGTGGATGGAACCGGGTTGTAGCCGGAGCAGCCAGGTGGTGACCGTATTGTTGAGCACAACGGGGAGGTAGTTTGCCATGATGTAGTCGTCGCCCCCTGCTGCTCGGACGGCCACCTCGTAGAGCATGATCCAGTGGGCTGGATCTGCTTTGCCGTCGTACGCCCGGATCTCCGAGGTACGGAAATTTTTAGGCCATATGACTGCCTTGAGCTCCTCGGAGAAGGGTGGGATGCCGCCAATGTTCCGGCGTGCTCGGAGGCACTCATCTATCCGTTCTCGGAGGTCCCGACGCTCAAGTTGGATTACTTCGTCGTCTTGTCGGCCCCGGTTGCCTTGCTGGCGATTAGGGCGTCGTCGACTGTTCTGAGGACATGCACGTCGTGGAGCTCTGCCGGGCTGCTCGACACAGTCGTCGTAGTCCCCTGCGTCTCCATAGGCATATCTGCCATTGTGGGACGAATTGTCCCCTCCACTCTCAACTCGCTGCTCACGTCGATTCCGGTTCTGCCGAGAACGGCGGGATCGGTAAGAGCTGGCCATGGAGCCCATGGAACGAAGATCGTTCACTTGGTCCTCGGCCGCCGCGAGAAATTCCTGGATCTCGTTGAGTCCAGGGGTCTCGGGGGGAAGCTGCTTCAATTTTTCCATTGCCACGGCAATGTTTGCCGTGGGGGTCTCATGGACCACTGGGTCGCCAGCACCGTCGAATTCGGGGTTGAGGTTGCGACGCCAGGGTCGGTGCCGTGGTCCGGCGCCCGCGTTGGGACGGCCCTCCTCGGCAATGCGTCGTCGGGCGCGATCGTTGTTACGATCTTCCTTTGCCTGCCGCTGGGCGTCCGTCTCGTTTGGAGCCGGGGCTCGTCATTGCCGACCATCAAAATCGTTGGTCCGAGCCGGGCGGATACTTGGGGAAATCCGGCGCGCTGCTGGGGTTTCCGTCCGGTGGTCGGGAGTGATCGCGTGTCCTCTGCGGTCGGATTGAGCTCCGTATCCATTGGATAGTCTTCGTCCGAGGGGAGGTATTCAGTATAATCAGGAGAATACAGCGCGAGCAGATCGGAGACAGTTGGGGAGTCCGGGTTGGCATCCTGAGACGGATCCCCAAGCTCTCGAATCTCCACCATCCCGATTATGTGAGCGGGGCTTCTTGGGATGGTATCCTCGATGAGAAGCGTGTCGAACGTCGCTCGATGTCCTTGCGTACGTCGACGCCGCGTTGTTCAATCCGAAGGACAGAACGGTTGGATCATGCGGCGGAGCACTTGGATCTGCCGCGAGTGGTTCGCTTGGCGGAGCACGACCTTCACGGTTTTGCTGAGCTGGTGCTCGGCGGTTTTGTTGTGCTTCGATGAACTCGCTCAACCTAGGGAGAGGAGGAGCGCTGGCTCTGTGCTGGATCTGCCCAATATGCGTCATACGGCGGTCCTGGCTGGGATCTAACCAACGGGGACTCCTAGCCGATCTGGGGGCAATAGATTGAGCAACAGGCGGACGGTTGTTGCCGACGAGATCTGCTTCGCCGCGACGAGCAGAACTTCGCCGACGTGGTTGGACGGGTGTGAAATCAGAAAAGTCTGGCCCCTTGCGGATCAACTCCTGCGTGGCTTCAACCAGCTTCGTGATCTCGGCCAATCCGCGGCCCTGTTGGTCAATGAGATCGATCAGATCTGAGTTGTCGATCGGCTTTCTTTTGTAGCAAGATAGCTGATCGACAAGTGCTCGGGGATCTGTCGTATCCGCCGTTGCCGAGGGCAAGGGGGAATCCTGCGCGGCGGGTACTGCGACCAGCGGCGAGGCGGTTGGCGCTGTGGCCTGGCGAGCGGATGGTGCTGGGACCATCTGCATGGTGGGCGGTGCTGAGACCGTATGCCCTGCAGGCGGTGCTGAGACCGGCTCGGACGCTCCCGTGGAGGTGAGGGGCGCCATCATCTTGGTGGTCCAGGTGACCGACCCGAAGGTGAAGGCGTCGCTAGCCTCGAGATCCATGGAAGCGGGGAAGGAAACCATCTGGATCGCCTTGAGATCGAAAACTCCACCCCCTACCTGGCGCGCCGCTGTCGATTACGGATAACCGGCAGTCCACCACGGGGTATCCCACGGCGGTGAGTTTCGGTAAGGGCGTGTTTACGATCTACGATCTGGACGTTCGAGAAACAAGACAAACCAAGGACAACAGGTTTACCCAAGTTCAGGCCGCTCGGAAGCGTAATACCCTACGTCCTGCTTCTCGTGTTATGCTGTATGATCAAGTGTCGGGTTACAATGAAGCGCTAAGCTCTCTAGGTTAGGTTGCCAGAGAATAGCCTGCGTTCTAGGGGGGTCCTTGGCCGCTTTATATAGCCGAGCAGCCAAGGGTACACGTGAGGTGGTCGGTCACATCAAGTCGTGCCCTAGGAGGACTCTATCTGACCTAACCGACTAAGTCTACTTGCGGGACAAGTATCCTGGTGCGCGATCCACCTCCTGGTCGGTTGCGGACCACGTCCTTGTCTTGAAGTCCGGCCCACCAGCCTGGTCGGTAATGGGCCGGGTCTTTGTCTGGTCCGGGCCGTCTTGCCGAGCAGCCCTGGAACTATCTATGGTGGTATACCGGATTTATACCCCCCACAGCCGGTGCGTCCACCATCCCCACGCCACCACGACCTTTCAAGCGCCTGTCTCCAACCGAGATGGCCGAACGCCGCAAGCTTGGCTTATGTTACAATTGTGATGAACCCTATGTCAAGGGCCATAAGTGCCCCCACTTGTTTTACCTTGAGGTTACAGATTACACCGTCGAGGAACCTGCCGATGACACCACCGACGCCACGGAGACGGATGCGGAGCCGTTCGATCCGGACAAGCCCATGATCTCGCTGCACGCGATCGCCGGGATCCGCACCTCCGACGCTGTACGTCTCCATCGGCAACGAGCAGTACATTGCGCTGCTCGACTCCGGCTCCACCAGCAACTTCATCAGCACCGACGTCGCGCGTCGCACCGGCCTGGCGTTCGAGGAGTGCCCGGGCTCCGGAGTCACCGTCGCCAACGGCGATCGGGTCTCCTGCCGTGGCTACGCCCAGGACGTGGGGATTCGCATCGCGGACGAGTTCTTCGACATCAACTGCTACACCATCCCACTCGGCATCTACGACATGGTGCTCGGCGTCTCCTTCCTCCGGACACTGGGACCGATCCTGTGGGACTTCGACGATCTGTGCATGGCGTTCTGGCGCGAGAAGCGCCGCGTGTTCTGGCGCGGCATCGGCTCCACCCGCTACGACGTCCAGTCCACCCGCCTCTACGCCATTCGTCACAATGAACAAGAACTCCTGGACACGCTGCTGGCATCGTTCGACGACGTCTTCGCCACGCCAACCGGTCTGCCGCCGGCGCGCCCGTGTGATCATCGGATCCACCTCCTTCTAGGGGCAGCGCCAGTGGCAGTCCGGCCATACCGGTACCCCCAACTCCAGAAGGACGAGCTGGAGGCTCAATGCAAGGCAATGCTAGAACAAGGCATCATACGTCCCAGCACGGCGGCATTTTCGGCACCGGTCCTCCTCGTCAAGAAGCATGACGGTTCCTGGCGCTTTTGCATGGATTACCGCGCGCTGAACCAGCAGACGGTGAAGGACAAGTTCCCAATTCCCGTCGTGGAGGAACTGCTCGACGAGCTCCATGGCGCCCGCTTCTTCACCAAACTCGATCTACGCTCGGGGTACCATCAAGTTCGCATTCACGCGGAGGACGTCCACAAGACGGCCTTTCGTACCCATGAAGGCCACTTCGAGTTCCTCGTGATGCCTTTCGGTCTCATGAACACGCCTGCGACGTTCCAGAGCTTGATGAACACCGTCCTCCGACCGTACCTGCGTAAGTTTGTGTTGGTCTTTTTTGACGACATACTAATCTACAGTCCGTCATGGTCGGCGCATCTGCAACACGTCAACACCGTCCTCACCGCGCTCCGCGAGCATCATCTTCGCCTCAAGCGCTCCAAATGCTCCTTCGCCCAACCCACGGTGGGGTACCTGGGCCACGTAATCTCGGGGTCCGGCGTGGCCATGGACGACGAGAAGGTCGCAGCCATCGCGTCGTGGCCTCAGCCCCGCTCGGTGCGTGGCCTACGCGGATTCCTGGGGCTGGCGGGTTGTTACCGCCGGTTCATCCGGGACTTCGGCACGATCGCCGCGCCGCTCACCGCCCTCATCAAGAAGGAGAGCTTCACATGGACACCGGAGGCAACAGCGGCCTTCGACGCCCTCAAGCACGCGCTCTCCACCGCACCAGTCCTGCAGCTGCCGGAGTTCGACCGCCCGTTCACGGTGGACCGCGACGCCTCCGGATCGGGCTTTGGCGCGGTGCTCCACCAGGGCGACGGCGCTCTCGCGTTCTTCAGCAGGCCCTTCGCCGCAAGACACCTCAAACTAGCGGCGTATGAACGGGAGCTCATCGGCTTGGTTCAAGCCGTTCGACACTGGCGCCCCTATCTCTGGGGGCGGCGGTTTGGCATCCGCACCGAATACTACGCGCTCAAGTTCATGCTCGATCAGCGCCTGTCGACGGTGCCACAGCACCAATGGGTAAGCAAATTATTTGCCTACGATTTCACTGTGGAGTACAGACCCGGCCGCCTCAACATCGTGGCCGACGCACTGTCGCGCCGCGACACCGACATCGACGCCAACAGCATCCTCGCCATCTCTACACCAACGTTCCGGTTCTACGACGACCTCCGCCATGAGCTCGCGGCCGACCCTCACCTCCGCGAGTTCAGGGACACCGTCGTGGCGGAACGCGGTGGCCCCTGGCGCGTCGCGAATGGCCTCGTCATGCGCAGCGCGCGCGTCTACATCCCGGCGTCCTCCACAACGCTGAACGCCGCGGTGCAGCTCGCACACGCGGGCCACGAAGGCGTCCAGAAGACGCTCCAACGACTCCGGCAAGACTTCTTCATCGACCACGATCGCCGCATCGTCCGTGAGTTCGTCGGCGCCTGCAGCACCTGCCAACGCAACAAGACCGATCACCTGCATCCGGCTGGCCTGCTCCAACCCCTCGACGTTCCCACCAAAGTGTGGGCAGATATTAGCATGGACTTCATCGAGGGCCTTCCTCGCGTCAATGGTAAAAGTGTCATCCTAACGGTGGTTGATCGATTCTCCAAATATGCACATTTTTTGCCTTTGAGCCACCCCTACACGGCGGCATCCGTCGCCAAGGCTTTCTTCGATGGCATCGTCAAGCTCCATGGATTACCGGAATCCATCATCAGTGACCGTGACCCTGTGTTCACGAGTCATCTGTGGCATGACTTGTTCAAGATGACCGGCGTCAAGCAGCGGCTCAGCACCGCGTTCCACCCCCAGACCGATGGCCAATCGGAGGTGGTCAACCGCACGATCGGCATGTACCTGAGGTGTGTCACTGGCATCGCCCGCGTTCGTGGCTCGAGTGGCTACCATGGGCGGAGTACTGCTACAACTCCTCCTACCACTCGGCGTTGCGCACCATGCCGTTCGACGTCGTCTATGGACGACCACCGCCGGCCCTTCTACCGTACACCGCTGGAGCGGCCAAGACGGAGGCCGTCGATGCCATGCTCAGTGATCGGGACACGTTCCTGGCTGAGGTGCGCGACCGTCTCCTTCAAGCACAAGAACATGCCAAGAAGAACTACGACAAGAAGCACCGGCCCTTGGAGTTCAACGTCGGCCACTGGATTCTCCTACGTCTCCTGCACCGCCCAGCTCAGTCCCTGCTCCCCGGTCCGCGCGGCAAGCTGTCTCCCAGGTTTGCTGGTCCGTTTCAGGTGGTTGAACGGATCGGCCCCGTCGCGTATCGCCTCCGCCTACCCGACAACGCTCGCCTTCATGATGTGTTCCATGTCGGCGTGCTCAAGGCATTCCAGGGGCCGACTCCTGCAGCACCCCCAGCACTTCCTCCTCTACGCAATGGCCGTCTACTGCAGCAACCGGTCCAGGCCGTTCGCAGTCAACTCCGTCGAGGAGTCTGGCAAAATCTGATCAAGTGGGAAGGACTCCCTGACGACGAAGCAACTTGGGAACCCGTGGAGGCCTTCCGTGAGCTCTTCCCGGACTTTCAGCTCGAGGACGAGCTGTTTGTCAACGGGGGGAGAGATGTTATGACCGGGCAGGTCTACCAGCGCCGAGAGAGGAGTGGCTGAGGAACGCCAGAGCGCGGTCACCACGGCGCGACAAGAGCATCAGTCGATCCTAGGAATTAGGATCTTTATTCAAAGTTGTTTACGCATTCTTTGTGTTTGCTAAGTTTAGTATCATCACTTCTATTTGTATTGAACATCATGAATGAAAGAGATCAGCCTGGGATTGAGACTTGTCGTCTCCCTTGGGCACCCAGAACACTACTCCCTGTCATCCAGGACACTACTCCCTGTCATCCAGAACACTACTCCCTGTCATCCTGTTGTCGGCGTCGAGCACGGCGCCGCCGATCCACCGCCGCCGCTTCAAGCCTCGCCCCCCAATCTCCCACTCCTACGCCCTAAGGTCCCTAGGCCATACCACATCCCTGTCCCAGTAACGAGTGGTTTTGAAGGCGGTTTTGTCCCTTTTTTATTTATTTCGGCCAAATCTTTAAAAATTATAGAAAAATCATAAAATGGGAAATACAATTTCGTTAGACTACAATGAGTAGATTTACACAATTTGATTCATAAATTGACGATTACAACATGCTGCTGCAACTAAAGGTGAAGCCGGGACACAGAACAAGGAACGACACTAGACACTAAGACACAAGTACACGATACACGATACCGAGTCTGGAATAGCCAGTGTCTCGCCAACGGCCACGAGAGATGTGGATGACATCCTCCACATAAACAAGCACAAATCTACCAAGACACACATCGACATGAACTAAGAGGAGCGCCTCGTGACACACAGGTACTCGTCGGATGACCGCGTGCCATGGCGACCAGCGTTCAATGGTCTTAATGGAGCAGTGAAGGAAGCAACGACCAAAGTACGACAACGCCGCCACCTTGGGCAGTCTTCCCAAGTCCAATGCACCCAGCGGGTTCTCCTTCTTGAGGGCTAGTGACCTTGATGTGCTTGCGAACTTCCTCTGAGCATGCCCCCAGACTCTCCTTGATCATCTTGCACTACATAGGCTTGTCCGTTGTGGCGACAAGCACATCAGACTCCTCCACGAGGCGAGTGCTGCTAGCGTGCTTTGGTAGGGTTGGCTTGGGGCGGTGTCCGCACACAACAGACGCAACCGCCGCAGGGAGTGGTGGGGACCGATGTGGAAGGTGGAGACATGGAGCTGTAGGTGGAGGCAGGGCGATAGGGGTGGTGGGGGTGAGTATTACGGCTCATAGTCATGGATCTAGGGTAGTAGAATGGCGAGGCGCAGTGGTGCCAAGGAAGCTGGATTGGCCACACACTTTGCAATGTGCCCAACATAGGCACACAAGCAATATTGTTGTTGCTGGTGGGTAGTGCCATTGCAATGTGCAACGACACCACCATCAATGTTGCAATGACAATGGTCAAACCAAAACGTTTCATGTCAAGTTGTCCTCCAATCTAGCCAGCCACGCACACACCACCACCAGAAGGCACACACACTCCACTCAACCCTCGGTGCCACAACAATCAGGCAATCAATGTGGGGGCACATAAGTAAGAGGATGTATAATAATAGTTTGTAAAAAGGCTGAATGCTGAGGTGGAAGAGAGAGAAAAAGCGAACTGTAAGCTTACAACCAGCTTAGACATAAGAACCGAGAAAATCTATGAGATAGACGAGTGGGCCAAGTATTTAATGCTGAAGACTAACTACTATACGATTGTGGTGAGAGGCAATCTACAAGATTCCTTAAAATGAGCATGGGGTTGTATTATTAACCTTGATTTAACCCAATCGTTGGCCAAACCCTAGCCATACCAATCTGCCTCCAAACCTCACCGCTGTCTCCTCACCCTGCCACCACCCCTACCTCTTCTCTCTCTTCTGTGGCTAAACGCAGGTACGCTGCTTGCCCCATCGTGAACCATCTTCGCCATCACTCACGTTGTTGTTTCGTTTCCTGCCGCTTCAACAAACAGTGTCGAAAACAAAATGCTTCCTAGTTGAGGTGGTCGTGGGCGGCGGGGCCATTATTCGGGCAGGAGATCTGAGAGGGTCAACCAGGTGCTATTCTCCTACGCTTTTTCTTAATCCAACACGTGTCATTTTCTTGTTTTGTTTATTAATTAATTGAGAATGCAAATATACACTTATTATCTTATTTCTTCTTTGATCATTGGTAATGCTTGCATATTTGTTTTTTATTAAGTTCATTTTGATTTGATAGGTAGAAAACTAAACAAAGTTCATCACCCATATTATTTACTAGTGCATATCCATCTTGTTTACTTGCTGTAGGTTAGGGCATGATTAACAACTCTACAAATCCTCTTTTGATCAACCATCATTAGTTGTCAAACTATTGAAACTATGCATGTGTAAGCAGGAGGAGCTTGCTCGGGAGTAAGAAACGAATAGAAAGAACAAGTGAATTTATAGGAGGAACAGAGAAATGAATGGAAGAACAATAATATGGTATGCAATATTTAGTAGAGAGGAATGCTTAAGAATTTTGGGTTTAGCAATTTACATCCATGACTCATCCTCACTCTCCACCAGAGTATATATAATATATATCTACTCAATAGGCAACCCACTCGGAGCAAGTAACCTTGGTGTTGGGCCCACGCTCGTGGGCTTGCTCCCTGGAGGCCCACCATCAAGTGTGAATGGCAGAGGAGCCGGGGAAGGGGTGTGCCTGATAGCATGCAAGGTGACTGATCTTGAATGAAATACTGCACGAGGCAACCCAGTGCGAATTGACTTGTAGTCCAATGGTAGGACGGTTCAGTGTGACGCTACCCACTAAGGTTTAAATTCTGATGCTTGCACCTTATTTTAGAATTTTTCCAAGGATTTACCGACGTTATGGATTAAGTGGTAAGCGACGTTCCCGTCGACGACGAGACGCCAGCGGTGACTTCTAGAATCTCCAGATCTGTCGGGTGCTCAGTGCTTCGAAGGTGCTCATAGGGGTAGAGGTAAGATTTACGTACGTGTATTCATAAAGATGAGTGTGCGTGCGTATTGTAAGCGTCTGCATTGTACTGTGTAATTAAAAAAATAAAAAAAAAACAGGCAACCAAGTGCAGGACTGATAACAAATACGAGTATGTAGGTATGCACGAAGGGAGGCAACAACAGAGCATCAATCCAATCCAACCGTCGTCCTTGTTGGACAACACGCGCGAAGAACTGACAGCTAACTCGATCAAGCATAGGCTTCCGGCAGGAGCCGTGGCGTGGCGACGGCGCGGAGCGGCACGGCCTTCGGCAGCGCGAGGCCGAACGTCTCGCCCATGTCGAGCTTCTCCTCGCCCTCCGGCAAGCTCCAGTCGAAGGCGTGCAGCAGCGTGCCCAGGAAGTACTGCACGAACACCATCCCCGCCATCTTCCCGGCGCAGATCCTCCGGCCGGCGCCGAACGGGATGAGCTCGAAGCAGTTGCCCAGCGGGTCGACCTTCTCCGCGCCTCCGCCGGGCAGGAACCGCTCGGGCCGGAACTCGAGGGGCTTCTCCCACGCGTCCGGGTCCCGGCCGATGGCCCAGATGTTGATGAGCAACCGGGTGTTGGCCGGGACGCGGTACCCGCCGTCGACGTCGCAGGCGTCGAAGGCGAAGTGCGGGAGGCTGAGCGGCGTGGACGGGTGCAGCCGCATTGCCTCTTTGCAGATGGCCTGCAGGTAGGGGAGGCTCGGCAGGTCCGACTCCTCCAGGCGGCGGCCGCGGCCCACCATGCGGTCCAGCTCCTCCTGCGCGCGCGCCATCACCGACGGGTTCTGCAGCAGCTCCGCCATCGCCCACTCCACGATGATCGACGACGTGTCCGTGCCCGCCGTGAACATGTCCTGCAAACCAGAGCGTTGCAATCAAACATTACTCCTACATATTTTTGAAGTACGTACGACAAGTCAATTATCGTTGGGTTGGCTTGACTTAAAGGGTGGTGCATTGGTTTAGCGTGTTTGATGATATATAATAGTATAGCCTCTAAACCTCAGCATCAGCAGGCACAGTGTTTATGTTGAGGAGCTCCAATCAAGATGATCCACAAAGCCACAAAGCCCACAAGAGTGAAGAGTCAGTGTGATGCTATGTTGAGACCACTGTTTTTCCAACCTTTACGGAACATTAGTGGTTTGGTTGCTTCAGTCATAGTGCCGACTATATTCATTCAATAATGTTAATATTGACAGTCACCAATAATCACAACCCACAACCAGATGATGTTGCCTTAAGCCATTTACAGTACAGCTTTCAATTCTTTGCTTGATTAACTAATTGATTTGACTAGAGACTACCGATTCTTCTACGAAACGACAATATATAATAGCATGATCCAGGGGTTACATCTATCACGTTGTTACATTCTAGAGACTACAAAGCTGTCATTTCGCGTTCTGGTAACATATGTGTACACTTTGTTAAAATGTCAGTCTCTCCCCTTTCGGTTCGGACATATCATCTCCCTATATCCGACTCTACAAAGTGAACATTAAGCTAAAACGTCATAATCAAGTGTGGTTGGAACACAGGAATCCAATATCGTTTTCCTGATTAAATCTTGACTGCTTTATTTATTTCTTGTTAATTCATAAAGAATTTCTAGGCTTCAATTTAATAATTTATATGTGATTTTGGACCCCTATCTTAGAATAATAAAAAAAATTATATAAAAGTTGACTCAATATATAAGATTTTTGGAGGCACATTCATGTTCCAAATAAGAGAATATCATGTTTATCTTTAGAGCTTATTATAAAATTTTCATACATTTTCATTCCATTAGGAAACGAATTTCCTAGCATATATCTATGCCACCACTTTTCTAGTTTTTTGTAGAACTGCTACCTAAATTTTCATTAGAAAATGTAATATTTTTATGTACTTTGGTTCCCTTGAGGAAAAAAATCCACAGCATAGGTATGTTGTCCCAACATTGTTGGGTTTCTACTAAGATAGATTTTTTAGGTGCAAAATATGATAGGGAAAATGTTTTCCCTACTGTTTTTAAATGATTTCCCCTACTATTTTTAGTTCTACTCATAGGAATTAAAATCTTAGGGAAACATGCAGATTTAGCTGGTATTGGTTCCAATATTTCTTGATTTCTTTAAACAACATTTTGTGTATTGATAGATATCTTATTATTGCTGTATGCTAACAAAAAAAATATGTTCCACAAAGTAGAGAAATCAAAATGTTTTTTTTTTGTCAGTTTACCCACTATTTATGTTCTCCCGGCAGATAATCAAAAGTATTAATCCCTATATTTATCTAAAAACAGTAAGAAAATATTTTTCATAAAACCATGGGGTAACCGGTATATACATGCTTTGCATTCTATGCATCACAACGATTAGCGATTAATGTTTGAACTATATTTTGCTCTATAATAATGTTTGAACCAAAACAAGCCATGACCTATCACCATCATGGAGCAGGAGGACTCAATAAAACCTGCAGGCCCCCACAGCACATCAGTTCGAGAGTGTGGTTTTGATATTGTCTTTCCAACAACTACACTAGCAGTGCTTCACCTAACACGCTGAGCTTTCGCTCAGTGCTCCGTTAGGTCAGGTGGCTGCTACTAGCTTATTAGCTTAGCTCCCATGTCACGCCGCGCGCGATGTCGTGCACTTTGTTTTCAGCACAGATATGATTCAGTTACCCATGATCGATTGTTGTAGTAGTATTACATATTTGCAGCTACGACAGATTAGTTTGGAAGCAAGCAATTAATAAAATATAAATGCATGAAGGGTAAGAAAAAGGAGATGGGCTTACGAAGATGAGGCCCTTGATGTTGACCTCGGTGATGGTCTCCCCGCTCTCGTCGTCGGCGCCGGCGTCCATCGTGGCGCGGAGCCTGTCGACGAAGTCCTGGCGGCCCTCGCGCTCGCGGTCCGCGGCCGTCGCGGCGTGCTCGGCCAGCAGCTTGGTGATGAGGCCGTCGAACTGGCGGTGCACCCGCCGCAGGTTGGCCTGCACGCCCTGCAGGTCCAGACGCGCCAGCGCCGGCACGAAGTCGCTGATGTTGAACATGCCAGTGCCCGTCAGCAGCGACATGATCATGTCCTTGTACCTGCATATATGCATGATATCAGCATTATATAAATTAGATGAAAAACACTAAATCAGTTTTGTTTTCCATGCATGAAAAATCACAATGTTGTCCTTGTTATTTGTCGATCGAGGGGCCGCTTCGATCGCTCTTTTCGCTTTCATGTTTTGGTGAGCTAAAGGGTCTGCACTGATAAGGACAATCCGGCTCAGTAGTCACTATTCAGTGTTCGTCATGGTCATGCTGAATTGCTGATTCTTCAGTCTTCACATTCTTACTGATGACAGCAGCTTCCTACCTGAACTTTTTAATTTTTTCTTTCCACATAAACGTTCTGCTGCTGTTCCGTTTACCATTGCATTGGTAACTAGTTCAACTTGTTCGATTAAAAGATATTGTAAACTTCATCCAACCTTAACGGGTCGATACGGATAATAATCATGAAACTGATATATCTCACTTATATATGGTCATTGCTAGGATTTCATTCAGGTCCTAATTAAGTCCTCTCACCTGTTGGAATCATCTCCCTGCGCATCGAACACCCGCTTGCTCAGTGTGATCTGCCCGACGATGTTGGCGAGCGCGCACACGAGCACCTCGGGCACGACGACGGGCCGCCCGGCCGCGGCCGCCTCGGCCACGCCGCGCAGCAGGTGTCCGGCCTCGTCGCGCCGCACGCACGCCCAGTCCGCGAGCGAGCGCGCCCCGAGCAGATGCACGCTGGCGAGCTTCCGCATCAGCTTCCACTTGGCGCCGTAGTCCGCGAACACCATGTTCTGCCGCCCGTACGTGATGTCGTCCGCGCTCGCCATCGCCGGTCGGTTGGCGTACTTGGCGTCCAGCGCCTTGAGGAACGTCCGCGCCGCGCCCGGGGACGACGCCACCACGACGCCCGTCGTGCCCATCTTCAGGTACATGATGGGACCGTACTTGCGCGCCAGCGCCGCCAGGCCGGAGTGCGGGGCCGGGCCGACGAGCGGCAGCGCGCCGAGGACCGGCAGGCCCGGTGGCCCCGGCGGGAGCTGGCCGCGGCCGCCCCGGCGGCCGGAGGAAGAGGTGGTAGAAGAAGAAGGGTGAAGCAGGGAGCGGAGAGCGACGTGGAGGAGGAAGCAGAGGAAGGCGCAGGCGAGCACGACGGGGTCGGTGCACACCGCGGCGAGCTGCATGGTGGCGTGATGGTACTGTGCTAGCTAGCTAGGGAGGAGGACCTGCCCAAGCTAAGCATGCCGCCGCGAGCACGACGGCTTTATATACTGGTGATGAGGGCGCTGTGTAGTCGAAATCTCTCGGGACCGTTGTTATCTTTTATTTTTTTATTTAACCTTTCTTATCTTTAGATGAGCTAGCTAACCTACATGTCATGGACTCATTGTAAGAACAACCGTGGGGGTTATGTGTTATAACATAATAACATAAATTTTATGCCTGTTTGGCACGGCTCCACTTCACTAGTGCAGTGGCGGAGCCGGGCTTTTTTTTTTGGGTCAGCCGACCCCAATAAAATCTTGTAATTTCTTAATAAATCATTTACATCTCTAGCTTAAGTCCATTGTTTTAGTGGAGCTGATCCTGACGTCATTTTCGGTTGGCTTCACCACTGCACTAGTGAAAACCATTTTTTGATGCTTCGGCTCCATAAACAACTCTATCCATGGAGCTGGAGCAGTTTTAGTAAATTGTTTGGCAAAACAGCTCCACATATAGAGTTTCTTAAAATATACTTTCACAGAATGCCAAGTGGGATGAGGTGAAGCTAGGAGAAGTTACTATTTTTGGCTCCTTCTCGCCCCAAAGCCATGTGAGAGCATGTTTTAGAGGCTTCATTGGTGAAGCCATTTTATTTACACCGTTTGACAGAAAAAAAACGGTTCCAAATAACTCTGAAGCCGCCAGAGAAGCCATGTGAGAGCACTTTTTTTTTACTACACACCGCCAGGCTTATGAGCAAGCACGAGGTGCCAATAATAAGCCACCAATATGGATATTGCCTAACAGGGTAGGCTACACTTAGCACGTGTGTGAATTTTGCACACTGGTAACATTTGAATAGTATGTGTACCAATTTATTACAAAGGTGTGTTTCACATAATTAGGAAGTTTAAAGCTATTGTATGATAGGTGCAATTTAGTGTTAGCAATATGCTAATATGTGATGGAGGTACGGTGTGAGACCTTTCATCCATTATCCTAGCTGAGCCAATGACCTTGAGATGGAATTTAAATGATAGTACCCATTTGGTACTGACTCCGTCTCTTATTGTTACAGGGTGAAATCGTCGGCTAAAATAAACTAGCTAGGAGCTTAGTGAACGTGCACTACATTGCCACATCAGCAAAAATGCATAAGTGACAGTATTATTCATGTCTATAAAAACTATAGTAATTTCTACATTAAGAGTGTTCTTGTTGCAGTCTGAGCTCCGAAGCCACGCAGATTCAAGTAGCTAACAGTGACGACGGAGTGACGCTAAGTTCCGCGGGAAGTAGGTGCAAGGAGAGCGACGGGTGGTCGGACGGCCCCGGACATGAACGTGCACGTCCCCGTCGCAGGGTTTGGTGAGGCTCTTATATTACCGACGGCGGGATATATCTGCACCACCCGGCCGTGGAATAATGAATCATACCATCCGATCTATGGATCGCCACACCTACACGACAAATGGCAGTGCGATAGAGAGCAGTAAATGGTGGCGACGACACTACAGGCAGGCTGCTCTCTCCACTCCACTGGTAGCTAGCTCTGCGATTGCGACGCGCGCTCATCCATCGTCGCGGGCTAGAACACGTACTTATCGATTAGTAACTAGTTCCCTCACGGTCGTTGTTTTAGAAAGATCTGAGCGCAATATCGGCTAGCTTTCCGAGCTGATGTAGTGCGACATGTCAACCGAAAGATTCTATAAACTTCACTATAAATATAATATAAAGTTTATAAAAAACCATATGGCTAGGCAAAGTGACTATGCAAACATGCATGGAAAATCATTGCATGCCGGTACGATTCTAGAAGACAGTGAAGTAGTGATCCATAGCTAGCTATAGTGCTTTGCCCGTGCACCACGGCGTACCGAGCCGGCCCCTGACAAATATACATCGATCGTGTCCTTGTTGAAACCGGGAATGAAAAAGAGAGAACAACTACGGGCCGGGCCGGGTGATCAAAGTTGCGGGCGTAGACCGCGCCCCAAGGTTCGCTGTCAATTAATATCATCGCTGTCACTCCGACGTGCAGCTTGCACTATTACATACAACGACGACTCAGCAAGCATTGCAGCTCACGCGCGCGGCTGCAGAAAAAGACCGGTCGAGGCATGCATCGCCGTTCCACGGCTCCACCACACGCACGCGCGCGCGTGGCCGCGCCAGCCCAAGCAGTGAGTATTCAACTGCCGACAGCGGATCGTGCCGGTTGGAACACAGGAATTTCACCGGAATTGTGCAAGAATTTTACAGCTATATATCAGTTCAGAAAACTCCCATGTTCCAAACGATTTCCCCGGCATCACCACCATTGCCAAGAGTGAATTCAATTGACACTTAGCCGATACTGCCTGTAGGTCCCTCCCACTTCTCATCCATGTCACTGTTCTGGCAGCTCTGAGCCTCTGATTCCAGCTCCTATGGGCTTATCTATTTTCTCAAAATAAAGAGTGAGTTATTCTGTCTTGGTCATGTTAATAAAGAGAATCAGGAATAACACTTGAATTTTTCGACTGTGGGCTTGTTGGCAAATTTCCTTTTAGATACATTGCCATTTATTATGCATCATAGAAAAAACTATTGCTAGGTGACGTCAGAGACCATTAGATTTATAACAGAGGATTGTTCATCTTTTTATCTTGAGTGCTTCTTTCAGTTTCAGTCTCACATGTTCACGTTCTGAAGTCAGGCATCTAGGGTAGAGGAAATGTGAATAAAAATTGGAGGAAGTTGAAGATAGATTCCAAAATAAACTTGCCTCAAGGAAAGGTGACATTTACTGTATGGTGGAAGACTTGTGCTTATCGGCTGTAGTCTAACATGTTCATGTTATTCTTGTTGGAGATCCTTATAGGGCCTTGTTTAGATCCGGAATTGGCCGCCCCGAATCGGCACTGCGCGCTACAGGTGTTCCCCGGCGCGTTTTGTTTTTTAGTGAAAAAATTGTCCAAATATTGATTAATTAGGCTAATCAATTTTTTCTACATTTATCTTGGCATTTTGATGTGATGGGGAATTTGCATAGTGAATTTGGGGAGTGAAATTCTGGAACTAAACAAGGCCTAGGTGTTCTTGAAAAAGTTAGAATACTATAGATCCATTTTTTCGTAGCAGGGTCATGGGTACAACCTCTCCATATATTTTATTTACAAGGACAACAGTGGAAAGTAAACTGAAGGACCAGAACAAGCGATAAGAGAAGGGGAGGGGAGGGGGGAAGAGAATGGAAGCTTCAAAATTCTCTTTCGAGAGTAAATAAAAGAGCGCGGCCTATACCCCAAGACAACTCGATCATACTCTGCACACAACGGCATCTTCAAAGCCAACGGTTGCCGTGGCATTACCATCACCAAAATGCACCATCGGAACTGATAATAAAATTCCCTGCAATTTATTTTTTCTCATTTACATCGGTGGTTGTACACTGTTCATTTTCCATACATCCAAACTTTCCTCATCAATTTTTCGTCGTCAGGTATATACTCTAATAAATGCCGGGCAGTTCGTATTCACTGCCATGATTTTGGAAGTCGCTGCAGTATAGAAACTACACATCATAGTATTGTGCACCTGTTCATGCCAAGAGACGAGAAGATCCTACTCGCAGAGGGCCACAGGCGGCCAAGAAGCCCAGGCCTCTCTTCCTCGAAGGCGTACTCTGATTCTCCGGTCGGACTGTCCATTGTATTTGCACCTCTATCAGCACTTGTTGCCTCATCAGAGGCTTTTGCATCACCCGCATCCTTTCCACCCTCTGATTCTACACCAACTTCGGATATCTCTCCCGGCTTCTTGTCAAAGAGTCCCTTGAACTGCTTCCTGGCCTTCTTTTCAGCTTCCTGATTTACATATTGTCCATTTGTTGTTAGCTCCAGAACTTTAATGGATTTGGGCTAATGTTGTTCTATTGCATACCTGTTCCTTCTGCTTTAATTTAAGGAGGGCAGCTGTAGCATCCGGTTCTGATGACTTGTCAACGGTAATCATCTGTGATAAGAGAATGTAATCACATGCAGATTAGGGCAGTGACATAAATTTAAACATGGCGCTTAAGTATGGTGTCACTAACCTTCTCAAAATCATTCCTTGCATCATCGAATTCTCCAAGTAACATGAAGGACGTTCCTCGGCGGTAAAGAGCTTTCACATGTACAGGATTTGCATCCAGCACCTGCCCAGAGAGTACATGAAAATATGTTGCTAATCCAGCTTTAGCATCACATAACTTTGCTTTCAAACACCAAAAAAAAGCTCCACCAAGCAAACAAAAAGAATCAGATAACAAGTTCACAAACATATGTGTTGCTGAATTGGTAATACCATGCAAAGGAACATATCCAACTGCTGCTAAATTCCAGGCATGTGATTTCACTTCAAGCGAGGATTAAGTACAACTAAACATCCATATGGACACCAGGTGTCCATACCCCAACACCACAATCCTACTTTTGATACAATACAAGTATAAAGAAATTTCTTATCACAAAACCTAAACTAGTTGAAAATATCTCTTGAACATAATCAATATTCCAAGAGAAACCTTACCTTATTACATGTTTCAATGGACTTTCTGTATTCACCCATCTTCTGGTAGCAAAAGGCTACGTTTAGATGTAGGGAACTCTACATATGTAACATAAGAGAAAGTGAATAAATCGTTCATTACTGCTTACTGGAGGAGGATGTGCAAGAAAATGGTCACGTGACCCATGCATCAAAATGCCTATGGTAAGAGAAAAATTGGAATCGAGTATTATCATCATACTCTTGAATTAGCAAAGATTTTCCCCTCTTCATCATCATAAGGATGCACGTGGTTATATTCCCTAAGCACCTGCATGCATAGAGGTTAGAAGAACCCATGCTAGCAAAATATTTAAAAATACAGTTTACATTTAAATGTGAAACTATTTCACATCTCAGCAACTTCTTGTATTAGGCGAAATGGAATTTTGTGGGTTTCTCATAACAAGTTAACGACTGCAAAGAATTGCATGCTTGCTTGTGCAGTCCAATAAACAGAGGACGAGAGGAATTACCAAAATAGGAAATACGCTATTAATAAGACGCTAAAGGAAAACCTTCAAGATGTAGTGGCACTATTTAGGTTTTAATTCACTATGCTTCACAGGTCAATCATGACAGAGATATAGAGTGCTCAGAGGAGAGAATAGGAAGAGGGAGGGGAGGAGAGAGATGGGATGTGTTTGTCATATCAATTATTTGTTTGTCATCAATTAATTCACTATGCAAAAGGTTTGGTGCAGCTTTTGGCTGCTGCCTCTTAAAGGTCGTCTTAGTTGTTTTGGTCAATTTTTTTAGGTGTGTATATTACTTGCACAAGTAATGGTGGTGTGAGTTGTATCTTGTAATATTTTCTCTCCTTAATGCAAAGATACAAAGCACACAGTGAAGCAGAGCCTAGTGGAGGGCAAACTGGGACAGCAATTCAATTCAATTATGAAACCAGCACAAAACTGAACTTTAATAAAAAAAATGTGGCTTCACTCAATATATATATGGTAACACAACAATAATTCAATTATGATATGCAAGAATTTATGGAATACAAATTGTAGATCCAGTGGAAGTCATACCTTATCATATTTCGCCTTTGCAAGTTCGAATTTTCCTTCTTTAAACAGTCTGTTACCCTGAGAAAAGGCCTCCAGTTTAGAACTAGTTGTTAATCAACTAAAAATAACAAACCAGTTAATGCGTAGCAAGGACAAGTATTTGACAGCAGATACATAATCAATATGTGACATGTTACTAAGAATGGTTGAAACATAGGACGAAACCACCAACAAATTCAAGGCTTTCACATATTCACTACTGACATTTTAAACAAAATTGGTCATCTTCAGAAACATCATTGTATTTCTATCAAGCAATTCAAAAGGCAGTTAACAGTTTGCTCATACCGAGTAATTCATATGGACATTTTGAAGTATAAACATTTCAGCAAAAATGCACCTATGACAAACTTACTGGGATACAAATTTGCATAAGTTGAGCAAAAATGAATTTAGTTAGTATACCGTGTTCTTTATTTTGTCCGCCTCATCCATGATTTCTTTGAAAGTTAAGCCAGTCCAGTCCTACAGTACAATTGGACCAGTCGTCAGGGAAAAAAAGAATCAACAGGTAAAACTATAGAAGGAAAACAGAGTGGAAAAATACAAAATATAAACATTAAGTGTAAATGCAGATGTTTCTAAGTATGGTTCAGTGTACCAGACTATGAAATGCTTCCAACAAAAAAGAAACATTAAAAGTAGGGCAAAAGTGTCTTTGTGGTCTATTCCAAGTAGCACTAGGCCGCTAGCTCTACATTCTTTTGCTACTTAGCACAATAAACGGATACGTGTAACACAACACAAGGGGCAAAACCATCACTAATCAAAATGGGATGTGTGCCAAGAACTGCAAACTCATCGAAGTCGGAAAAACTATTGATCCATGGCAAACATTGCACAGGAGTAATGATTACTATCATCTCGAAGTGAAATAGGTCTGTTACCTTGGGCATTTCGAATCCAAGTAGTTCAATTTCCCACTGCACATGAGCTCCTTCAGGAACATTTGCTGGCCTGTTGCAACCAAAATATATTATTCCGAAAGCCCCATTACAAAAAGTGACTCTAAAATAATGGTTGGTACAACCTTGGGAACTTATCATATGCAAAATCTGGTGGGCAGGTGACAATAGATTTTTCACCAGGAAGCATTAGCCGAACACACATTTCAAATCCCTCTGGAACCTACAAAATGCATTGCTGATTTGTGAATTTAAAGGCAAAATTTCATTCAGTACAATGTTATATAATGTGACAGATTAATATGCTAATATCTACCAAGCCTTCTCCGGAACAGAATTCCAAAGGTTCACCATCATTATCAGTACGTGTGTCATAAAACACCGACTTTGGTTCATCGAGGAGCATGCCTTTATAATGCACTCTTAATAAGCTATCATGAAGAGGACAGTCCATTGGAAATTCACCTGATATTTGTAAGGAAGGCAAAGAATCATAATAAGTATAACTATCAAATGACATAATCAAAACAAAGAACATACACAATCAATATTAAATGTTTTACATTCCATCTGCAAGTTTTACTTAGTGAAGAATTTGGAGATTCTAGTAAAATAAAATAATAAATAAATAAATAATGGACTAGTTTGCCTAATATTACATTCTTAATGCTTCCCTGAATATGATCTCAAGTCATCATTTCTTTTTTGACCCATAAATACAGCAGGGAAAGCCCCCACTGTTGGTATATAAATTTAAATAAAGTAAACTGTACAGAGAGAAAGGAAATAAGGGAAAGGGCAAAAGGGCTGTACAACCAGACAGGAAGGGGGGAAAGAAGTGGGCAGCGGGGAAGGAGTCAGCCTTGGAGTCCTAAAGAGGACAAAAATGTTGCTCTTTTTGAATCACAAAGCCTATGAGCCTGGAGTCGCTTCCTCAAGTTATCACTGACGGAGCACATCTGAATTTTGGTTGTTTTTAGCGCTATTACTCGGATTGACAGCACGGTCAATTTATAGATCAACTTTTTTTTATCGAACACACAGGAGAACTGCATATCATTTCACCAAGAAGAAAAGATAACATAGAGTACAAGGGGAGAAGAGTCCCCAAACAAACACACACACTATAACACACAAGAAACTGTCTGTTGGAGTATATACATGTATTACATGTATTAGAAGGCCCATGAGGCTAGGCCCACGGCGCCTACGATGCTTACACTATATAGCCACCCTTCTAGGGTAGGCCAAATCAATAGAGAACACACCAACATGGTATCAGCCTAGGTTAGGGTTTTCTACCTCCCGATCCGCAGCCGCCAGCTCCCTCCCGGTCCGCAGCGCGCCGCCGCCGCCACCGGCGGGCCGCCGCCGCCGGGGCCCCATGGCCGGCCATGGCGGACCCCCTCCTCCCCCCACCTACTTCTTCTCCTTCCCCTCTCCCTAGCGCCGCTTCCGGGCGCAAATGCCGGCGGCGCGGCGCAGCGGGCGGGTGATCCGCGCGGGACGGCGGTCCGCGGGCTTCCTCCGCCGCTTGGATTCGCGCCGACCGGATCCGCGCTCCCGCAGGGCGCCGTCGGTCCGCGGGCTTCCTTCCGCCGCCCCGGATTCGCGCGCCGGATCCGCGCTCCGGCCCGGCGTGCGGCCAAGTCGGCCCAGCCGCAGGGCGCCGGGGCCGCTTCCTCACGCCCCGCGCTCGCTCTAGCGGCCGCCGGGGGCGCGCCCGAGTCGAGTGGTGGAGCGGGCAACGGTGGCGGAGCAGAGGACGCCGATCCCGCCCATGGCGATGCCGACCCGGACCAGGAGCTCGCCCCGGAGCATCGTCCGCCTGCCTTCACCGATCCCGCGGCCGCGGCTGCCTACGATGCGGCCGTGGCTGCTGCTGCCAGGGCGGGATTGGACCCAGCGGCTGTGGCACACTATGCTGCAGTCGCTGCTGCTGCTGCTCTGGCGGGTCTGGGACTCTCGCCCGACCCCAGCAGCGCCCTCTCCTTCCAGCACGGGGGCAGCGGCACCTCCAACCCCTCCCTCCAGCAGACCGGCAGCGGCGCCCTCCACCCATCTGCGCCGCCTACTGGAGCTGCAGCCGGAGGCTTCACCTTCCCACCGCCTCCACCGGTCGACCACCACGCTCCCCGGCCCGACTCCGCCCTCGCTGCAGCACTTGTCTCCGCACGTGCGGCCGGGCGCCGGCGGGCAGTGAGCGTCTCCGGCTGCTGCCGGCCCGGCGTGGCCGGGGAGCGCCGCCGCCACCTTGGCTCGCCGATTGCCGAGGCGGAGACGCTGGCTCGGCCTCCGGCTCCGCCCGGGGCCCCTCCTCCGGTTCGACGGGCCACCGCCTCCACTTCTCACCGTGGTGACCCGGCACGACCCGGCCGACCCCTTCGTCGCGCAGCTCCACTACCAGCCGGGGTGTCCAGAACATTGGCCGGCTCATCCGGGTCGTCCTTGACCCCGCGTCGACCTCCTACGCCCGCCGGAGGGACCAGTCATCCTCACCCCTGCGCCGCTACGCCTTGGACGACCACGTCCTCGCCGAGCCGCCGCCAGGGGTCCGAGACGCGTCATGGCTACGCCTCGACAAAGATCGTCCTCTCCCCGGATCCTCAACACGGTCACCTCCGAGCTGCAGGACCTCCTCCGCAACACTTCCTCCGCTCGACACGCCCGGCCGGGCCCTCGAGGACGGTTGGGCAACGCCGAGACCCGGGCCCCGCAGCTCGACCTCCGCTTCCGCACCTTCGAGCGAGGACCTCGCGGTTGGGGGTATCCGCGGCCGATGAAGCACATGGCGGACTCCCTCGGCGACCCGGGTACCCCGTGGCGGACCGCGCACTCGTCCTCAACCTCCCCCGCGGGCCGGCGAGCGCTACGCCTCCTCCGCGCGCGATCGTCCGCATGCGGCCGTTTCCCACCTACCTCCCGAGGTCCGCGACGATCTCATCATGGAGGAGCTCGCTCGGGGGGGAGCCGCGCGGATCCACCACCGCCGGGCCTCTCTACTGCCGCAGTTCTTCGCCGTCCTCGACCGCTCTCTCCGCCACTCCACCGCCACGTCCGCCTCGCTTCCGTACACCCACCGTTGGCTCCTCTTCCCACCGGCCGAGGAGGTGGCCGCGGCAGGTAGCAACGGCGGGGGTGGCAGGGCAGGGCAGGGCAAGGGCAAGGGCGGGGGTGTGGTGGTGGGGGGCGGCGGTGGCGCTCCACAGCGGCCCCGTCCTCCAAACGGGCCTCAGCCTCCTACAACAACCCCCGGTCCGGCGCACGCCATGTGGCCCTTCCAGGCCCCGGCGTGAGACCCTCGTCCACCGGCGGCCATGTTCGCGGAGCTCCTTCGACGTTCTACCCACCCGCCGGCGACCCCCGTGGGGCACACCTTCCGGCGCCTCGCCGGGCCGGCCGGCCGAGTCGGGAGGCTCGCGCGCTCCTTCTCCACCCCGGGCTTGACACCTCCCGTCGGCCGGAGTGGATCGCCGACTTCCGGGTGCCACCTACCACACCACCCCCGGACTCCGGTATACTCTCGTCCTCCTCTCCTCCTTCTTCCTCACACCCTTCCTCTATCATGGTCGCCAATGGCTCGTGTCTTCCCGTCACTTACGTGCGCCGGGTGCCCATAGCTCTTTTCGCCTTCCCGATGTTCTTGTTGCACCCCGAGATGGTCCACAATCTTCTTTCTATTCGTCGTTTTACATCCGACAACTCTTGTTCGTGGAGTTTGACTCTTTTGGTCTTACTTGAAGGATTTGGCTACCCTGGCGTCCTTCAAGCTCCGATGTGACGGCTTGGGCCCCTTTACACTCTCCGCTTTCCGACCTCTTTCGCCATCTTCGCGCCCGCCCTCGCCACCACTACTTCTTCTACTTGGCACCGGCGTCTCGGACACCCCGGACGTGATGCCCCGATGCGGCTTAGTCATAGCTCGAGACATTCGTTGTACTCGAGTTCATGATGAGCGCTTGTGTCATGCGTGCCCGGTTGGGCCGTCATGTTCGTCTTCCTTTTTCTAGTTCTTCTTCACACGCGGCTCACCGTTTTGATCTTGTACACTGCGACTGTGGACATCGCCGTACTCGCATATTTCGGCTATAAATACTATCTTGTGGTGGTTGATGATTTTTCTCACTATTTGTGGACTTTTCCTTGCGTGCGAAGTCCGATGCTTTCCCCGCGATTCACCACTTCTTCGCTTGGGTGTCCACACGCTTTGGCCTCACTATCAAGGCCGTCCGGTGTGACAATGGTCGCGAGTTTGATAACTCCACCTCCCGTGCGTTCTTTCTCTCTCACGGTGTCCAAATTGCGCATGTCTTGCCCGTACACCTCCTCTCGTAACGGCAAGGCCGAGCGCATGATTCGCACCATCAACGACACCATGCGCACGCTTCTTCTCCAGCCTCACTTCACTTCCCCGCCGTCGGGCCGAGTGCCCGCACACCACCACATACCTCCTCAACCGCCTACCTTCCGCCGCCACACCAGCTCCTACACCACACCACGCTCTCTTTAGTACCCTCCTCACGATCACCTTAGGGTCTTCGGGTGCGCGTGCTACCCGAACACCACCGCCACCGCCCCCACAAGCCGGCTCTCGGTCCACCTTGTGTGTCTTCCTTGGGTACTCCCGGATCACAAGGGGTACCGGTGCTATGATCTCACCTCTCGTAGGGTTCTCATTTCTCGCCATGTGGTGTTCGATGAGTCGGTTTTCCCCTTCTCCACCCCTCCTCCCACCACTTCCACCCCACGCGAGCTTGACGTTTTCTCTGTTTCCCACCGACGCGTGGTCGAGCCACCTTTCGCTTGTCTCCCGCAGTACTACCGCACCGTGCCCCGTCGCCGGGCCGTGCCCCACCACCGGCGGCGCGTCCTCTCCCGACCACCGCCCCCGCTCGACCATGGAGGGCCGAGCGGGGTCCCCGAGCCGCCGCCTCAGCGCCACCGCACCTACGCGCTTCGCCCGGCGGTGCACGTGTACCCGGGCCGCCGTGGACCGCCGCCCCGGCTCCACCTCAGCGCCACCGCGCTTCGCCCGGCCCGGTGCATCGTGTCCTGGGGCGCCGCGGACGGCCGCCCCGCCCCGCCGCCGCCGTCGCCGCCGCAGGTGGCCCTTCTTCGCGGGTCACCCGCACCACCGGTGGTGCCACTCTCCGCCGGCAACACCGACGCCGCCGCCGCCCCGCCGCGGCCTCCGGCCGCCTGTGTGGAGCCGCCGGTATACCACCCGCTCGCCGCTTCACCGGGACCCTCGTCACTCACCCGCCGATGGTGACGAGGCGTCCGTCCCCGTCCGCAGCCCTCTCCGCCACCGCACTGCGAGACGGGATCTCTCCGGCCCTCTTCCGTCCGCGAGGCCTTGGCGGACCCTCACCGCGCTCGCGCGATGGAAGAGGAGTACGCGGCCCTCCTCGCAAACCGCACTGGGATCGGGTGCCTCGGCCGCGAGGTGCCAACGTCGTCACCGGCAGAGTGGATCGGACCCACAAGCGCCGGCCGATGGTACACTTGAGCGGTACAAGGCTCGGTGGGTACTTCGGGTTTCACTCGGCGCCTGGGTTGACTATGATGAGACCTTGATCCGGTGGTGAAGCTCACTCGCACCGTCCGCACCGTGCTTCACCGGCTCTCACCCGCTCTTGGCCCGTGCACCCGCTGGATGCGAAGAATGCTTTTCTCGCATGGTCTTCTCACCGAGACAGTCTTCATCGCAAGTCGGCCACTGGGTTTGTGGACTCTTCCAGCTACGAGATGGTCCGGCTCAACAAGTCTCTATGGCCTCAAGCGAGGCTCCCCGGCATGGAACCACGTTTGCCGCTTTCCTCCCGACACTTGGTTTTGTGGAGGCCAAGTCGACACGTCCCGTACATCATCGTCACCATGGGGCCGAGGATCGCATATCTCTTACTCTATGTGGATGACATAGTCCCGACACCTCCGGTGAGTCCCTTCTTCGCCGGATCATCACCTCTCTTCAGCGGGAGTTTGCGATGAAGGATTTGGGTGTGCTTCACCACTTTCTTGGAGTCACCGTTGAGCCTCATCCAAACCTGGACTTCTTCTTCACCAGCATCGTACACTCGGACATACTTGAGCGGGCCGGGATGACAGATTGCAAGCCCCGCACCACTCCAGTTGACACTCGAGCAAGCTGTCGAGGCGAGGGCCCCCGTGGATCGATCCTACGGCGTACCGTCTTCTTGCCGGTGCTCTTCGCATTCCTCACCTTCACTCGGCGATATCACCTATGCGGTTCAGCGGTTGTGCCTTCATATGCATGATCCTCGGGAGCCTCATCTCACCGCTCTCAAGCGTCTCCTCGGGTACCTCCGAGGCACCGCCGATCATGGCCTCGCTCCTACTCCGACGGTCTTCCTCTGGTAGCCGTTGTCTACACCGACGCCGACCGGGCCGGCGTCCGGACACTCGACGGTCCACCTCTCGGCTATGCCGTCTTCCTCGGAGGCAACCCGGTGTCCTCGGTCCTCCAAGCGCCGCCAGTGGCCTCTCGCTCCGGTCAAGTGAGTCCGAGTACCGCGCCGTCGCCAATGGTGTGGCCGAGGCTTCCTGCTCCGGCAGCTCAGGCCGAGCTCCATAGCCCCCTTCGCGGCCACGCTCGTCCATCGCGACAACGCTCGGCGCGGTCTACCTCTCCACCAACCCCGTCCGAAGACCGCGCACGAAGCATGTGGAGATTGACCTTCACTTCGTCCGTGATCGGGTGGCCATCGGCGAGTGCGGGTCCTCCATGTACCGACCACCTCCTTCGCCGACATCTTCACCAAGGGCCTCCGTCGTCGACCTTCACCGACTTCCGCTCCGGCCTCAACATCACCGGTGGCTAGTTGTGGGCATGTGGGGGTTATGTGTGTGTGCTCTTTCTTTTAGATGTCCGGGGCCCGTAACTCCGCCGCGCCGTAGTTCGACTCATGCGAGTGTTGGAGTATATACATGTATTACATGTATTAGAAGGCCCATGAGGCTAGGCCCATGAGGCCCATGTATGCTACACTATATAGCCACCCTTCTAGGGTAGGCCAAATCAATAGAGAACACAATTCAACACTGTCCATTATTGGGAAACTGGTTGGTGATCAGAAGATCTGTCGTCCATATTAGCGAAAAAGTGATTCATACAAGTTGCAGTGTTTCAGAAAAATCACAAAAATCTCTTATGTAACCAAACCTGCAAAAAGTTCAATATCAAATTCATCTTTGATATAGACTCAAAATTAGCACATTATGGATAATGCGGGATTAGTTGCTTCTATATTGTTTCTTGATTGAGTTTCATTGCTGGCTTACTGTATGTGTAGTACATAGTACATAGATGATATTTTGACGATTTTTTTTAAACCTTTCATTATGCTGCATTCGCAAATGGGAATACCACAGCCCTGGATACAAACCTGACCACTATATATATTCTAGTTAAAGTAGAAAAGCTGTTGACGATGGATCCTTTAGAATTCATTTACTTCCCTAGTCTTCAAATTATCTACAAGAGTTAATCTTTCTGCCAATAAAACTAAACGAGGTTATCTCGCACCTGCCCACACAAATGACAGAAGTGTGAACTTTGGGAAATAAAAATGTTCGTGTTGAGTAGTAGGTGAATTTTGGAAAGAAAAAGTGACCATTGATAGCATTGTTTTGTGAATGATAAAGTGTAAGGAGACATGGAAAGAAACTTGAATCCCCACAAAAACCATACAATTATGAATTATGAATATGAAACAAAGTGTAAGATTATCTACCTTTTCCATCAACTACACGTCGTTTTATTAGGCGACCATCACCAAGCATGTCTCTCACCTGTTAATGCATTCATCACAACCTTTTTATGTAGTTTAGCATGGAAAGATCACACCTTTTTTAAAAACAGGACAAGTACTTCTAAAAGAAAGATTGTGGCCTTAAGCGGACATTTCAAATAAATCAAAATACTTAGAATCCCCAAATCTCTTCCATCAACATATTTAGCTAGGAGAACTAGTGTAATCTAATGTCATAAACCCTCCAGACCTGACCAGTGAGCACAGGAAGTGATTTTGGTAACTCAAGTATTGATTGAGCATATCTGGAAATTTAGAGGTCATAACCTTGTTCCAGTATTAGCATCCGGTTCTATGGCATTAGTGAGGACTTTGTACCTGGATAAACTGAATCAGTTCAATGTAAAAATGAACCTCTTCAAGGCCTTCAAGCTGTGGCATTAGTGAGGACTTTGTCAAATAAGTACTGCTGACAAAAATAATTGCCTTTTCCTTGCGTGCCATTGTTCCAATGCCCATCTCAAGCCCTTTAGGTACCTAAACTAGAACCGTAACAAGGATATTGCAACAAATAGTAGTTAGAGGGGAAAAGGAACTTAAACCAAAATGAACCATATATGCTTTTACTGTCATCTAAACCAATTCAGGTCAAGTATAGAATTATATTACAACCAAGAAGATAGCACTACAGATTGTTCCACTGAGTTTAATGCTAGATGGCACATAGTTCATGTATATGAAAGAAAAACCTGCGAGCCAAACAGACATCACCCGGTGTACTACAAGCAAACTAGTAAATTTCCATATTGTTGTAAAGTACTCCTAAAGGGATAATATAAAAACATACTCCCTCGTTACAAAATGTAGGTTCTTTAAGTTTTTCGCTGAGTCAAACTTTTCTAACTTTGACCAAGTTATAGAAAAACACACCAACATCAAATTAGATTCCATAATCCTCTAAGGAATATATCTTGAGAGAACATTTGTTTAGTATTGAGATGTCAATATATAGTTTTTTTTTATAAACTTGGCCAAAATTAAACAGTTCAAGATAGGACAAAACAAAAACGACCTATACATTGAAATGGAGGAAGTAACTCGTATGATGAGCCCAATGTGTTAAGTATACAGTACTTTTACAATAAAAGAGTCTGAATGAAAACACTATGTATCTTTATACTGCTGAGAAGCAGATATCCTATGTTCCTATTCATACAATAAGAATACCACTGACCTCAGATTTACCAATAGTAAAGAAATATGCCTCTTCTTTACTCGGAATAATTTCTTTTCCATCTGCTGTTTTTGCAGATATCCTGGACATGTTAGTTCAGAAAATATTCAGGCAGCTGAAAAAATATTATGATCATAGATTATATGTATTAAGTCATTAGCCTTACATAAATATTTAAACAGAAATGGCAATTGCAGCAGGCAATGAAGATAAGAATGCAGTAAAGTACAGGAAGACTGACATCTATACTGCTTTGTTCAAATACTTTAATTTCCAATAGTGCTCTTACTAGCAAATTGTTAAGTCCAAGAATATATATTACTATATTAGTCACAGGTAGGGATGTATCATGCAAATGAATACCTAGTGATTGTCCTATGTCTTCATTAGTTTAGTTCATTTGCATCCTCTTATTCTTGCTTTGAGGATCCGTATTAGTTCAATTGGATGAGTTTTGGATCGACCCAATTCATCCAAAGAAAGAAAAGCTTAAATCCCTAGTTACATGACCTTAAAAGCATTTTGTGCAGGCTGGTGCAACAACAAATGCAACTCAGCATTAATCACCCAAGTTAACTTTCCATTCAAATTAATCATTAAATGTGTGTATCATCAAATGTACTAACCTATCTATGTCAATCTGCTAGAAATACACTATATGAGCAATCATGTTGACTGTTTCTAAGTAGAGATTAAATGGCTAACACCACAAAAGAGAACACATTCCCGAATACCTCAATACAGCCAACACAGAGGTGATTAGGTGAGTACTTTTCTGCAAATTTGAAACGTAAATATTTACCGTGCTGTTATTTCATATGGCTCTCTAGGTGTTTCCCATCCCTTGCCTTCTTCAACTATCTGCCACATTCAAAGGAAAAAACAGTTTGTCACATAGCTGAAGCATCCAGCCTCACATACTAGACAGCTTACGATGGAACAAACACACAAAAATGGAATCTACAATGGCAGTTAAAAACAGCACCAATAACGTTTAAGAAAACAAAGACAGTACTCTATCTGTTCCAAATTGCAAGTTGTTTTTGGCTTTTCTCGGTAGTACGTACATAGCTTTTGCTATGCACCTAGATATATGCTATGCCTAGATACATGTAATGTATCAAGAAAATAAAAAATGACTTACAATTTGGAACGGAGAGAGTACTAATGTTATGAAGTAAAAGAAACATCTTACAGGTGCTCCAAGAAAACAGAGAAAAAAAACATTTTTGCTGCAATGAGATAGAAAGTTGTTCACCTTCTTTACAACCCCTAAATCCTCTGCCACAACCTGACAAAGAAGATAATCATAGTAATTAATCAAAAGTAGAAAATATATTCTTTGACGCTATGTTGTGCATTGGCCATGAAATCAAGAAATCATCAAGAAGGAAGCAGGAGAAAAAATGTGTTTCTTAGTTATGACAACAGGCAAACAGAGCTTAAGGGGACCAATACCAGAATTGCACTAAAAAGGCTTGCTTTCATGGAATAGTTAACCTCAACAGCTTTCATATTAGATGTGATATTATCCAGATAAAACAGAAAACCAAATCATTACTATTGATAAATAGTTACAGTTTCTTATGCGATGGATATAGTTGTGTTCTACTACTTAATGTATTGACAATAAAAAAATATATACTAAATTAGTAAGAAGTAAAAACAAAAAATGACAGCACGCAATCAACCAGATTAGATACCCTGCTATCTTGCACACTGAGTCTTACTTGTATTGACATATTACTTTTTGTATATTGCATAACGTTTTTGAAATCATGCCATGCTGCAGATAAAATTTTTAAAACAGACAAGAAAACTACTTGCCAGAAGTTCTCTGACATTAATGAAATATACATCAGTAGAAGTCATACTCAAGTCATCATCTAAAGAGATTAACCTTGGCTTTAAAGAAATCCAACATTTCAATCTCAAATTGAAGTTCATCATCTTTCGGAAAGCCATCTGGAGCTGCAACTGGACAATCATCCTCAGCGTAGTGAATTTTAGGCTGCATTTTGAACTGAAAAAAAAGAATGTAAGAGAGAAAGAAAAAGAGTCGAAAATGACTAAACAATATGTGCGTGTATTATTGTTGACATATGCAGTTTTGAATCGCTGCATTCTCCATGAAACTGAGTAGTGTCTTTGTATTAGATATACCATAGCAATTTCACCCTTCAGCATTGTTGGGAAGCCTTCAGCAAAGCCTAGGATCATCTTGCTCTTCCCTAAGACAAATCTGAGTGGGATTCCTTTACCTGCAAATTATAACAATAGTAACAAAGATGATTCGAAGAGTCAGTAATTGAATTGAGTAGGCATATAGATGGGACAAACATTTGGGTTGCCAAATTCATGCGACACTTTGTTGTAAGATACAAATATTACAGATTCAGATAAAAAGGTATTACATAAAGGACATAGTAATCTAATATATTGTTCCATAGGATGTAAGGAAGCACAGACAGGACATGTGCTTTCCAAATCTCACACATATGTGCCAACAAAAACAGCAAAACAGGGTGCTTGCAACATAAAATTTTAAATTGTGGGTTGTGAAATGCAAGCAGGAAACGACATCTCAGAATAGAGGGGAAAACCATACTACAATTAATATGAGAACAGGATATGGAAGCAGCAATATTTGAAGATACTGCAGTATACATAATGGTGAAATGTGCTCAGAGATATTGCAATACCTCCATGCTCCCTTCTTGTAGAATTGATAATAGTACCATCCATCGTCCGAGTAGTGCAATGAAGTATAACCTGCACAATTATTGCAACGAGACATATTTAGTTTGACCACCTAAAACTCCGTAGGCCAAAAGTACTAAAAACACAACTGTCCGAGCAAAAAGTGCAGTCATCAACAATATAAAATGCCTAGCCTCGAGAAAAAAAAAAAATCTAAGCTATGTAAGCTGTATGAACAATCCAACAGAAGAGTTTCACTTAACCATTAGGATAAGTTCTGTTAATGCACATTTACAAGCCATAGTAGAAAATGACTGTTTATGGATGATCTTGGCATTACACCAGAAACTTGCTTGAGCAATAGGGTCAGTCTATGTAAGAATCAGTAGCCAATCGCAGTGCAGCTAATTGTTGGGGTGATTTACTCAATCAAGTACAGCTAAAGTTCCAAACGTCTTTGATCATACACAGTGCTCGGCTGCAAAGAGAAGCACACGTCCCAGTTCGTATGTACTTCCACAATCTCATTGCGTGATACACGAATGGGGGAGTGAGTAGGCAGGCAGTGGTTGCAACCTGATCGCCCTCTGCAGGGGTGGCATCGCCGCTCCCAGACCGTATGATGCCCTTCATCAAGCTCCCAGGTGTGAGCTTCTTCCTCCTGCAGCGCAAGTGTTCACAAGCAATCAGCAGCAGCTCAAGTGTTCAACGGACGAATGGAATGCCCAAGTTGCAAAATTCTACAACCGGATTTATTAATAATTAAGAAAAATACTAAGTCCCGCAATTCAACCCTGTACGATTCGGAATCCCGAGCGGGGGTGGACTGGGACTGACCTCTTCTCGGCCTCCTCCTCGGCTGGCGACTTCTTCTTCGCGGGCGGCGGGAGCTCGCCGCCGCCGTCGCCGGCATCGTGGGCCATGGCCGAAGCTAGCTTCCGGGCCGGTTCTCAGTTCTCACCTGCCGCCGCGTCGGAACCGGGGAGGGAGAGAGGTAGGGCAATCAAGGCCGCTGCGGGGTGCGTGAGCGCATTAATGGCCGGGATGCGGCGGAGCAGGTGCGGTAGCAGCAGCCAGCGCCTCGGAGTTGGAAGAAGCGGGTGGGGAATGGTGGACTCGCCGGTCGCCGGCGGAGAGTCGCTGGCTACCGCAGTGTCGCTGCTTCCTTTGACTTGGGTCATGGGCCCTGCCTCCATTGGGCTTGGGCTGTAGGCTCCCTATACCCAGGCCGTTATCTCAGATGGGCCGCTGCACATCAGGCCTATCCCGCTCATTGCGGCCCGAACGAGAGAAAGCTTCCTCCCGTCAAGAGGACACCGCGCCGGCCACCCCTGGCAGTCCTGGCACCGGCCGCCAGCCCGCCACCGCGCTGGCCGCCGGCCTCCCTCCGCACCTCCGCGGCCTCCCTTCGAGCGGGCCAGCACGGCAGCACCACGCCGGGCGCCGGCCGCCCTCCGCGGTTCCGAGCGGGCACGCAGGCCACCGCACCGGCCACCCGTGGCCCTGTCCGGGCGTCCGCCCCGGCGTCGCGTTGCCGCGTGACGGCGTGACGGCTCGTCCGCCACTGCTCTACATGACGGCTGAGCGGTGAGCATTTTTTTTTTTCACTTTCTCTATTCAATTTCCATTGAATTTTTGAATCGGATTGAAAATAATGAAAAGTGAAGTTAGAAATATGTTTACATGATCAGTAGTTTTCGTAGCTATACAGAGGCCCTAGTCTTGAGAGAAATTGAGAATCTGCCAACTGAGCAGAAACCACCGCGTTGATTGATACAGGCCGGTGATAGACTGATAGCTACCTATTTGGCATTCGACAGAAAATGGGAAACAGCAATGCAGATTGTTCCGGGGATTAGGATAGAAGTCAGTATCAGGTCAATATGGGGGGACTAGGATAGCAAGTCAATATCAGTTCTTGAGGGGACGTGGATTTTTTTTTTCTTTTATATGTTCATTCTACAACAGCTTTGAAACTCCTCTAACATCACTTTCCTGAAATTCGCAGCATGGACCATCATCTTCTCCATCTCGTGCACGTCAAGATTCTTGCCGCGGACCTTCTCTCTTTAACCATACAGCACACATCACCACCGGCGTTTCTCCGCGGCGGCCGAACGGTGGCTCGTGCGGAGCTTGTTGGGATTGTCGTCTCGCGTGAACGCAGGGAGAAGTACCTCAACTTCGTGATCGATGACGGGACTGGGTGTGTGCCGTGCATCCTGTGGTTAAACCACCAGTACTTGAATGCTGGCACATCCTCGGGGCCATCGGAATCTGATCCTACTGGGGAGATGGCGTTGAAAATGTCAGAGGAGGTGCGTCTAGGCGCTCTTTTGAGGGTCCGAGGAAAGATTGCCGCATATCGTGGTGCGATCCAGATTACTGTTAGAGATGTGGTTGTGGAGAAGGACCCGAATTCGGAGGTGTTGCATTGGTTACAATGTGTCCGCTTGGCCAAGGAGTGCTATGATCTGACACCACCTTCTGCTCAAGGTGGCACTTGAATGGGGTTTATCATGAGTAATATGTACAAGTTCTCTGCACTTGCTGGAGACAATCTCAAGTTGGGCATTATAAGCCTCGTTAATGAAATACATAAATATTGTTCAGGTTGTTTCTCAATGTATATCAGGTGATAGCTTGTAACCTCCTTATACCCTCTAGGCGGTGTAAGGAGGTTGTTTTGTTATTGATTCTCCCCCCTTTTTCTCTCTTCATTAATACAAAGATTGGCAGCTCTCCTCCGTGTTCAAGAAGAAACAAAATTATTAGTTCCAGGTTATTTACTTTGATTTAGTACAAGCTAGGGCTATTTGCAAATTACAATTGTGTTTACAAATCTAGTGCAGAGGCATCTAGTGGTAAGATTCCACACTTGGGACCAGGCAATATCCATGTGCCAAGAGATGGTTATGTGTTTATGTTTCAGTTCGAAGGCAAACTATTAATTTTGGTTCTCACTTATCAGTTTAAGTGTTTATTTTTTAAAATTGCACTATGAGTACTATATCATTTCAAATTCTGTTCATTGAAGTATGTGCTTCAGTACTCGGTATGGATGCCTAGCAGGAAAAAAGTGCCTTCTGTTCTTAGGATTTTTTACTCTGTCCTAGCCAATATTTTCTGGAAATGGTAATACCTTGCAACCTGCACCTAAAGCAATATAATCGACAGCATTATAGCTCCTGAGGAGCTTAGCAAGGCTTAATTGTGCAGCAGCAAAATCTTAATTTTTCTTTTCTTTACTTTTTTACGTATTTACAGAGAGACAAAACAAGCTTCCTGATAACAAGGAAGAAAGTGGAAATAGGTGATGTACACTATGATTGATCCGTGTTAGGAAAAGGCTTGTTTCACATTTTTTATACTGAGGTTTCGCATTTTGTATAGCATGTATAGATTGCAGGGTCTGCGTGTTGTGATATTCAAGGGCACAACAACTTAAGTGAACCCATGTCGAGTATAATTTTGTATCCTCCCTTACTGTTCTATATTAGATTACTTTAAATTTGCTGAATGATATTTTCAATGTTTCCTTTCAGACTACTATATTTGAATTTTGTTTGTTATGGAAGAAAAAGAGGATATTCCGGCACTATACAATACCGTCTTTATTATCTTGCAAAGTAGCTAAATGTTGCTAGCAGATTTCCCATCACAATCTCCTTTGGATCCCTTTTCCCTTTATTTGATTGTGTGCCAAAAGAAGTGCCATCTTTCACCATGCGGCCTTACATTTTTCTGATTTTCTGAGACAAACTGACAATCCATTCCAAGTCGGTGTTTGTGTTGCATTTTAACTTTAAGAGTGACTTTTGCAGTTCTGCAGGTCTGGAAATCTTTTTGGACATGTGGAAATTGCGGCTCTATCTTTACTAATGCCATGTCATTGGGGTTGGAATCTGTTTAAATTCTAAAACATCCTTGGCTTTTCATCACACAAAACTTAACAAGAGATGTAGGTATTGTGATGTGAGTCTGAGCATTCAGTTCTTATTTCTGTCACAACTGCAGGAAGAATCCTGCATTGTTCAAAGTATTTGCTACCTTCTCATTATAATGCATTATTCTGCCCTTAAAGACATATTTTATCTTTAGCTATGACATCTCCATCTGTGGGATAGCATTCCCTTTTATTTCTGAAAGCACAACATTCGTTTGGTACATAGAAGTTACAGTATAGTCATAACTTTAAGAAAATTTATTGTCTTTAGAGGTCATGGACAACTTTTGATCCTGAATGGACCCATTGGGTTCAGAAAGTTGGCACCTTCTGATGATTCTCACTTGCCTTTTTCTCCTCGTCTGCTGCTTCATCCATGGAGATCTAAATCTTTACATCAGAATCTGCTGAGACCACCTCAAGGGAGGCATATCAAAAGAGGAGCTCACTAGTACAATCATTGCTGGCAACATTCTTCAGTCACTTGGTTGATTCCCTGCATATGCACTTCCTTACAGGCTTCCTTTCTAGCACGCCCTAGAGACAGCCCATGTTATTGTGCTGCAAGTAAATTCTCCAATCTCCTGCACTGTCCCCTCTACATTGATAGCAGATCATTTCTGTTTGGAAACATGTTAGGTTGTCATTATTTATGCTTTTTTTAAGAGAAAATCATCAGTATGCTTATAATCTCATATGCAAAATGGAATTCTCTCATTATACTATTATAGTCTCAAAATGAATATTAGTATCTTTTCTGTTTGATATTTGTGTCTGTGGAATGTGCATGAATGAGGAGGTTGAGCTGAATAATGGATTTGGTGTACCATAAACGATACCATGTTTGTTTACATTTTATATATAGTTTCAGGTTGGAAATAAGTTCCAAAGAGTACACATTTTCATTACTCTTCAAGAGATTGTCATTATTATTTTTACCCAGGGGATCCATAAAAGACCATGGATCTTTGGTTAAGCAGGATGCCTGAAAAATTGAAATGAGGCCTGTTCAAGACCAGCTTGCCAGATGGGATCCACATATATATATCATTGTAAGTGCAGATACCTTTGTTCTTTAATTTCGTTTTGTGATCAGGTTTAAATCTACTAATTATCTTATTAAAATTGCTATTAAGATGTTTTACTTTCCCAATTATGTTTTTTTTGTTGCTAATCCTGCAAAAAAAAAAAAAAAAAAAAAAAAAAAAAAAAAAAAAAAAAAAAGAGGTGGCGGAGAGGGTCTACTGTTTGCCTTAAAAAACCTGGAGAAATGCTTCCTTGTACTCTATTCTAAATTGTGGAATCCATAGTCTTTCTTGGTCCCCTAGTGTCTACATCATATCTAGTATAACTATAGTCGAGAAAGTTTTTTTTTAAAAATAGTTGAGAAACTATTTAAGTTCACGAGCAATGAACATAATTTTTGTTGTTTCTCTCACTCGTAACCTTGCTTAATCTTCTTCAGTGGAACCATGTCAGTGAAACGTTCCATTGACCCTAGGAATATCTAACTGCCGGTAGCTAAAATTCAACTGGGTGTATCAACAGAAGACCCTCTTTTCAGAAAAAATTACAAAATTTAATGCGAGTGGATCCAATCATAGTCTTAGATCATTGTCTTTTTTAGCCTGAAGAGAAGAGACCAAATATGAAAACCTGAACAGGATTAGATCTTGTAAGGACTCGAATGGCTCTATGAAAAACCATCCACATTCTGCAGCACCCTTGGCTAGTAATAAAATTAGAAAAAGGAATGGTGGCTTCAAACACATAGGCCAGGCAGCAGATAAAACATGTAAAATTGTTCCCTTGAAATATCGTGGCTATATATTTTCGAAATGACTAGGGTCTAGGCCTGCTTGGCTTATATCTTATTAATAGAGAAGAGAGTATCTGGCTATAAGTCGCATGTGACTCCATGTGGTGTTGCTGAAGAAGACCGGACAGACTATCACTGGAGATCTCAGCAATGCAGAGTTTTGTGTGTGTGTGTGTGTGTGTGTGTGTGTTGTGTGTGTGTGTTTTGTGTGTGAGGGAGAGTGTATGTGTAGTGTGTTGGAAGCTTGCATAGGCTGGTGTCAACTCACGTGTGCAGTGCACGAGCTTGGAATCATGCCTGGACTGCCCCCAGCAGCACCCATATGTAGGCAGAAATAATTAGTGTGCCGGCAGTGGCGCATGCATGCGCTTGTTCTGCTGCTCTGGCTCAGCTGTGCGCCTGCTGCATTTCTGTCTCTGTATATCTGGAACTGGAAGACTGATATGCTGTGTATATAAAGCTTAGTATGTGCAAGCCCAGAGAAAAGGTGTTTTCTTTAAACTAATGGAAACGGCAGTTGCTTTAGTAAAAACATGGCTTATCAGTTATCAGTCATAGAAACCATCAACCGAACAGCAGGCTCATGGTTTTTCTCTGATCTAAAGTTATGATATATCTCCTGGTGGTAAGCTGTAAGCATCAGTTTTATCATTTGCTATGCTAATTTGTTACATTTGTTTTGTTTCTGAATGCTTTCTTTTGTGATGTCATACTTGTAGTAGTGTTAATTATTGCTTGCAGGTTACAGCAGGCTTTCGAAGATATGGTGGTCTTCAATCCCTTGGGCTGCAGCTGCCCAGTCAGCAAATTATAATTCTTTTCCACTACCCTTTCTAAAGCAGTAGTCCTTTGCTCCTAGCATATTCAGTCATTCAGCATAAATCACTCACTTTATTCCCTATCTTGTTTAGAGAATTTTTTCAGGATATATGGTCACATTCAGCCCAAGAATTGTTGTTGTTGTTGTTTGTATGGTCACATTCAGCTTTTCACTGGATTTGGTTTTTAAGCCATTGTTCCTCACTGAAATCGATATGATACATGTAATGGTTGATGTCTTCAATAGGTAGTCTGGCTTTGGTCACTGGATTGGATGTGTGTTGATAGGGAGGCCACAAATTTCTATCTGTGCTGAGTCGAATGGGTTAGCTGCAGTGTGGCAGCACTATTGGTTCATCTTCACGGCCCCTCACACATAAGATGATGTCCTTTGTTTATTAATGCACAGAAACATCTAAATCTAGTGCCAGAGGCATTCCCTGTTTCTCTCTGTATTTATCTATCCCACAGCAGCGGCATGGCAGCATGAGACACAGAGAGGTCATGCACATGTGACATGTGTGGTGTGTACTCCCTCCGTCTCATAAATAATCGCACATTTTGACTTTTATACTTCATGCCAATCGCCTGCCTTATTTAAGTTTTTTATGCAAATAATAAAATAAATAAATCATTATGAAAGTATCTCTGGTGATAAGATAAGTCATAACAAAATAAATAATTTTTATTAAAACTTTTTGAATAAAACGAACGGTCAAACACGAAGGGTAGAAGTCAAAATGTACAATTATTTGTGAGATGTAGGGAGTAAAAGTTTGGAAAAAGAGTGGTGGTGGTAAATTCACATCTTTACTCCTCCTTTATGAGCACTGACTTTAATCAGGTCTCCCTTAATGCCCTGCACCCTGACCCACGTCGCTCACAAAGAGGAGGAAATGTTCTCTGAAAAGTTTGCCTTGGCTCGCTGGGGTACCCTCCTCAACTTTGAGCACCTTTTCTCCTCTGATATTTTTTTTATATTATTTGGGTTTCTTGCAGGGAAACTTTTAAGGTCTTGATTGATATAATGAGATTAACCTTTAAAGGAATCTTGCGACACTAAATATTTCTGCAATAGTAAGTAGTATGCATGTCATATCTGAGAATATTCTCTCTAATTGGACTTTTGTTTTTCCTAAGTAACACCTCTAGGAGAAGCAGCAATAGTCCATTTTCCCTACTTCGATTGCTTTCCTTTCCAGGCTAGCAGCGCGTGAGTAGGTGATGAAAGGATCTCAATCTAATCAGGTACATGTACATATCCCTACTGTTACGAGTTCAGGTTGCAGCTGCACTACAAGAGTGTCAATCGTGCTACAATCGCAGTGTTTGCAGCTCCTCTTTGTGCATATGCAGTAAGGAACATGCATCAACAGTACTCTGTATTCACATAATCTGTATTCTTGGTTTACTTATATATCTAGTTCATACTGTAGTTGCATAGGTCCTGTTGCTACTTCTGGCATCTTTCATTTAATAGTCATCAATGGCTATTCTGTCATTTATCAGTTTTTTCAAAACCAGTCAACTATCAGCCTGGTGCATCGCCAAAAATATTTGAACCAGCTGTCCAGCATTTTTATTTTAGAAATAGTAGCCTGTTGTCCTGGTAAAATACTCTTGACTCACCCCCTAATCTCCCTGTTCAAATGTTCTTTCTGTTTCTAGTTTGTACCATACCTCAAATATGCAAAACAAATAATTTTAAATTCTGAAGATTCAAAAGGACAGTAAAGCAGCAGAGTTTTTTCCATGAAAAGTAGCCAGCCGTCAGTTCATATTATATTGAAGTTGTATGAAGCGAAAAACACTTAGATTAACTGATGTATAAATGTATTTCAACAGAAAGTTCTGATACCCAACATAATTGAGCCCAAGGGTATCAAGGGAACCAACCAGGTACTCTTGTCTGAGGAGCTTGTTAATTTATCTGTAATATATGGCATGCATGATGTCATCAAAAAAAAAATTCTGGCCTCAATTCATCTGCATATGAGAACAAAGTATATGCTTTCATTGTTATTATCTAATATATGTCGCATATGTTATAGGATGATCCACACATCTCATCATTTCTCTGTTGTTTTTTGGGTCTTAAACTGATCTAGCCAGTCAAAGACAGATCTTGACCTGCCCAGAGGCCACAAATGCAGTGGGCCACACGTGGGATGGGGAAGGTCATGTGATCTCTGTCTCTCCAAACACATCATGGAAACAGCTTTGTCATGTATGGAACACAGAATCTTCCAAGATATATTCAAATTCCAATAGCCAATTGCACTTCGTTAGAATCGTTAGAATATTATTATTCTCCCAAATGCATGTTTATACTACTACGTTATATCTGCCCTCCACTCTCCCTGTGGGTTATGACTTTAACTGATGCTTCGCTGCTAAAGCTGATTGCAGCTGGTGAGCTATCTAATGCATGATATTTGCCATCAGGCCATTTACACCTGCATGCACTGATGCTTCTCTGAATGCGTATGTTATTTGCAGTGTAAATGTGGTATTTGAGATACCTGACCATAGTCCATGCCTGCCCAGAATTTGATGTGTGCACGGAGTACAGTGGTAGTATATCCCAGCTTTGGGGCTACTTGACACGGACTGAGACAAACTAATGCTTTGAAAAGCATCAGGTAAAAGGAACATGGAAAGGGATAGAGGGACTGCAATTCCAGTTATTGCACTCCGGAACCCTCTGCATCTCCTTTGCACAAAGGTTAGATCCTACGTACCCTATATCCTGCTATATACATATGGGTGATTCTGCCAGCGAGAAAAGAAAATTAATAAGTCTCTCCTTACGTCATGACGGCGATGACCGCGCTCTGGTCGCTGGATGCCCGGAGTTTCCATTTGCTCAACGAAGCACTGATGGTGCTGCTGCGGAAGAATCAGGCGCCTAGTGGCCTCAAGGATTTCCGCCCAATTTCCTTGATGCACAGCTTCAGTAAGCTATTTGCAAAGTGCCTGGCCAGAAGATTAGCGCCGCGCCTAAAGGAAATGGTCGCAAACAACCAGAGCGCCTCGAGTCATTCATGACAACTTCAGGGCCGTGCAATTGGCTTGCAGATGGCTGCACTCTAAGAGGTTCCCGTCGGTTCTGATCAAGGTGGACATTGCAAAGGCGTTTGATTCAGTCGCTTGGCCATTCCTCATCGAAATTCTCCAACACGTTGGCTTCTCGCGGCGATGGACAGACTGGATCTCTATGCTGCTGTCCACTGCCAGCACACGCGTCCTTGTCAACGGCAGGGCCGGCCGACGTATCGCACATGCACGCGGGCTGCGGCAAGGCGACCCCATCTCACCCATGCTGTTCGTCGTTGTCATGGAAGTGCTGAACTCACTGATCCGCGAAGCTGACCGTCGACAAATCCTCAGACCGCTGCCCGGTAACAAGATTGTCCACCGTGCGTCGCTCTATGCAGATGATATGGTCGTGCTCCTAGCCCCGGACCCGGAGGACCTCGGTTGCTTGAGGCAGATCCTCCAGTTGTTCGCAGGCGCGTCAGGCTTGATCACCAACACCGACAAGTGCGTCCTCACGCCTATACGCTGTGACGATGACACGGTTGCCTCGCTCCTTGAGGTGTTCCCTTGCACAGTCGCCGAGTTCCCCTGCAGGTACCTGGGAATCCCGCTATCTCTCAGGAGACTAAGACATGCTGATGAGCAGCCCCTTGTCGATGCAATCGCTGCGAGAATACCGACATGGAAGGTGGGTTTGCTCAACAATGCCGGGCGCCCGACGCTCACCTCTCCAAGGCACGCTGTCCGCCATACCCGTACACCTTAGCATTGCTTGCTGCCTGTCGCCTTGGGCAATTGGACAGATTGATAAGCGGCGTCGCGCTTTCCTTTGGACAGGCGCCGAGTCGTGCTCGGGAGGCAAATGCAAAGTCGCCTGGCCAGCCCTCTCCAGACCAAAGGATCTTGGTGGTTTGGGTGTGCTCGACCTCCGCTACTTCGGGTATGCGTTGAGGCTTCGATGGGACTGGCTCGCGCGCACTGATGACACCTGCTATTGGGCAAGACTACCTGCACGCAAGGAGAAACATGTCGAAGCTATGTGCAATGCCAGCTTATCGGTGGCACTCGGGGATGGCACCGAGCCTTGTTCGGCTCGATTGTTGGGCTCCGGTAGGAAGACTGTCTGCCTATGCACCGGCACTCTTCAGGATCATCAGCAGGAGTGGCAAGCAGAGGACGGTTAATGAGGCAATCCAAGGAAATCAGTGGGCAGCAGACATGCGTGGCGCGGCGACAGTGCCCGTCATGCGCGATTTCCTGAGGGTTTGGTTACTGACCCAGTCGGTCGATCTTCTTCAGTCGCAGCCGGATAAGTTCATTTGGAAATGGAGCGGCGATGGGAACTATTCGGCTTCAGCGACGTACCGAGCTTTCTTCTCCGGCTCCACCGTGCTGCTCGGGGCAAAGGAGTTGTGGAAGACCAAGGCACCGCCACGGGTCAAGCTGTTCTTCTGGCTTGCTCTACACCGACGGCCGTGGACCTCGGAACGCCGCGCCAGGCACAACCTACAGGAGAGCAATACCTCGCGCACTCGCGACCAGGCGCCCGAGTCGTGTGCGCACCTTTTACTGGATGTGTCTTCACCGGGAAGCCCGGCACCGCGTGTTGAGTCCAGTGCAGCCAGCAGGCTCTAGCGCCGAGTGCCGAGGACGACTTGGCCACTTGGTGGACGCGCCAGCGTAAGAGGTTGCCCGGCCTGGCGCGCCCCGTATTCGACTCCCTGGTGCTCCTCGTCTCCTGGAACGTGTGGAAGGAACGTAACAATCGTGTGTTCCAGAGATCGCCAAGGTCGGTCGTGCAGGTCGTTCAGGCGATCGTCGCTGAGGGAAGTGACTGGGCGTCAGCTGGCTACGGGCCTCTGCAGGCTTTGGCTATCTTTTGGTCGCAAAATGGGTTTACAATGTAATCATAGGCTAAGGACCCAGTAGTTTAGGCCAGGTGCTTGAGTCGCTAGCTTGATCAAGGTGTCTTACTGAGATCGGCCGGACGACTTCGTGTTTGTAACAAAACTTTTCCTCCCTCTTAATGAAAAACGGGTGAAGTCCCGATCGCGAAAAAATAAGTCTCTCCTTAAAATCACTTTTAATTAGTAAGGGAAAGGAGTCTCTTTTTTTTTGTTGATCCCAATAAAATTAATAAGTTGCTCCTAAAATCACTTTTGTTCTAGTGTCGTACGTCGTACGTGTGTGGAAATATATTCATTGCTGACATTAATCAGAGTCAGGTGATTGCTAGTACGTCATATTATATAGCGGTACGTGGTGTCAGATGATCTTAAGTGTCATTTATCAATCACCTTTATCTAGTGTTTCATTGCTAGTGTTCGAGGAGAAAGAACGAACAACTTAGTTTGAAACGTTAGGGTTCTTCTGGCCGGCTGCTGTACTAGTGTTTGTAGTTAAGGCATATGATCCAGATATGTACGGTTATTCTATAACTATTAAACGGTCAATTATGCTCATGCATGACCAGAAAGCAGTATTGATCAATCAAACCGTGTACGTTTGCATTTCATTATGCATATATTGTCCTCTTGCATATGCATATACTGTACATACAATATAATCGTGCAGTCACTGTACAAGTCATAAACAGTTGCACAGCAGCAGCAGGTATATATACAAATATACACATGCAGGCCATGGAATTCCTCGTGACCACTGAACAGCTAGCACCTCCTAAAAACCAAGTGGAGCTAGTACTTACTAGTACGTGCCAAGCGGAAGTGCGTGCAGGAAGGCATGCACCCACGCACAGATATCCATGCATATGCATGTATAATCATGAGAGAGAGATGGGGACAGAGATTGTAGGAGACTAGCTTCGAGCTAGAGGACCGGACAGTGACCCACCGCCGGTACCCCAGCAAGAATATTTGAAGGTGGAGGTGGTGCCCTGTGGGCGTGCATGTGTGTGCGCTCCAGTCTGAGATAGTGCGTGAGGGCTTTAGGGAGAGGTCGTAGAGAGAGCCTTCATAGCTTTCTCCTGTCGTCTCCTCTCTCTCGCACTATAGCAATCTAACATAGAGCGGCATTGCCTTGCTCCTTGTTGCCTCCTTTCGGCTCTCGCACCAGTCACTCGTGGAGAGGCGGTGCGGTGGTGGCGGCGGTAGGACGATGACGACGACGGTGGTGTCGTCCATGGACGACGACAGCATGGATATGAGCTCGCACGCTGCTAAGCCGGCTGCCGGGCCGGCCCCCTTCCTTACCAAGACCTTCCAGCTCGTGGACGATCGCCGCACCGACCACGTCGTGTCGTGGGGGGAGGACGGCGCCACCTTCGTGGTGTGGCGGCCGCCGGAATTCGCCAGGGACCTCCTCCCCAACTACTTCAAGCACAACAACTTCTCCAGCTTCGTCAGGCAGCTCAACACCTATGTGAGTACTCATACTGATATATACACATATATTAGCCGCATGCTGTGATTGTGAGTGTGTTTTTCTGCGTGTGTCACTGTGTCTCTCCATCATGCATTTGGATTTGATTTTGCTTGGTTTGATTTGGAAGCTCTTGTTGAAAACCCAAATGGCGCTGACGACGTTCTGAATGAAGCTATAGTTTTGGCCTTTGGTAGATAGGCTTTTAATTTGAACCCACATGTACAGGTACTACAGCATATTGTGTGGCTGTGGTGTTAAGTCAGCTGCGAAGGTCTGCTGGTGGTCAGTGTGGGGGCGAAAAGATGAGTGTCATATGCATATGCATGTCTGAAGATTTTAAGACTAGCTAGCTATTGGTTGGTGGTGATTGGTGATGTTTCATCATTTCGTTTCGTGTTTCCTAGAACGTGACAAGAGACGTTTGTTTGTTTCTGAGCGGGGGCTGTGGACTGAAGAATGGGATTAGATACAGAGGACATGTACCATCTTGTTGCTAGATTTGAAAACCTCTGCTAGCTAGCTAGTGTGCTTCCCTTTTTTTTATTTCCTGGATTCCAAAACAGAACATAATATAAATATCTTCTATCTTTTTCCTCTCTCATTATTGGTTCTTTGTTGAGGACTGAGCTTGGTTATTACTAACTTTTTTTTTTCAAAAGATCCGTTACATGCTTTCATTGATAAGAACGAAGAGAATTACAGTTACAAGTACAAATTACAGGCACAAGCTGCGCCGCACACCATTTTGCTCAGAGTTCACCAAAGTGATCCCCAAGCCACCACCCCTGATCTAAGCACTAAGCCACCCCTTTTTTAAAATTTGAAACCTCAGTTCTAGCGATATTGCCTCCTCACCTGCAGAGTTCATGGTTTCAGACCGAAACTTTTCACATGTTACAACAATATAAAAGTAGTTGCATTAGTTCCTCTCATCTACAACAATGCATTCATGCTTCTCATCACTGGCAAATAAACAGTACATTTTTGCAGTGATATTTGTCTCCCAATCATTGTCAGAGAAGAGATTGACATGAGCACTTGCAGTGCGAGTACAGTAAACAAACTCCAACCTGTGGCATCATGTATATTGTGTTCAAGACTTCTTGTAGCACCGTTTTCACCGAGGTTTTAAATCCCCAGCTATATCACGCCATATATAGTTCTTTGACACAGATCAATCTATTTGTGTCCATATACAATTTAGCGGATTATAATCCGCTATAGCATCGTTTAGCTCTGCTATTAACTTTGAGAGTGTCATTCGCTGACTGTCGTAGCCGAAGATTTAAAACATTTATGTGAGTTGCGACAACTAAGCATTCGAATTTGCACCGTACTTGTAGCTAACAAGCATGGTTTTTGTCCTTGCAGGGTTTCAGAAAGATCGTGGCAGACAGGTGGGAGTTCGCCAACGAGTTCTTCAGGAAGGGCGGTAAGCACCTCCTCTCGGAGATCCACCGGAGGAAGTCTTCGTCGTGCTTGCAACCGCCGCAGAAGCTGCAGCCGCCGCCGCTCCCTCAGCACCAGCCTTACCTCAGCCTCTTCTTGCCGCCGCCGCAGCCGCCTCGGCATCCGTCAGGCTACCTGGAGGATGACCACAGCGGCAAGGACTTCCTGGCAACCCTGTCGGAGGACAACCGGGAGCTCCGGCGGCGCAACTCGCTGCTGCTGTCGGAGCTGGCGCACATGAGGAGGCTCTACAACAACATCATCTACTTCCTGCAAAACCACGTGGAGCCGGTGCCGCCACCGGTGACGACAACGACGACGACGATGACCGCCAGCTGCAGGCTGGTGGAGCTCGGTTCTACCGACACCTCGGCACCGACGTGGAGGCCACGTGGCGACGATGAGGCGCCGGTGAAGCTGTTCGGCGTGCGCCTGAACGACGGCAAGAAGAGGAGGGCACTGCAGGTCGTGCCGCTGGAAGAAAAAGGCGACGATGGTCAGCAAGGTGAAAGCCTTGGCGATAGTGACCACAGTGGCCATGGCGGCGTTGGTGACGACGATCGGCGAAGTGAGACGTAGGTGACTGTGTTGCGTGTCGCGTAGACTAATTTTGTAGATAGAGAAGGAGAGGTACCTACGTCGCTGCAGGAAGCTTAGCTCGATCGGTAGGCTACGGTTTTTATGTAAGTTGATTAGGACCTATGCTTTTCATTTCTTTTTTTTTTTTACCATTTTTAGTTGGGAGTTTTTATTTTACCCTTGTATGGCCTCATCTTCATGCCATCACTAATCTTTTGCTATAACAAATTCAGACAGATCTTGAATTCACAAAAAAAAAAAGATAAATCTTAGAAACTCGCTTGATAATTAGAAACATCCCATCTATTAATTTATGGGCGTTGCTATAATACAGGTGACTGGTTTTTTTGCAATCCTTCAGGCGACGTTGCTGACTGTTGATCTTGCTTCTCATATGCTTACGTCGGACCAACAACAAAATTCCATAGACAAGGCATGAACCCATCGCCTGATCCATCCCAGGCGACTAGATGCTAGAAGATGTGTTAATTTATTTAGTGGACTTTAATTATCATGGAAAATACTAGCCCAAAAACTTCCTCTAGCATTCTAGGCGCGTCTGCCTTGTCTAGGTCCAAGTTGTTCATTGCTTGAAAAAACAATGTGATTGAAATCGAGACCATTAGAACTCTCAAAAGCTACACATCTACTGAGGCAAAATTCTGAGTTGGCATCCTCACTGTCAACTTACATCTCCAGCCATGGCAGCCTCAAACAACCCTGGGTTTTGCTTGTGGTCAAAAAAAAAACCCTGGGTTTTGCTGAAATCTATTTTAAAGTTTATAACAATGGTCAAAGGTACACGTTAGAAACCATGTCAATCCATTTTTTTTGGGGGGTTCCCTTTTAGGGTTGATAGGAAGGACGGCATAAGGAACACCTATAACAATTAAAGGGAGGTAGCAACATATTAATGATATCTCTCCACACATAACCCTCATGGTGCCGGTTCATTCTTACATATGCTGTACAGAAGGATGTGACATGTATATGCATTCTAAATCTGCAAACAAATCTTCTATTGTAAGTTGTAACCTACTTCCTAATTGTGAAGTAATGAAAAAAGGTTAAAACTCTTGGCTTTTTTTCCAGAGTATAAGTACACGTGGTAATATGAACAAATGTGCTGAAGTGAATCATAGGTGGAATTTCCAATGTTGAAGGTTGATTTTAGTTTGCTTCTGCAATAACAGCAAACACTATCATGCCACCTTCAGATTTAATCAGCTGTCCATCTCAGGTCGTCAAGTTGCTGAAAGAGGGAGATATGCAAGTCTGCATCATATTTGATGGCCAGCTAACGTCAATCATCTGTATATACCGGCTTTTGCCAGACTTTGGTGTTCTTTTTGGGATCATCACAAAGGGTCAAATCACTGTCAAATTCCCTCATTGTCTTGATAAATGTCTTTGCTCCTTGCATCATTAGCCTCTCTACCATGAACAGCTGATAGTTATTCTCAATTATCGGCTCCAATATGCTACTGAAGTTGGACGAGTACGCTAATTTGTACCTGAATTGTTTCCAAAAAATGAGCAACACTTTCAGTAAGCACAATGTGATTTTCTTGATATAATAGCACACATGGATGTAGAAACCTGAATAGGATTTAACCAGTATACAGATTGAAGAACTGACATGAGCAGACACATGAAAACATCTTATAGCTAAAAAACGCTTAACCATGGCAAAATGGAAAGTGAACAGAAAAATAAAATTGACTGCCTTAAGTAATCCTAAATAGAAAGAGTGAGGACAGCTTTCCAACTGCACTTATCAAGAAGTGCTCTGCAACTGCAATGCATTAGGATGCAGGAGGAAGATAAATGCTAATTTAAACAATGCCAGATATCCTGGTTGGACAAGAGAAATGGAAAAACAGCGCAGATAGTACCTGTCTGACAGAGGGGAAAAGAAGCCTGGAGTTCTTTCATTTGATGCAATGTACAGAGTTCGACCTGGTGGAATCCATTTTGCAATTCTTTTTCTGATGTACTCAGGGCGGGTGTCTCTCTCTAGATGAGGATGAAGGCTCCGTTCGACACCAAATCTATCTTTTCTATTTTTCAATAGATCGCCACGTCTCACATGAATAGCATCATAATCACCAAGTGTTTCTTTCATCTGAAACCGAGAAACTGATTTAGGGATTGCATCATAGCCTGCAATGAATATTACTGAACATGACAATAGAGGGAATATCTTGATTTAAGAACTCATGTAAAGGTAACAATTACCCAAAACCATACATCCAAATCTGGTATAGGACAAGCTACAAATCTATCAATGTTTCAGGGCATGAGGCTTCAGCTAAGTTTTGTTTTCGCCCAGTCAGGAGCCTGTGCAACCTTGGCATATCATATCAGTGACTTGGCATAAGGAAGTGCAATAGAAGTAGATAAACTGGTGTCTACCTGCAGGCTGCTGATAATATACTTTTCTTTATGGATGCAACACCAAAACAAAAGCAATTGCAGAATTACACTGTGTTTTGAATGGATAATGAAGTGTTTGGGTGTAACAAATTTCATGGTTTTGAATACCATGGTATTGCTGAAACTGTAGTCTTTTTGGAGTTTTAAAAACTCGACTCTAGACCTCTTTTTTCTAAACCACGGTTTTATGTCTCTTTGGCTTATAGAACTACAGTTTTGTGATACTACAGTTTTCTAAAACCGCAACATCCAAACAGGCCCTAAATGAAAGTCGTCAGACATTTATCCAATGTCAGGGTTCCGTTAGCAGCAGTAATTCCACACTTTAGGTACATCATCAAATCGTAAAGGTCAGTGCAGCTTAAGGATTATTATATGAAACAACTAGGTCAAATCATTCTAACAAGAAACAAGAATATGAACATAATCAAAAGATTGAGGAAAAGAAACAGATACATACTACCAGTCCATTTCTTGAGACTCAATATACAAGACAGGCGAGGAAAAAATACCTTATTTGCTGCATCCCTCAATTGTTTTGCTGGCATACTTGGCAAGAATTTGTAGGATAACATCACTGAGCTGCGATACTTGCGATCCTTGCACTCCATAAACCTGAAATTCAGATATGAGCTTAATGTTTGGACATAATAATTGGTTAAAATTAGCATAGACACTGCTGAACAAAATATTAAGCCCGGATGAAGGAAGTAAAAACAAAGGCACTACAAGAACCTGTGTGCTTACCAAGCAAGGGGACTTGCAGTGCGGTTTATTACGAGAGCTGTTGAGTATATGGGATTTTGTTTGAGTTCACCTCTGCTAATTCCTTGCACATGTGCCACACCCCCCACTTCTAGTTTCATGCTTCTTGATACTATATCATGCCATGTTTTTGAGTTGTCCAAAATAACTGGTACTGTTCTTGAGATCTGATCTATATCATATAGAGATTCCATTGCACAAGAACTTTCTTCCCATCTACAAAATACTTGCTTTATTAGATAGTAAAATATGCGAACTTCATTGCGGTAAAACAACAGAGAGATAGATGCGGCTAAGAAGCAAAAACCTCTGTTTTGTAGTTGCCCCACTTTGGATAACTCCTTTTTTGTTATGCAGTGAACTTAGGCACATTCTTGAGGGCATCACAAATGTTCTGCAACGAAACAAAAATAAGTAGTTATGCCTTTTTTTATTGTGTAGTCACAAAACCAGTAGCACATTAGCCGGTTCAAGACACTAGTATGGCCCCTCTTCCTTCTAGCATCAGTCTTCTAGTCTCCACATTACGAATTTCAACGAGATGAAAATTTAGCTGATCCAAAAGAACTATCTAGTGAGCATAGACACCGTAAGGTAGTTCTTATTACCTGCCAAGGAAAAGGGCCTCCTCGAGAGCACAGCGGAGGCTGGACTCCTGGTGCCCGAGCCCCGCGCAGGAGCCGCAGTGTTTGCCGGGGCAGTCCACGCGGCTGCCCCAGTAGAGGTACTTGTCGCCGCTGCTGGCCCCGGATCTCCAAGAACCCGACAGCGAGGCGGCGGGGGACGAGGAGACGAGGCAGAGGACAGCCAGCGCCGCCACCGCGGCAAAGGCGGTCAGGAGAGTTCGCGCCGGTGGGAGCGGCATAGGAGAGGAGTGCGAGGGAAGGCTGGGAGCAGGGTCCAGGGCTGTCAGTTCGTCACTGGTGTGTTGATGCCACTTTAAACGGTTGGCCGTTCAAAATTAATCGAACGTCTGAAACCAGTCGGCCACCGCGGTTATTATTGCAGTATTTAAATAAGATTATAGAAGCTTTTGTTGAAGATTACAGTAGAGGATTTTTTTTTTCTCTAGACACAAAAGCATCTCCAATAGTTTAAAAATAATTAGTAAAATAAGTTTTCCAATTCACTAAAGAGTAGAAAGTCTCAAGCCATCTCCAATATTTTATATTCTTAAAAGCTAGAAGGTAATTTTACATAAGGAATCTCAAACTATTTTTAAATTACCATGCCAATTTTACATTTTCTTTCTTTTTTGTATAATTGTATTCGGCACATATCCTTTCATCTTCTGATCGGTCGGTTGGATACACATCAATGTGCACAAAGATTGGGAGTTAAGATAAGAAATGGTTGAAGAGATATTTTTTAATCTCACTCAAAAGATTCAAAATTAAGAGTGGGTTTTGGAAACTTTGGGAGATGCAGGCTCTACTTGATCTCAATCCACATGTGTCAACGGTAACAGTGAGAGTTTTACACAATGAAATTTTTGTGTCCAGACTCGAAAGAGATTTCCTTTTCACTTTTCATCATTTGAATTTCACATAGGTCTATACTTAATATTTGAAGGAAGTGGTGAAATATCAAATCCTAAGGAAAATAGTCTAGTTCATGAAGTAGATTCCAATTCTAGTCTAACCAAATAAAAGCGGGATCCAAATTAAACAGGTCGTAAGACGAAAACAGTCCAACAGATCGAGCTGGTTTGGTGCTAAGCGTGCTTCCTCCAAAACAAACATCGACACATCACTTGCACCGCACGCGAGGAACGAATTGATATATCAACTGAACACAATGTTTTCAATTAAAAACGATCTTGTCGTGCCTATGGGGCGATCACCAGATCCGATGTTGACCTTGACGTGGAATCGAAGCTTCAGCGCTGGGAGCTCGTGCGAGGCAAAGCAACCGACCTCCCTGTACCCGTCACTCTATCACGCAGGGCTCCCCATCCCTGCCGAAACACTAGCTCTTGTTGTCATGTTGCCACGGAAAACCGGCCAAACCAAGCCATGGCTTTGTCGTTCATCTTTGGATCATGCATTGTTGCGGGGAGCTAAAAAACTTTTGATGCATTAAGAGAAGCATACGAGAAAGAATCGTGTTTTGAGGTATATTCATTTGCTACGACGTGCAAACAAAAAAAAAAAAACCTTGCTGATCAATTTTAAAATAATGGGCAAACATCATGTTTATGTCTTCGCCGTTCATTTGTGGAGATCCTCCTCCTAGAGGCTGCTATTGTTATGCTCACTCAAGGAAAGTGTGACTGCTTGATCTCGGCTCAAGTTGCTCACAAAGTTTAAAAGTATAGGATTGCTCTCTTCATTTATTTATTTATTTTTGGGCGCAAAAGACTCGCCACCATTTGTGCGGGCCAGACAATAATTCATAGTTTGTATGCAGAAGAGGTTCTGATATTTTGCACACCAAATTATCAGATTGTTACAACAAAATGAGCTTTTAAGAGCAAAAAACTAATTACAGGGCCACATGTAGCACCATCTAGGAGTGTCCCTAAATTAAAAAGCACATCTTAAAAAGCCATTTTGTATATTATTGTTTTTTTAATAGGAATGCTTATTCACGCCCCCCCAACATCTCGATCCTTTCAACATGATCAATACCATTTTCTCAATATTATGGAAATATTTTGAATGGCTTTTGTGTGGGCCAAAATGTGGTTTTATTCCCACTTTAAGCGTTCTACCATTGTAGATTCATATTTCCAAATTCAAGTCAAGGTCATTTTGGAACAACATTTTCCAAATACATACATCTTAGGTGTGAAGAGATTACCAAGGTAAATCAGGGTTGATTTTGGGTATGCCTGTTAGTTGATTGTTGCGAGTTGGCACCATGCATGGAATGGCATCTAGAGCCAGCTAGGCATTGACTAAAATCAAAATAATGACAATGCTAATATTTGACTAAATTCTTATTCATGTATGAAATGGGAAATCCTCATGACTGCATTCCAAATATGTTAGCACAACATCTAGTGAAAACGCAAAACAATAGAGTTGCATGTGTGCGTTCACATTTATGCAAACTAAGTTTCCTCTTTTATCTCATTGTGTGTGCCTCTATATAATCTCTTGCATTGTTCCATCGATTGTATACTCCATCTACATCTACCAAACCAAGAGGCATGGTCAAGGGTAAGCCATTCATGGGTAGGAAAAAGATCGAGATGAAGCGAATTGAGTCTAAGGAGGCACGTCAGGTATGCTTCTCGAAGCGCCACCAGGGCCTGTTCAAGAAGGCTAGTGATCTCTCAATTCTATGTGGTGCGATGGTCGCTATTGTTGCCTTCTCCCCTGCTGGTAGGCCCTTCTCCTTTGGAAGTCCCTCCCTTAAGGCTGTGATAGATCGCTTTCTCACTTTTACCAGCCCTGCTTTGAGCGATGAGAGTTGTGATACTAGTAGTAGGGAGACAAACATTAAGCACCAAATGAGTTTGGAGTGTTCAGAGTTAGGACAATCGATTGAGGTTGAAAAGGAGAGAAAGGAGAGGTTGAAGGAGATGATTTTCAGTCATATGGATTCACATATGATGCATTTGCTGACTACCAATGCCTATCCATCGGTGCTTGATGAGCTACAAGAATTTCACAAGAAGCTTCAAACAATACAAGATGTTATCAAGGAAAAGATCAATAAGATGTTGCAAGAACAACTGCCAACAAGGCCATATCCACCTACATTCATGAATTTGGCTTCAAGTTACCAACTTGATGAGAATATTGATGCACCCATTTCTTCCGTGTCTCTAAATTACATCCATGGGCTTACTAGTGTGGTCAATGTCAATGACTCCTCGGCTCATGGCATCTATGGCATTGGTACCTCAGTGAATTGTGCCACTGATCAACCTGATGGGTGATGGATCGATGCAACTAAATGTGTACTAAGAACAATCATATGTAATGCGTTGGTCATTGATAATAGGCATATGTAGCCCATGTAATTCCTATTATTTATGGTGGATGTGTGTCACCAACATATATTCGAGACATGTTTCCAAGATACATCCAAGATATTTTACCATTGGTCCTAGTCTCTAAAACATGGTTTGTGTTATATGTTAATATTGTTGTTTTCATGCAACATGCCATGTGTCCTAGTCTCTAAAACATGGTTTGTGTTGTTATATGTTAATATTGTTGTTTTCATGCAACAAGCCATGTGTTTGTGATATAGTATTGCTCCATTTTGAATTTGGGGTATATATCAAATGCTCATGTGTGTTGCAATGCAAACAAATCTCAAAACCATATATGGAAATCATATGCCTTCCATGTATCTTGCTACATTTAATATAAGAAAAAGATTTTTTTTTTCCTCAAACCACGGAGGAGGACTGTGCGTCATTCTAAAAATATGTAACTTGTTAGCATTGTCCGGCGAGCTAGACGCGGATTGCAAGGCTCCAAAACTTATCCGAGGTTGGCTCCTACTTCAATATAAAGAAAGTTCATTAGGGATGTGAATGTGATGACTTTTAAGTCATTTTGACAACACAACCATAATAATTTTGAATTTATAAAATCTCTACAAATATAGGCTCCACGAATAGAAAGAGTTCCAACATAGTCAACATACCTCAAATTTAGTCTCTAACTAGTACTATATAAGGCAAATTTGGAATAACAATGGTTTTAAACTAAAAAAGTTGACAGAACTACGAAGTTACAAATTCCGGTTGAGCGTTAGAATTTTAATGTAAATTTTGTCTCCATCGTATATGACATGAAAACTTTACGATCTTTTGAAATAAAAATTAATATATATAAGCCACCAAGAAAAAACATTGTCTCTATGCATAATAATAGTATAATAATATAATATTAATATTAAAAGGGAAAATTTCTCAACACCCTGTTTTTTTTTTTGTCTGGCCCATTTTATTTTGGCAGCCCATCGAAACCACCGGCTAAATTTTCAGCCCGCACGGCTACTGGCCCATTCACCCAGGAGAAAAACGACGCGCCCTCCTAGGGGAAAAAAATAGAATTTCTAAATAACTCTCACCACCAACAGTAGTACAGGACCTTAGCTTTTCGCCTTTTCATGAGATCACCTCCCGGAGCTACATCGTTTACATTTGAGGCTGCCTAATCCTTCTTGTGGCAAGGATTCCAAAGTTACAAAGCTGTACATTAGCTCTCATCGTAGAATTATAAATAAAAAGCAACAACAGCATTTCTGTAACTGGGGCATTAAGCGGCACAGGTGCACATCACAAATGAAGGCAATACCTGAATTACTGGAACAAATAAACAAAAACCAGCCTCAAATCCTTTAGCCTTTCCATTCTTCCCAAACCAAATCTGTACATTCCTCTGAACATCTTGAGGACAACGTCGATCCATGTTGCGAAAGGCAGGGCAAATATACACCTACTGAGTATTTTACCACTTACGCTAAAATGGTGAGTTAATCTTTGTACTGGCTTCATGCAACTTCTACAACCAGCCAAGGCATGCACTGGCCAGAGATTAGGGATTGGTCGATGCAGATGGTTATCTTAGACTTTAGGGATTGCACGTGAAGAAACCCCGTGCAATAGTTTTATGAACCCGAGGAAACTGAGGTTTCCATCTGAATGTCTGATCCAATCTTTCAGAACAACATGAAGTGGAACCGAAGGGCCAAGTCCAAGTTCCTGAAAGATGAACATCGTAAGTCACAATCTGTTTCCTACGCAGAAACTTTGCTTTGACTTTTGAGATCAAACTATACCGATGCAAGTTCTTCAATCACAATTGGTCGGTTGCCCTCCTTGTCAAATAATTCATATGCTTGTTGAGCATGTTGTTCCCATGTCTCCAGGCCTTCCATTTGATATACACTAATGGCCGCAGCAGAGAACTCTTCAAAATCAAACTTTCCATATTGGATATTGCATATCTAGCGCAATGGGTAGAATTAGTACATTGTCATGCACCGAAATATGGAAAGAACATAAGAGGACAAAGAAGGCTTACTGAGTTAACAAAGTCAAGAATCCTAGAATCACACGAGGAATTTTTCACCAAGGCCTAAAAGTTCCATGAAAATTCAGCAAGTGCATATTACGGATTAATTTTAATAACTGAAAAAAGCAAAATACTAACCGCCTTCATATTTTGCAAGGATATATGGCCACTCTTGTTTGGACCTAACAATGTAAACTGCTCTCTTAGGTAGAAGAGTTGATCTATCGTCAGTGTCTTTGCAAGAGCCTGAAAAAATTATAAAGAGCTAATTAGCAAGTCCCGTGTAACAGTTTCTTGAATTGTCCTTTGTTCACAATAACATCAAAGAAACAATGGCATCCCAACAAAAATGCAGGCTCAGGAAATAAGGGTCAGTAGAATGGAAAAAAGTACAACACCCACAGGATGTATCCATGATCATTGATCATAATTTTTAAGGTGAAAGGCAAGCAAGGAACATACTGAATAGTTAAACTTGTGATAACAGATGCAAAAGGTCTAGAAGAACAGAGTTGAGAAGTTGAGCTAGCTCAGTTGGTCAGACTGAGGTGGATTCAGGTGCCTATTTTCTTCTTAATAAAATGACACCTAATTCCTCCTAGGTTAGTCTAGTTTTTTGTAGAAGAACAGAGTTGCAACAGCTACAGGTACCCCAGGCTGAGGGCATAATAATCAGCAGGCTATTAACAGAGTATACCAGATTTACCCTTCAATTTGAATTCATGATGATGCATTAAGCTAAATAGAAAGCAATAGAGTACAATTATGTCCACAGCCATTCAGTGTTTTTATTTACAGAGCAACAGATACTGAATACATTTATAAGTGGAAAATGCGTACAGAATAACATGAATAAAAAACAAAGCAACCATTTGCTAGGTGATGCAGATGAAACATTACCAATAAAATACACTTCGAAAGATGGATACTATCTATATTTTTAGCATCGATTACACTGGAAAATGGAGGCTCCAGTTATTAATCATCCAACACAGAAACGAAAGATTGTGATTCCTTGCAAAACAGTACAAGCAATCCACAAAAGTATTACCCTCAAAGCAGACTTCCTTAGAGAAGATGAACTTAGGTAAGCCCTCATAAGCCTGTAGATTATCATGTCTAGATTAATGTTAACTTCCTGTGTGCCACGGATCCATGGATGGCCTGTAATTGTCAACGAATAAGAAAGAAGGGGTCACCTTATCTGCAAGCTGAATAACTGGTTAAACCAAGTTCAAGACGAGAATGTTACTTACAGAGGGCTTGTGCAGCAGTCATCCGCTTACGGTAATCCTTATTGAGTAGCCTTCTTACAAAGTCTTTCGCTTCAGCAGAAAGGGTAGGCCATGGGATTTCATCAAAGTTAGGGTCGGCTTTTAGGACAGCTCGAAAAATTCCTGACTCAGTTCGTGCCCAGAAAGGGCGGCTTCCACAAAGCAAAATATATGCAATTACTCCAATGCTCCACATATCTGCCTCAGTACCGTAAGATCGATGGAGAACTTCAGGAGCAACATAATATGCACTTCCAACAATGTCATTAAGTCTTTCATCTGCATAATAGAATAGCATGTATTTTAATGGAAAACAATAATAAGCAATGATCCAAAGAAAATTCTGTAAGACTAACCTGGTTTAACAAAGTCAGACAGACCAAAATCTATGACTTTCAAGGCAGAATTCTCATCCTTTGTCATGAAAAGAAAATTCTGAGAAATGGGAGTAAAAGGCAGACTAACATTAGCATCAGCATAAAATATCAAGGTTGTCAGAGCATCTCTTTAAACAAAGGAGTAGCCAAAAAGAATATTGAATACGAACGAGAGTTGTGTATCGCTATATTGGAGAAGAAATAAGGGTATAAGAACCCACAGGTTACATTTACGCCTTTGGGGGACAAAAACACGACCTCAACCTTGATAGGCTAAGAATCCACACAAGGGCATGTTAAAAGGAGGTATGCAGCAGCACACACAGTTCCGCCAACAACTGCAAACTTCATGGAATCATGGTACTAAACATTAGTTGTGAATTGTCCGACAAACCTTACCTCTGGTTTCAGATCTCGATGAACAACACCCTGAAGATGGCAAAATGAAGCAACACTCAGAATTTGGTGGATAACAACCTTAGCATCTTCCTCAGGATATTTTCCACCTCTGCAAAACAGCATGCATATCAGTATTCCTGTGGAGTCAATGACTTCAGTCTTAGAAATGAAATGTCATATAAGTACCTAGCCAAAATCCTGTCCAGCAGCTCACCTCCTTTGCATAACCTGGATCAATAAAATATACTAGTGAGTTAAATGTGATGAAACAAATGAAAGATATTCAGGTATAGCAAACCTTTTCTAGAGGTGTGCATCATTCTGTATATCAAAATGCACTAGCCTTGGTAACCTACTTTGGAAGAAAAGTTTACAGACATTACACAGAAACAAAAGTCAAGGCAAAATCTGCACTTGCAGTAACCTTGTTATGAGTTATGACAAATACAAGGAAAAACATCACCGATCCCAGTCTCTGTTCCAACAAAACAATCCTAATTATTGGGCAACTCTTATCCTGTCTCTCACCCATGGAAAAATGTGACCAGCGGATAAAAGGCTAAATATAAAAGCAAATCGACATCAGCATCTAACGCAAGCAAATAAAGCAACCTGATAAGTATGTGCTGCTCAATGGCACTCCCTACACATTTGTACACGTTGACACACTCATATTATCAGAGCCGTTCCCAATTCAAGGTGTGGGACTAATCAAATATGGATCATATAGATTCCATCAATATTAAGACGCCATTTCCCAAAAGGGAAGTTCTGTTCTCCTTCTCCACAGTTAGTATGCTTGGAATGTAAGCTTTGCATGACCAGGGTAATGAAGGATCTCAACTAACAGTTAAACTCATGACCACATATCATGAGAGCCAACTTTTTCTTTAAAATGCTAATTTCACTTGCAGAAACGTTCATGGGATTAGAAATATTGATAGCAACCTGACTGGGTTATCATGTCATCATGTGTAAATTACTAGCCTTTTCCAACACATGAATTAGCCAAATCCACCATGCTTATTTCCTTTCTAGATTTGACAAAAGTACATAGAGCATTTTGAAAGGTGACTGAATTTAGCAACGTTCAAATACTGAGTGCCACATGTTTCCATGCCTCATTTGATTTAGTTGCTGACTTCTAGGTACCCGAACCATATGTAGAGAATTATAATGTTCTTTAAACAAAGGAAGAATAGGAAGAGAATTATAAGATATGGCCAACCAAAATAAGTGTCTTGTGAGTCAAGTTTGCCCAGGACCAAATTTCATCAGCAACAAGAGACTAGAGTTCAACCTTTCTAATCTCTACAAAAATTAGTACATCATGTATTTCCTTTTCTGAAAATGCATAACGACAAAAGGTTTTATGGCCCATTCTATTCACTAAATCAATAGGGTTACTAATAAATGGAACAACTGTGAACTTACTCCATAACAACATATACATTTTCTTCATCCTCAAAAGCATCATAAAACTGCACTAGGTTGCTGTGGCCTGTCAAAGAACTCAATATTCTGACTTCTCTTCTGACATCTTCAATGGCAATAGCAGTAGTCATCTGTCCAGAAGTAGTTTGCTTGGGTGAGACTACATCATAACAAGTTTGCTTAAGTGGACTTTTATAGAAGTTATGAAAGAAACTGCGAACTAATCCAACTTTCTACTAGCAATATATACTATACAGCTACTACAACGAGATCAATATAATCATATGATCACGAATATTTCACATAGAAGGGCGTCAAACATAGAAACAGTTAGTATGGTGAATATTAAAAATATAGGAGCATCTGTGTTTATGTTGGAAGCTATTGAGAAAATCACACTTTCTAAGCTCTCAGATCAAATCCTGATTGAGCCTGAAAATTACAAGACCAATGCATTGGTCCAAACAAAAACTATGCGAGTATGTTTTATACTATTATATTTATCATATTGCCCAAGAGGTTGAACCCATGCCTAGCACCTGTTTTGTCTAGACTATTTTCTAGGTAGATGTGTTTTGGGCTTGGTGTATGCTGTATGCATGAAAAAGAGCAAATTAGATATGGAGAAAGATGAAGTACGGTACATTACTCATGGATGCATGATAAATATTCTTTTTGGTATGGTATGCAAAATTTACTTCATTTAGCATGGGATACACTGTCCATAGAAAGTACAAACACCTAGCAACGCCAAGGCACCGACCGCCTGCCTAGCACCTAGTGTTTTTTGGAACACTGCTAGCAACAGAAAATTCAAGTGACCTCTAAGCACAAGTAACATTCTTGTTAAACAACCAACAATTTTCCTAGTTAAACCTATGCAATCAGAGCACAATAAAAGGAAAATCACAAAACAGGTATACGAAAGTTAAGAATATAAAATGCTCCACGCTAGCAATTCCAATTAGAAACTGGCGATCGAGAAAATTGCACCAAAAACATCAGTAATCTACAATATATATAGCACTACTGTAGTTATACTTTATGTCTTCTTCAGTTCACCTTTTTCACGTATATATCAATTATTAGTATTTACTATTTAGGGGGAGAAAGTAAAAGGAGTCAGGGCGAACCCAACAACGCACGACAATTTGGAGATTTTACTTCCCTATATTAAATTCAGGAAACCAACATTACTAGGATCTTGACGAATAACACAAATGTATTGAAAAGTAATAGTACCAGTAAGCTGTTGACCAATCCAGCCTTCAATAAACTAACTAATATCACCCTATTTGATTTTAGCTGTCCAATAAACTGCATCTAATGCTCCTGTTTGTTTTGTGTTGTTTTCATCCAGCAATTAAATACAAGTAACACCTTAAACATGACCATATAATCACATTATCGGCATTACTGCACCTAATACCACTAAATACCCCCCCTGATCGCGATCGAGTCACCTGATTGGAGTTGCCAATTGCATGCGCAGGGTTAATACGATGATGAATTGAAATTGATAATGCATGTATATAGGATAAGAGCCTCAAATCTCTACAGAAGTATTCATTTAAAATAAAAAAGATTTCCAGCAACAGAACTGGAAGGTCCTACAATGGGTCAAATGTTTTTTCGAGAGAAAAAAAAACAATGGGTCAAACGTGAATATTTCAACAGAAATGAAAATTAGCATGTGACCAGACTGGACTTGTATAGCATCATACACATTTCTACCTTTGACTCCAGAAATCTAACCGACAACTGTTTTTAAAATAAGAAGATCATATCACCAAGTGGGAATGGAGAATCAAATAGCCACAGGTACCATTATGATCACATGGCACCAATTTAATGAGCAAGTTCTCTACATCCAACCAGAGGGGGGCACTTGCAGAGCTTTTGAATAAGCAAGCAAGCTTTGCTGGCCACATCATTGTCCCTGTCCCAACTAACAAACCAACTAACAATCAGGAAGGCAGGAACCGTCCCAATAACTGAAGAAATCAAATTCATTCTCTTAGTATGGAGTGCCATTTTGAACCCAGTTGAGCAACATATTAACGCCTAAAAATCTGATAATTTTAGTATGGGGTGCCCAATTGAAGTCCCCTACCACCTATTATACTATTCCTATATTTCTCCTAGAAAAGTAGTGAAATATGAACCTAAAAGGTTTGAAGAAGTCACAAGCATATCAACTAAGAGTCTATAACCAAATGACCACAAGGTGCACCCATTACTCAGCATTACTCAGATTTTGGGAAGAAATGTGCAGGATAGCATTACTCAGCTGGTCTATTAAAGAATGCAAGAAGCAATGGAAACGGGAGGATCCAATCGAGCACAAAACTAAGCAAGTGACGGAGCAAACAGAAGAAATCACAACAGGGGGAGAAAGAGGACGGGATATGCTCGCACCTTGGCCTTGGGAATGACCTTGACGGCGACGTCCTCGCCCTTGAGCTCGCCCTTCTTGCACTTGGCAGCGCAGGTGAATCCAAAGTGGCCGCGCCCCACCTCCCGGCCAAGCTCGTACTTGGCCGCGAAGTGCCTGGAGTAGCCGAAGCTCTTGTCCAGCCCCAGGTCCGGCTCGCCGCCCTCGGGGATGGACGCCTCGTTGGGCTTGACCGAGCCGTGGCGCCGCGCCAGCAGCGCGCGGATGTGCTTGGCGGGCGACGGCGGCGGGAACGGGAACGGGCGCCTGAACCCGCCCCCGCCGCGCGCCGGCGTGGACGCGACGCTGGAGTTGGAGTTGGCCGGCGAGCCCCTGTAGCTGGAGGGCGGGAGCGGGCTCGGCAGGTAGAAGGAGAACTTGGCCTGCTTCCCAGGCGTCCGCGGCGCCTTCACCGGCGACGACGCCGGCGGCACATCGCTGTCGGCTACGTTGTTGTGCTCCGCCACCGCCGGCTCCTGGACCGCCGCCGCTGCCGACGACTTGCCGTAGCAGAGGCCCATGGCGCCCGCCCGGCGGATCAAGAAGCGGCGGGAGTTGAGCTCGGAGTTCTGAAACTCGGCCGCCGGCTGGTCAAAGGTTCACCTCGGATTCAAGAACCCATCATTGCATCGCCGACTGTTGGCTCCTGGCAAGACGCCATCAATCAACCGGCGCCAAATTCGTCGCCGGCCTTCCCAAACCAGGAGCCGAGCCTTCCTAACCAAGAACCCGCAAAAAAAGCAAAGCCGCGGAATCCAAAGCGAACAACAACGCTCGCCGAGTAGGCGGGGGGAGGGGCGCTGTTACGAGATTGAGCTCCCAGGATTCGGACAAAAACCGCAGCAACAACCAAAACAGCACAACGAAACCCGTTGTTTTCTACACCGGGCAAGTCCGGAGTAGACGCCAAGGGAAAGTGGGGGAAAGGCCGGAGCTTTGGGGGCGGGCGAAGACGACAGATCGAACATGGAAGGAAGGCGAGAGGAGGAAGAAATGGGGGTGAGAGATTGACGAGCGCGTGAGCAATGGGGGCCAGTGGCGGAAAAGGAGAAGCCTTTGGGTTGCTTTCCGTTGCGCTCTCCTTCTCGCTCCGTATCTTTTTTTTTTTTTTTTTTTTTTTTTACTCTTCGTTTTCAAGTCTTTTTTTTTTTCATTTGGATTTGGAGGAAGACGCCGGCCGGTTGTACGGTACTCCAGCAAGTACTGGCTGGGAGACTGCCTTCTGACAGTGGTCGTGGAATTTGACGGTTTGCAACAGTGCGTTGTCTCCAAAGGTCAATTAAAACGCAATTTAATATCTGATCCGTGGGTTCCATTAAAATTTGTCGAGATTTTGTTGGGGTTATGTATTTTGTGCCGACACTTGGCAGACTGTCGCGTACCATGAGAACCTCAGCTAGGAGGACCAATGTATTGTCTTTAGTTATAAGGTTAAATTAAATAGACATAGACCCCTGCCAAGCGCGCCAAATGTCGCAAGTATTTACTCCGACATAGTATGAACATATCACATGCAAGGATTCAAGTGGATAGTGCATATAACACATGATTTATACTAAATTACTAATTAAGGTACATGGTACCCTATGTCCAGTTTGAAGCAGACCTTTCCTTATTTGTATGTTTAGTTCTATGATTTGTTGATGATACATGTGATAGAATGGAAGTACGAATAGGATACCGATCGAGGTCCTACCCTCCTATATAGCCCTAGGGTAGGGTTTAGGAGATTAGATTGTCTAACAGATGTGTTTTCTAATTTGTTACTTGGAAAGTACAACAAAATCGATCATTCGATCACATTACGTGGATATTGGAATGCTAACTAGCTATCCACGCTTAATAACTTGATCATCACTTATGTCACTACATCTAGTGTATGTCGGCCTCATACTCTTGTCTTAGGCCCAACCAACATGCTTGGGCCAGAATAAAGGCGATGAGTTATTCTGATCCCATACGTCCGACATCATAGATCTTAAAGGAGTTGACTTGGATGAGATCAAACTTCAAAAGGAGCTAGAATTTCACTAAAGGCCACCGGATCAGTTGATCAAGACCACTAGATTGTCCATTCAATGACATTGTGTTTCGCAATGTGTTAGGCAGTGTCACCCCGCTTGCCAATATAGTGAAGGGTCCTTTGTGAACAGAAGGATTGTCCAATGGCTCCACGCAACAATTAAGTTCAACTTGGATTGTTGGCATCAATTATGTGAACCTATTATACTACAAACATCCAACCATATTTTGACACTTTTTTTGCAAGTAGTAGGCACACAAAGTTGATCTATCACAAAATGTACACAAGTATAGTATTCAAGTAGGGATGAAAAGAGATGGAAAAAGTCATGTCATGTCAAATTTGTCCCAAATTCTAGGTGCACAAACCCTTCAAAAAGGCAACATTCCCATGATGCATTATTTGTTGTATGGCATAGTAATGTCCTAATTATGGACTGAAGAAGGATTTTTCTGCCCAGTTCTCGTCCGTCTTCCTCCATATCTCCAAGGCCCAAGGCTGAGTCAAGTGGTATACCAGAAAAAGAAACAAATTCCCATTCTCCTTAAAAAAGGACTTGAATTTATTCTGGACCAATAAATTTGGCCTAGTACGTACTAGCCAATAACAGTAGCAAATTCTCTTCAGATTGACTACTTAATTATGTGAAGGAAAGCAGACAAGCTCACCGGCTAGAATGTGTGTTCCGCAACATTTTTTTTATAATTTATACCTGTATTAATTATAGAAATAAACACATCTAAATACAAGTATATTAAATAAGGATATGTAAGACAGCTGCCCAACCTATATTCTACGAGAACAAAAGCCGGCCGCATCCACTGCCGACAAAGACCGCCGACACTCGCCGACCCCACCACATCAATTTCCTTTTTATGCAAACTGCGCTGCAAGCGCTACAATTATATTTCTGCTGATGCAGACTGTTTCCTTAATTTTCGATTTGCGCTGAAGCAGCCTCACAAAATGCCCGGTGCCGTTGTCACTTTCTCCAAAATTAAAAGTCGATCTCATATACAAATGTAGGTTGGTTGTCGGTGTCAGTATTATTTTGTTGTGCGGTCTAAGCTGTCTGCTTTAAGTTCACGTTACATTACACATCTATCGTCAGTGTATAGTATATATTCAGTTATTTATAAAGTTTAAACTATAGATAAATATGCTTAGCTGAAACTAATTTTATGACCCAAGTATGCATATAAATATATAATAATGGTGTAAACTTTTTTTTTTTTTTTTTTTGCGAGAAGTAACTATGATCTCTCCGTAATACATTGGGGGCATGCAAGAGGCTTAGCTAGTAATTTGGCGTTGGCGTCATTAAAGAAAAAAACAGGTATACTATGTCGTACTTCGGTGTAATCTTCTTGATATTAAAAACAATGAGAGTTAGTGAATTGTTATTGACCTCTAATCACCTGGACTTCTCTAACGTTGACGGTCCACCAATACAAGTATGACGTTCCCATGTGTACCGGTAAACATCAGCGTGTTTTAGCTAGGTTGTATTTTTTAAACATGCATGTCCATCTAAATTTAAGCTACCGATTTAACAAATGCTAATATTTTAAAATTATTATAAAATTTAAAGATGTTATTCTTTTATGGGAAAATTTGCTACGGGACATGCAAAATGACCTCCCTATGCCGCAGGACATGTCAAATGGAGCAGTTTGCCAATGGACACTCTGCTTCTTGTCAAATTTGCTGGTGGACACTGGACCGAATAAAATATTTATTTCTGGGTTATGAGGAGAGAGAAGAGCGGTCAAATGTCCGTTATGCCCCTGCCTCCTTCTTCCCTGTCACTTTTCTTCTCCCCTGCTCACTGGGATGCCCGCGAGCCCGACCACGAAGACGGCCGTGCCCACACCATGGCTGGCTCCAGCGAGGCCGTAGGGCCACCCGCGCTTGCCTAGGCTGCGACGGTGGTCGTGACCTTCGTCCACTCCGGCAAGGCCACCACGTCGTAGCGCAACCGGGGCGGCCGCGTCAAAGGAATTTGACGGGGAGCGCGGCGGATGGCTGACGGTGGTGCGCGCGGGCGGAGCTCTCAGCCTGATGGTGGCGCGCGCGAGCGGAGCTCCTGCCGGCGGCGGGGCCCATGCACACGGAGGTCGCGGTGCGGCGGCGGGGCACGCGCAAGCGGAGCTCCCGGCCCGACGCTGGCGGCTCGCGCGAGCTGAGCTCCCGGCCCGGCGGCGGGGCGCACGCACGTGGAGGTTGCAGCGCGGCGGCCAGCACAGGGAAAGGGCGGGGAGGTGGCGGCCATGGCTTCGGCCTCCGTCCATACGGCGGCGCCTGAAGCAGAGAAGGAGATGGGGAAGAAGAAAGACAAGGGGCAAAATGGACATTTCGCAGCCATTCTCTCTCCTCCTAGGCAAGAAAAGAATATTTTATTCGGCGTGGTGTCTAGCAGCGAATTTGACAACAACGTCAGTGTCCCTCAGCAAACTGCTTCATTTTACATGTCTGGTAGCATATGGAGGCCAATCTCGATGTCCTATAGCCAATTGCCCCTTCTTTTATTGGTATGTGATATGTGAACATATTTGCCCTGTGATTTTGTCAATTTCAAAATCTATGGGCCCAATGTTTTGGATTTGCTCATAGATATAGGGTAGGGTGTACCAATTTCTCAAAAAGAAATCCAAATCCAAATCAGAGTTTGTAAAAAAGAGTCCACCGAACACAAAGAAAAAAAAACAGTATACTCTTTTTATCGACTTCTAGTTCTCTGTACGCATCATCACGACAGTCACGCGTTCTTTGGATTGTAAGAAAAACATAGAAACTACGTACTATTAACATTTCTATGTAACTCCTTTGATTTTTCTACAAGGAGAAAGCAGAGATAAAAACGAGCGCACATGGAGATTCACAGAACTTTATTTTCCGGTTGCTGAGAGCTGTGGACATGTGAAAGATTAGCGCGCGCCTTGTTATTGACCTCAGCGCACCATGTCCATGACCTGCCTAATAACATTCACAGTGCACCGTACCAAATATTAGATCAGACGAGCATAAAGTTACCCAGTCGCTTTGATTTGGGATTCATCGAGAAGGGGTGAAAGAATGACGTGGACATAGAAGAGGAATCATTCTTTGGTCGTCAGCTCAGACTTGTAAACTTTTAGTTTGGTCTAATGATTCAGTCATCATCAAGGCCGCACCTAAACAACTCCGATGACTCCTGATTGCCCTCTTTGAGTAGTCCAACTTGGGAATTGCCGAAGGAAGAATGATAGTACGAGTATGTGTTACAGGGTGGGGCAATCGAGGTAATACAGATTGTACAAGGAATAAATTAGGGGAAAATGTATATTGGTGTGGCAAAGTTTGATGCAGTCTATTCCAGATTCAGATAACTGGACATACATTTGGAATAGCAACAAGTTTTTAGTGAACAAAGCATACAGCTCTGTGGTAATCAAACCATCCTTCCTACCCATAACTGGATGTGAAGATCATCCTATCAAAGTAAACACAAGGTTTTTTTTTTGGTTAATCCTAAAGGACATACTTAGTACAAGAGGTTTACTTAAAAGGAAGAACATGCAGATTCTAGACTACAATGCAACTGAAGAATCGCTCGGCCACCTTCTCCTAGAGTGCCCCTTTGTCAGCCAATGCTGGGCAATGATCAACATTCAAGTTAACCTAAACCTGGATCCTTTCCAGGTAATTGAAAGCTTCAAGGATCAGCTAGGGGTGCCCTTCTTCATGGAAATAATCATCCTTTTGGCCTGGTCAATATGGAAGGCAAGAAATGACCTCCATCTTCACAAATATCAATCCTTCAATCGAGCTGAGATCAATGGAGAATGTTGCTGCTTAGAAAAAAGAAAAGTTACTTCCCAGCAATAGAACAATGGATTGTAAATCTTCTATAGCCGGGTTCTTAGCAGTTTCAGTTCTTTTATTTCTAGTTTCTTTCTTTGTTTCCTAGGCTCCCTTTAGGCTCCCCTTTCCCTTTCTTTTCTTTTCTTGTAACTCTGAACTCTTGTGGCCTTTTTTTTTCAATAAATCTTGTAGGGGGTGTAAAACCCTCCAGTTTTCCTAAAAAATGTATATTGGTTGATTGGGTGTAATTTAGTTCAAGTTTCACTTCAATCTATCTCAACTTCATGTGAATTGATGTCAAACCGAATACATCCAAACAATGCCTAAGAAAATGTGCATTTTTAACACCCAAGAAAACGTTAAATTATTTTGGTGGTTTGTAATAAAGGAGATTTAAAATCATCTTTATGGTTTGGAATTGTACCCAAAGCAGTGTGCAATTATCTTGGTGATTTGGTAAATAAAGGAGATTTGAAATCATCTTTATGGTTTGGAATTGTACCCAGAGAAATGTACAATTATCTTGGTGATTTGGCACAATACTTAACAACAAATATATGCATATTTTCTTGGAGGTATCCTACTCGTACCACCAGCAAGGTAATAATCGTATTATGTTCAGTTTTGGTCTTAAAAAATTATTATCGCTAAGGATATCCCTTTTAAGAGCTTTTAATCTATATCTATATCTATCTTGGTGTGCTATGGGAGGTATATATTGTCCGATTCATTCTAGTAACACCACAAGATTGTATTAGTGGTCGTTTGAGAAGATGATAGAGTCGGAAGAGACACGAAGCCTTTGTTGTCTCCTCAAGAATGAAGACCAAAATAATTATTGCGTTTGTTTTGTGTACTTGTGCTTAGTGGTGTGACTGAACAATGGATAAATCGCGTGTGTTTTGTGTACTTGTGCTTGTTTGCTATTGACTTTACTTTTCATCTGATCTATCTACACATTTTGGTTTCGAATATGCACGAGTATGCATATCTTTGTATTAGAAGAGAAGAAATGTTTACGAGAAATTTACAGAACGCCATTACCGGCGCCGACTTGTTGGCAAGTCTTTGGTTCCAAACATATTGTGGAACACCCTCTCTACCCCCATCTACACCCGTGCTAAACGTGGGATTCAATCACTTGGATAAAACAAGAAAATTGAATAAAAACAAATTCTATGTATCCAATATTCCAATTGCTAAAATATGATCCCTAGAATGAAATAAGGTTGTTTGGTTTGCTTTCTTGATTTCTTCGTGTTGTCTTGCCCAACAAAGCTATCCATGCCAGCGTAGGTAAGCTTGCTTCTTTTTTTTTTTTTTTTAGAAAAAGGAGGTAAGCTAAATTGGCTCTGGCAAGGTAGCAAGGGGAACCCTTAGCCTGTGATGCAGACAGGCAAAGGAACCAAACACCCCATTCTAGTTTGTACGAAGAGACCAGAAAAGTAAACTAGTACGTTGATATCGGAGGGCTTGAAGAGGAAGGATACCTTTACCTTGGGCCTTGTTTAGATCCTAAAATTGAGAGTTCAAATTCGAGGCGTTTACACATCGTAGCAAGACCAGAAGAATTTCGTTTGTATTTGTGAAATATTGTCCAAATATTGATAAATTATACTCAAAAGATTCGTCTCACAAAGTACAACAAAACTGTGCAATTAGATTTTAATTTCATCTATATTTAAGATCTACGATATACCACAAGTTTGATGTGACGGAAAATCTTCTTTTTGTATAGTGTCAAAGTTGGGAGTTTGTGGTGAACTAAACAAGACCTTGGTGACAGGGAGCAACATCCTCGTCGCCATCTATAAAGCATGTGCACGCGCAATCGCAAAGGCGTAATGCACGCGTCGTTTGTAGTATACATGGTCCTAGAAATGCACGGATATTCTCAAATTTGCAAGGCACAAGCACAAGGCAATAAGAATCTTGCCGCAAGATGGTCCTTGGAGGGCTGAGAGAGAGAACCCGGCTCAACCTCATCAGAGTCTAAAAAAAGCCAGATTTGCAGGGTAGTACATTTTCTCAGCAGTTCTATAAACACTACACATTTTTCTTTACAAGAAATGGAGTAAAAAGTCAATCTGAAGTTCTGAATACCACGGCTGCTGATCTGTAGTACTGGTATGAATTCTTCCTGTGCAAGCCAAGATAAAAGACAGTGCTAATGCTTAGTTTAAGGAAGCTTCTAACACTGTACTACTCCTGACAGTGACAGTGCTTGCGAGCTGTGACACACTGATCTGACAACCATAGTTTATAAAATCTCTGTTCGGCCCAGCATCAATCAATGGCTCTTAATTACGTGCTTTGACCTACTAGTAAAAAACTTGACCAAGCACGCAATTTCATTTCCTGCAGAGTCTCCAATGAGGGCGTCCGGCCGGTCAGAACCTGATCGATGGCAAGCGAACAATTACAGCTCAGCTTTGTCTCCTCCCCCAGGGTTTCAGCGCACCTAATCCACTGCTAAACAGCAGCAAGCTCATCCCGTCTGCTAACTGAAGCAGCAGTTACCATCTCGCTTAGCCACATTGATCATCATCAGCTCGTCGTTTATGTGCTCTTAGCTAGCTAGCTAGTCAAAGAGAAACAGATTCCAGACAGAGGAGATGGTGCAGTGCAGGAGGAAGGAGCCCAAGCTCATCCTAGCAGCAGTCTTGCTGCTTGTATCTCTGGTGTTGATGTTGCAGGCTGCAGAGAGTGCAGCAGGGAGCTTACCATCTTCATGCTCTTGTCATCTCCATCGAGGAGCTGCTGTGAGTCTGCTTCAAGGGAGAAGAATGTTAGCAGGTCATGATGGCGATGGCGAAGTGCTTGCGAGTGGATTAATGGAGCACGTCAACAAGGGAGGTGGAGATGCGATTGGCGAGGAGGAGGAGAAGAGGGAGGTCGTCACTGGGCCTAATCCACTTCACAACAGAAGATAGGTGGGCTGGTTCAGCAAGCAGCTAGCTATACACTCCAGTTCTTCAGATTCTTTTCTTTCGTTCTTGTTGCCTTCTTTTTACCAATTCTTTCTCATTAGATTAGATTAGATAGGCACCTAATCATGCATAGAATGTTCAATGGAATTATTGTTGCTTTTATTTGTTTTGTACTTTTGATTTGGCATGAGAGATAAGATGCCCAACCGTCAAATACTGCTACCATGTTTACTGATTTGCATGAGCTGTGTCTTCTGTTCTGTCCTGAACTCGTGATTCAGAGAGGTGCCGATCGGAATAACCAAGTGTTCTTCATTCCTGACATACTCAAAATAATTCATTTTCATTTTTTTTGCAAAATCTCTATAAATTCTAAGTTTTCGAGATTTCAAACATGCATCGCACATGATTCTGTCTAAATCATAACTTTTTCCGCTAACAAAATATGCCATTTATGACATTACACAATCCCTAATTTATTTTTCGTGATATCTTAAATGAGAAAAGTTTCATATTTTGAAAGTACAGTTTCATATTAAATGAATAAAATAATGCTAAACCAAAGTAATTACCAGCCAATATAATTTACATTACATATCCATACTTCCAAAGATGAAAAACATTTTGAATTAGAGCATGTCTAGATGTGGGGAAAAAAAGCTCCACTTGCAGCCCACATGATCAGAACATCTTCAGGATGGGCCAGCCCATTAAGTCGCACGTTGGGCCGTTAGCCCAAATTCTCCCCTCTTCTCCGGTCGAACATTCTAGGCGTCCTGGCGACGTTTTCCCCATCCTACCCTCGGCCGCCCTCCAAATAAACCCTAAACCCTGCGAGCCGCGGCTACAGCACAGCCACCGCAAGCCCGCATCAACTTGCTCCCCAAGAAGAAATCGAGCAAGCGCAAGACCTCCGGCCATGGCGAAGCGTCTGATCCCGTCGCTGAACCGGGTGCTGGTGGAGAAGCTGCTGCAGCCCAAGAAGAGCGCCGGCGGCATCCTCCTCCCAGAGACCACCAAGCAGGTAACGGATACGTAGATCTCGCTCTGCTCCTCCTCCTCCTCCTGCTGTATCCGCATCTCGGCCATTGTGGCGTTGGGGTTTGGTATTGTAGATCTGGTTCGGTGCTCGAGATCGCGGTCGGTGTCAGAGAGGGGAAGCCGAGCCAATTCATTCAGTTTTGTTTTTGGGGGAAAAGTTTTAGGTTCCGTGTCCTGGGCACTAGACGGACATCGATAATCAGCATTGACAGTCTTCTCATGAGAAGATTAACTGCTAGAAGAAGTTCGAGTATTCTGTGAACTAGTTGCGCGTGTATTATCCATGAAGTTTCATTTGCTAGTTAGTTGCTGCTAGTACCACTAGATTGTTACGGCTCTCTGCGATATCCAGGTTTGTGCTCCTGTACTGTTCCCGTGATGACACCTTAATTCTGCGGGTGGCTTTAATTCATGAATCTGTTTCAAAATAAAGTCTTTTGAACTTGTGTTGAAGCTTCTAGCGCTGAGTTTTTGTTCCGCTATCACGACGAACTTAACAATTTGGGGGCATTCAAGGTGTATAGCTGCCACTAGCAGTTGCTCTGGTGACGTCTTGTAGAACAGAGGGGGAAAACAGCAGTTGGTGTTGCTGTTACTTTGCACAATTGTGCCATGGTGTTTTCGAGGCAGTCCTCAGTGGATGTATGTATTGTGTGCTTGTACATGTGCAATTATTACAGTTGTGTTGCCAGCTATGTTTGTGTTTTTGGTCCATGAGTACAGTATATTATCAGCCTGTTAGGTCATTGTGTTATATACCTTGGTTTATTTTTCTTTGAATGCTGAGTCTGTTGTTTTGTGATCCAGCGTAAAATAGATGCTGCTGGTACATCAGTAGTAGGGCGGTAGGGCCAAACCCATTACACCTTTGTATAACTGATGTGATTGGTGAATACGTATTTTTCAAAAGATCGGGAGATGAGTATCCTGTATCAATTCATAGTCGAGTCATAGGATTCATATTTTGCATCAATGGAATAATTACATGGCAGCGGGAGTGTACTTGGTTATAAGGCATTTCTTAAGCGTCGGAGCGGTCTAGTGTCACCACAGAGCGCTCACCGCACCATTCTGCCGTCTCCTCCTCGATTCTGCTTGATTCAATCATCTCCCCCCTCGCTTCTGCTGCTGGCCCATCTGATTCTGCTTCTTGCAGATTCTGCTGCTGTCAGCTTCATTTCACTGTCTCCTGCTTGTCAACCCCTTGATTTGGAAGGGGATGGTGGCAGCGGTCGATCTTTGGGGTGCAGAGTAGTTTGGGAAGGGAGGGGAAGCAGCAGAGAGTAGAGAGTAAAGCGTGAGAGAGAGGGAGGGAGGACTTCATATGCAGGTTTATACCAGGTGGGGAGGGGCACATGGGCTGCCTAGTAGGCTGGGCTAGCTCACTCTTTACTCCCCGTTCCTTTTTTTCTCCATCATCCACAGCGCTATCTTCGCATCCCCATTGTCACTTCGCATCCCCATTATCACTTTGCATCAGCCACAGCCACTTAAACGCAAGACAGTAGTCAGTTGTCACGCTTTGCCTGACACCCTGCCTTGATAACTATGTGGGTGAACTCTTTGTTAATGCAGTTTTATTTAGCCATAGCTTGTAGGAGCTTCTAGATTAATATACTTGCAGTGTGAACTGCTTCTGAAGTTTGCTGCAATATCTATGTATATGCTCAGTGTGTAGGTTGAGTGAGTTCAAATATAAATACGGGTGAACGGCCCGATCTTGAAAAAAAAAGAATGAGTTCAAATATATTGAGTGAAGTTGTTTCCTTTTTAGCTTTATCTTTTCTGTGGACTGTTTTTTATCGTTGATTCTTAGTTTTCATGTCTCTTTTAGGCCTAACATATATCACTTTGTTTTTTAATACAGCTGAACGCTGCTAAAGTCATTGCTGTTGGCCCTGGTGATCGTGATAGGGATGGTAAGCTGATCCCTGTATCTCTGAGTGAAGGCGACACTGTTCTACTTCCGGAGTATGGTGGAACAGAAGTGAAGCTTGCTGAAAAAGAGTATGTCAACATGTGCATGTCATTTTTACTTAGCACTATGTTCTCTCTCCCCTCCCTTTCTTGTTGCATAGTTGTTTTGTACACCTAAAACATAGAATTCAAGAACAATACCATTAAAATGTTATGTTTAAACTGGCGTTGTGGATGGTAATTTAGTAGTTTGATGAACTATCACCCAGTGAACAACGAAGCCAGGAGCTCACGTTCATCCAGCTGGGTTTGTACTGGTAATGCAGTGTGATATCGAGTTGTTTTGTTAAGCTGGTTATAAACCATTTACTACCACCTCCTTTGTAGCTGACCATTTAAGGTCACTTTTGTATGCACCCTGCTAACTAGTTGTGGCAGTAGTCTGGAAGGGGAGCTTGTTTTTTCTAGTACTTGTAGGAGAATTTTCTCAACCAAGCTGGAGTCCTGTCATTATTTTTCTATATATTACAGTTAAGAACTCATATTGCCATATGAAAATTCTTAGCTAAAGGCAATATCAAGTTAAACATGTATACATAGTGCCATATACAGTTCTTACAGGTTGGATAGTCTTGGTTTTGTGTTGGTGGTCTAACCTGGTTACTTGAAATGGCAGGTACCTTCTTTTCAGAGAGCATGACATACTGGGGAAGCTTGAGGAGTAGCTCAAACTCTCAAGGCTGGAGTAGTTTGAAAGTAGGGATGCAGGAGTGTAGCCACGATTTCTCTCTTTTTTTGTGTGGGGGACAAGCGAGAACCCGACCCTAGTGAGAATTCGATGACATTGCCTCATTCTGGACATCATCATTTAAACATTTGAACTGAATACAATTGCATGTTTGATGTCACATGTACGGGACCCAGTCAGTTTGTCTGGGCTACCACAGGTGGGGCCAATTGATTTTGAAGCACAGGTGTTGGTTCTTGTGCTTCCCGTCTAGGCTCGTGGTTAGGCGCTAGCATGCGTTCTTCTCTCTTTACATATCATTAGATGTGTTGCTGTGTTCCAGTACGTCGTGGGGCATATGACTGCGTATTTCGTCAAGTTTTCTGTTTGTGCTAGACGTTGAAAATCGACTATGTGCATTTCTTCAAGTTTTCCACTGCGTCACTTGTGTTGAGAAGATATCACTTGTGTTGAGAAGATATAACCAAATGATCAGAAGGTATAATCTATGATATTTGTAACCAAGTGATCATGTTTTTACGTGGTATTTTGTTTGTACTAGCAGAGAGGTGTACCGCCTTTCCTAACAATATATCCACGAACACTGGAGATCAAGGCCTTTCCTAACAATATATCAGAGCATGATAATGAAATTTGCAATCTGGTGCGCATGATCCGTGCAATTGTCTTGAACGAATGCGAGAGCCGAGAGGATGATGTATCAGCGTCTGCATGTGGAGAGTATGGAGGATGGTGCAGCGTAAGGTCCGTCCAGCACGCCGCGCGCCACGAACTGGTACGCATCTTCCGTGAGATGAATCCCGTCCCAGGAGATGTGCTTGGACGGGTCAGGGCAGAGGATCGACGTGGCGTTGCAGGTGAGGAGCGCGCCAGAGTTATGGGGGCCGCCGTCGCCGCAGCACGCGGTCAAAGCAACGTCCTTCCTGAACCCTGCATTGGCATGCTCGAATTGTAACTCGGAGCATGCAGCAGGTTGCAGTTCAGACTTTGAAACGGCGAGGATCCATCATCCATACCGTGTTTCTTGGGGCTGCGGGTGATCTCCATGACGGCGCCGTAGTAGTCGGCGTAGACGACGGCGACCGTGGGATGCCGGGCACCGATGCGGTCCAGCACGCGCCTGAGCGCACGGTTGTGCTCCTCGGTGAAGTCGTTGAGCCACCTGATGCAGCCGGCGGCGTCGTAGTCGCCGGGGTCGTTGCTCTGGAACATGGTGAGGTACCTCGAGATGCAGCCCATGGGGATGACTCCCGGGACCACGATCGTCTTCGCTCCAAGCCCGATCAAAACCTTGGTAGCGTTTTCAATCTTCTTGGTGACCTTTGGGAGCAAGGGCTTGATCTCGGAGAAAGATCGGTTGTCCCAGAAAGGGTGGTTGTAATCGTTAAACCCAATCTCCCTTAAGAGGAACAGAGAGCTCGACATCACGCCCTCCCGCTCTGCATACATGTCACTTATTAGCTTGATGAATAATTGTCCAAAGCTTTGTGCCTGTATATGGAGGTGGATCGGAGGAGGAGCACGATCGATGGAGCACCTGGCCCGGTTGGGGCGAGCATGTGGAGCACCGTCTCGAGCCACTCCAGCTGCAGGTCTAGCGATGAGGGCGGCACGTGCATGGCGTGCAGCCCCATGTCCTTGAACACCTGCTTGCTCAGCGCCGTCGCGCCGGACACAGCCATGTTGGCTCCCGCCCGGAAGTCCTCCGCCGTCTTCCCGACCAGGAACGGTGTCGAGAACGGCAGCTTCAACGCCTCCGCTACAACGCAAGCAAGCAACCCGCCGTACCGTCATCGTCAACCGTTGAACTTGAACCCCAGCTACATACTACAGTATATTCTGCAACTGCAAGTTACTGTACCAATGAAGTCGACGATGAGCCGGCCGTCGCAGGACCGACCGGTGGGGCGGTGGAAGAAGGTCTCTCCGTTGGGTAACGCCAGCCTGTCGGGGGAGGCGGACAAGCTGTCCAGGTTGCCGGTGTCGGTCAACGAATCGCCCAAGCTGAACAGGCGTGTGCAGCGGCAAGTGCCGCCCGGGTACGGGCACACCACGAGGAGGAGGAGAACGGGGAGGACGACAACCACTAGACAAGACGCCATAGATCGATGTCTGCTGATCTTCGTCCTAGCAGCTAAGACTTTAGGAATGGCAACTTATTAGAGGTTGCATTCCACGCATTCATGGTTGAAGTGTTGCCTGTATTAATAAGCGCTTGAGAGCAAGGATAATAAAAATGCCGGCAGCCGGCTGCAATGGTTGTTTACAACCGGTTTTGTATAGTAAGGAGGCTTATAAGTTAACTAAGAACCCGTTTCCTTCTCTCTCCTCAGTTCTCTTACTTCCCCGTAGAATTTTGATGACATGGATCGCCTTACAGCCTGCTGAGTAGGACTTATTATACTTAGTACTTAGCTCTAAGCGTCATATATAAGGTATTCTTTCAGACCCAATCTCGATTAATTGAACAGTTAAGTAAAATACACTACTCGTCTTAGTATATATAATATCATGCATTATTGGTCAAGAAACTGATCGATCCAGATCGACTTCTTTTAAATTTGACGTCAACTGAACTCTTGCATGCTTTTAGTCATATATTAATCGACAGTACTGTTGCGACCAAATCGATGACGATATCGGTCACGAGACTAGATTAATTCCAGACAATCCGCAGCAACATAGGACATATGCAATTGCCACCATGAGACATGGCTAGATGCATGCCATGGCGGTGGTTGGGTCTAGCGACGGCGACAGGCTGGCTCTACCACAATGGAGACTTGGATCATTCAACGCTATCGTGACGTACATATAACACAGGATCCTGCCGGCAGTAGCGAGTGACGCAATTGCTGTATATACACTTCAGCGCACATTTAGGATCCGATGGATTGAAGTTTACATGTTTCCATGTTTCATTGAGTTTCCACAACATATTTTGCCATGTATATACGTTATTAATGCCTATTTGATTAGTAAAAAAAATATAAATGCTAATTGTTTTAAAAGAGAAAAATATCTGAAATCCTGAGAGATCATCAAGATGTGCCTTAGGCTCATCCATGTGTAATGAACGATTGACGCAAGAGTGAAAAGTTTGAGATTTTTTTGGATGAGTCCCTATTTCATATGTGCATGTGTGTTTATGCTAATGGTTGACAAGAGGTGTTGTGCCGTGTTGTGTTCAATGTTGTGTAAGATGTCTCTTGGCCTGTGAGTGTTCAGGTATTGAGTTGTGCATTGAGGTGCTCGACAGATGATGGAGAAGATCAGGCAAGGAGTCCATGCAAGCTTGATGACCAAGGGTGCCGAAGGACATACACAAAGACGTGGACCGAAGGATCAAAAGGCCAAGGATGGACTATGCATTGGGCACATGGAGGAGTGCTAGTACTTACATGGATGACGAAGATATTGTTGTGGCGCGATGAAGACAGATTGGATATGAACTATATCACTCATACTATATTGTTTTTATATTTTTATCCGAATTCAGATTCGAATACGGATAGTATCAACCATGCCGGATATGATAAGATTGGTTATCGACATCATAAATATGTGATTTGAGTATTCGGATATGGATACGGTATCAGATGTTGAATATCCGGACTCGCATGCGGACGGATTAAAACACCTCTAAATGAATTCGGTCTCGAATACGGACGAAAAATATCCGTACCGTTTTTATCAAGTCTTCCATTGACTGAAATGTGAAGTATATCTAGACATATTTTTATATGTATCTAGATGTATAGTAAAATTAATGTAAAAAATGACTTATAATTTGTAATGGAGAAAGTAAGGAAGAACTGTTCCGTGCGATATGATTATGAAAAGTTGCAACAGCGCGCGTATAATTATATCAGTAAGGTAAGTATATACGCGTGTTCTGAATGCGAGACCCGAGAGGTAGAATGGTAGATATAAGGGTGTGTTTGGTTGGGCTTTTGGCTGTGGCTTTTGCCCCCAAAAGTCAAAAGCTCAACCAAAGGGCCAAAGAGGTAGAACTACTTTTACCCAAAGCCAGCTTTTACTATAGTGTAAAATCAAAAGCACCTCTACCCCTGCTTTCACCTGCTTTTGGGTGAAAAAAGACCCACTACCCCTGATTATGTTCCGCAAAAAAAGATTCGCTGCCCACCCTTCTATTCCCGTCGCACGCGCCTCCCGTTCTCCCGTCGCACGCGCCCGAGCTCCCGCGATGCGCCGCCGCTAGGGTTTCGCTCGAGGCTGTCGCCCGCCGCCACCGGTTCCCGCTCGAAGCCGGTCGCCCGTCCTGGAGCACCTCCGCTCGAAGCCCCGTTGGCCCGAGCACCTCCGCTTCTCCCGCTCGAAGCCAAGGCGCTGAAGTCCCGTCGCCCCGGCCTGTTGCTCGAAGACCTGTCGCCCCGGCCCGTCGCTCCTCCGCTCGGAGCAGCCGATCCTGCTCCTCCCCAAGCGTGGACGCGAGCACCAGCCAGGGGCGCCTCCCGTTGCCTTGCTCCTCCACAGCAACGTCTCCATCCGGCGACGAAGCAGCCAGGGGCGCCTCAAGGTACATCTGCTCCTCTCTGTTCTTGAATGGTGGTGATGCATGATGTGTAAAATAGATGTATGATTAGTGATTGATTGGTGGTGAGGACTCGGGGTAAAAGAAAATTGATTGGAATTTTTTTGTTTGTTGAAGTATGTCGACAAGGCAGATTGGGGTGATAAGTTTATGAGGAATTTGTTTGATGCTTGCAAAGAAGAAATAGAAGCCGGCAATAGGCCATTTGGAATTTTCACTGCTACTGGTTGGAAGAATGTTGTTTCCAAGTTTGCGGATAAATCGGGTGATAAACGAAAAAAAAACAATTGAAGAACAAGTTAGATGTCTTCAAAAAGGAGTATACGGTGTTTATGGAGTTCAAGAATTGTGTCACTGGGCTTGGTTGGGATGCTGAAAAAAGAACCATTGACTGCTCGGATGAATGGTGGCAGGAACACCGAGCTGTAAGTTCTCACACCTAATCTGGAATTATAAATATTTTGCTTACCTATTTGTGTTTGCTATGTCTTGCTAACTTTTTTATTCTTTACTTTCAGAGAAAGGAATCAAATGCAGTCGTGTGACATTCAGGGGCATTACAGGTATTTGTCACACATCCTACAATTTGAACAGACCTCTAACCAAACGGCCTTCTACTTTTCCCATTCTTTTTCTCTGACAACCTCTTTTCCATTCACACTTACTTGGCTTTTCCAAAAGCCACAGCTCAACTAAACACACCCTAACTATTTTAGCGTCTGCAAGTGGAGAGTATGGAGCAGGGTGCAGCGTATGGTCCGTCCAGCACGCCACGCGCCACGAACTGGTAGGCAGCTTCCGTGAGATGAATCCCATCCCAAGAGATGTACTTGGACGGGTCAGGGCAGAGGATTGACGTGGCGCCCTTGCAAGCGATGAACACGCCGGAGTTGTGGGGGCCGCCGTCGCCGCAGCACGCGGTTAAAGCAGCATCCTTCCTGAACCCTGGATCCACAGCGTTCAGCACGCGATTATTGCACAGTGTTCAGTTCAAACGCCGATCGATTCAGCATTGTTGTCCTACTTGATCGCTCGATCTGGGATCCTACCGTGTTTGTGGGGGTTACGGGTGATCTCCATGATGGCGCCGTAGTAGTCCGCGTAGACGACGGCGACCGTGGGATGCCGGGCACGGACGTGGTCCAGCATGTGCCTGAGCGCGCGGTTGTGCTCCTCGGCGAAGTCGTTGAGCCACCTGATGCAGCCGGCGTCGTCGTAGTCGCCCGGGTGGGTGCTCGGGAACATGTTGAGGTACTTCGGGACGCAGCCCATGGGGATGACTCCGGGGACCACGATCGTCTTCGCTCCAAGTCCGATCAACACCTGCTTATATATAATTGTACATATACATTTACATCGAGAGACATTTACGACTGCACATTGCACATAGATAGTTTAATTTGCTCCGTTAGTTTATAAGTACCTTAGTAGCGTTTTCAATCTTTTTTATGACCTTTGGGAGCAAGGGCCTGATCTGGGCCGTGAAGGATCGGTTCTGGAAGAAAGGATGGTTGTAATCGTTGAACCCAATCTCCCCCAGCAGGAACAGAGAGCTCGACATCATGTCCTGCCGCTCTGCATGCAGGTCACCTTAGCTTGATGAATAATTGTCCAACAAAGCTTTGTACGTGCCTGTGTGTATATAATAATATTATAGAGGATGAGCACGAGCACCTGGCCCGTTTGGGGCGATGATTTGGAGCACGCGCTTGAGCCACTCCAGCTGCACGTCCAACGAGTAGGGCGGCAGGATGGTGAGGTCCAGCCCCATGTCCTTGAACACCTGCTGGCTCAGCGCCGTCGCGCCGGACACCGCCATGTTGGCTCCCGCCCGGAAGTCCTCCGCCGTCTTCCCGACGAGGAACGGTGTCGAGAACGGCAGCTTCAATGCCTCCGCTGCAATAAAGCAAGCAATGCGTCCGGCCGTCATCAACCGTTGATCTAACTCCAGGTACCACATATATTGTACGCACCAATGAAGTCGACGATGAGCCGGCCGTCGGAGTACCGGCCGGTGGGGCGGTGGAAGAAGGTCTCTCCGTAGGGGAGCGCCAGCACGGATCTGTTGCCGGACAAGCTGGCGAAGTTGCCGGCGTCGGTCAACGAATCGCCCAAGCTGAACAGGCGCCTGCAGCGGCAAGTGCCGGCCGGGTACGACACGGCGGCGTACGGGCACACCACGAGGAGGAGGAGAATGGGGAGGACAACCACTAGGGAAGACGCCGCCATCAATTCTGCTGATCTTCGTCCAACAGCTAGCTACGTCTCGCCTTTTGCACGAGTTCACGGTTGAAATATTGCCTGTGCTTTTAAGCACTTGAACTTCATAAGGTTATTCTTTTCAGGATCTCAATCAAGAAAGTTTAAGTAAAATACTACAATACTCAGGAAGTAAAATGTGCTATATAAGGTACACGTTGACATTCAGTCGAGTCATCTGCTTAACTCAGTCAATTTTCGGCTACATGTCCAATAAATCTTCGAAAGATAATATGTAACACTATACTGTATATAGTAGTAGAAAAATAGTTATAAAAATGAAGTTGACCCAAGGCGGCTTGTGCCATCTTAATTGTCAAATCTACAGCTGCAAATAAACTACTAATCATGATCCGGCAAGCAAGACCAGCACGTGATTCTTGGGAAGCTAGATTGCGGTTGGTTAGTCTTGTGTCATCCTCTCAAGCACGACCGAATTTATCACAGACTAAATTCCAGAAAAAACACAGCAACATATATAAACCAACTATATGCAGTTAATTACCACCACAAGACATGGCTAAATGCATGGCATGGCGGTGAGCGAGCGACGGCGACCGGCGCTGACAATGGAGCACACCACCAATCATGAAGTAGTTTGCAGATAGCACAGGATCCATGCAGACGTAATTGCTATATTTAATTTTTGAAGTAGCTCTCCTATGACAATGAAATAAAATCACAGGTAATATATTTACTTTTCGATGGATACACCGCAACAGTGAAGGGGACGAGGACCTATATATAGTATATATTCTTGCAATGAGACAAGCAGGAGCAGCATTTGGCCTAACCAATGACGGATTCGGATAAGGGCCACGATCTACTTTCATGTCCTTATTATGAGAATTGATTTGTCCAATGTCAAACGACAAAAAAAATCTTATTGGAGGCCATGCGTCATCTTTACTTCTTTATTTAAAGAAATACATGTATTGCACATGTAACGAAAGGACAATCCATGAGCAAAAGAGAATATTTGCATGAAATGGAGAGGAGAGAAGAAAGAAAAGAGTTTCACCATGGTGAAACGACCCAGCGCTATTTCCTAAATCTCGGTAACCGCATGAAATTGCATGAAACTACCATTGAGGCCAAATCGTTTCATCCTCTAGCTCCCGTGCTCATGCCTCCACCAATGCATGGCTTCCCCTTCGCTATAATTAAATGCTATATTTAGCATTGGAATAGGTGAAATGAAACGCACCATTGTGTAGGCCTATTTCATTCATCATTTTATCTTGCTCTAACCGATGTGGCATTTTGGAAACCGTGTAGTGAAACTACTCATTGAGACTAGCCTAACGAAAGGACAATCCCTCTAATTTGAATTTTTTAGTAAATTATTGATAAGTATTGTCTAAATTTATATCATCTAAGCATACTTAATATGTTATCTCATTGCAACACATGGATGGGCTTATCTCCCTGATCGGTGGGTTGTTATCTCATTGCAACACATGGATGGGCTAAGATGTGAAACTCCCTGATCTTTCTCAATGCACAATTTCATTCACGGTTTCACATGCTTATTTTAGCCTTATTTTTAACCACCGGTGTTTCTCTCTCTTCTCTATTCCCCATTCGCCATCGCCTCGCATGTCGATGGCAAGAAATTCATGTCGTTGAAACGCCTCGGTGGGCGGTTGACCGGGTTTCACAGTTGCCGTTTCACAAGGCAAAAAGTACAACTTATAATAAATGTGCATGACACTGGTGAAACATGATCTAATGAGTATGAATATGTCGTCGTAGCACGGTTCGTTGTCCCTTAATATGTGTCGGCATAGGTGCAACAGCATGTGAAGTCTCACCGCAAGCAACAACGATGGAAAAAGTTGATGTGACGATTATGTTTGTTCACTGTAAAAAAATGTTTGCATTCACATGCCTGCTTCTTTGTCCAAGATGGAGCATTAACTACCTGTCCATTCTAGTAAAGTGCAGCTGACAAAGTACTATTTATATAGACCTTCAGTTCACTCCCTACGTTTCTTAATTCCTGTGCCAGACGCCGAACGACACATAATAAGGGACAGAGGGAGTATGAAATTTTTAATGCAGTTGAAGCATAGAATAATTAGTCCACCATAAAAATTCACCACGATTGGATCATAGGAACTGAAGTTATAAATTATTTCAATTAATTACAAAACACCATAGATTTAATTTTACAATAGAAAATTTGCACTAAAGTATTACCATATTATATTCGTTGTGTGGATCTGTTCATGTGGAGTCTAACAAAATTAATTTTTTTATATTTTATAAATTTTCTATGATTTACTATGAATTCTCAAAAATTCAACCAAAATAAAAAAATAATCGCCTTTAAAACTACTACATGGAGATTTAAAATTTTGAGGGACGTTTTTGCTCAGTTTTGGAGTTTAGGAGAAAAAACGGATTTTAGGAGGACCTTAATTTCGTCGGCAGAAGAAGCATTAGGTACCGACGTTTTACTTACTCTGAGAGAAGAATGAAGATGCATTAGTTCTGTAGGTCGAGCCCAATGCATGAGTGCTCCGAATTACGAAGCTTTTGGGCTGATATGGGCCATCAGCCCACAGGTTTTAATTCTTCCCCCAGCATTCGGCCTGCTAGCGCAACGTCTCCTTCATCACACATTCACACACGACACGATTACAGAACGTCTTTCTGTCCATTCATTTTCGTCTGTTTCCAAGAACAGCCCTTCATTTGCAGCTAGTTTGTTCATTCACATTTCACAGGTAGAGAGGTACAACGGTGGCTGTAGAGATGGCAGGACTCGCTCAACACTCGACGCAATTGCAATTTGCAATGCAAGGAGAGCTAGCACACGACAAGAGCAGCCGCGCGCGCGCTAGGCATGCTCACACCCAAGTCACCAAACAAGAAAAAGCTCTTGCTCTAAAGTTGGAACCCCTTTTGTTCGTTCTTGTTCATGGTGTCGTGAGATCGATATAGATGGCGATGTTGCTGCTCGGAGGAGGACATGGACTTTATAGATGTAAGGATGGGAGACAATAAAGGTATGATGGATTGGTGGTGACAAAGCCAGAAAAGGTGCCTTTTAAGACGCCGTCTGTACTAGCGCTACATATAGTATATCCTTAGCCGCGAAGCTAGCTCTAGCTATGGATTATGGAGCATGCATAATTTGTCCTTAACTAGTCTCGATTCCTTTTGAAAATGTACTATATAAGCATTTTGCCATGTGTTCATATGTTTTTGCACTCCACAACAACCTGAGTCACCATCCAAAGCTAGATATAGATAGATTTGTTGTCAGATCTTCTAGTAGTATGTATTATATTAACACTTCTCGTCATGCATTCTATATGTGTTAATTAGCTGGACATATATGTGCCCTATATATAATCCAAGTAGCTGGATATTACTACAATAGCTAGCAAGATGTTCAGATGCAGAGAATATCCATCTCATCATGCTTGTGAGGTCGAGTTCCAGTTAATTAAGGGAATGAATTATTGGAACAATGTTTCGGTGGCAGAGGCCATTACTAGTGAGTCGTACTAGCTATAGCTGCTAGTAGTGACCGCTGACGTGCAAGTAGTTGCAAGTTGCAACGGCAGCGGTCCAACCAACCAAACCAATAAATCCCTATACAGATGGATCAAATCAGATCACTCGATCTCGCTTAATTGGTCTTGCTCTTGTCATGTGGTGTGGTATACATACTAGTCCTATATATATTATATATCAAGGAAACAAATTGAAAGCGCAGCAACAGAATTCTGATGGAGAGATGAGGCTAATCAGACAGTATCTCACGTACTATCTCCGATATGGAGGTGAGACGACCCCCACGTCAGATGCAGACGCAGATTGCACAGACTGAATGGTATCATTCAGGTTGGTGGCAAAAGCAATGCAAAGGCAGCGCCACCTTACCAGCCACGCACAGCCACTGTCCGGGCCCGGGAGGTCACTCACTTGTCACTAGCAGCCAGCTGAGTAGTGATCGAGTGACATGAAGTCAAAGTGGGTCACTACTCTCACTCTCTCTCTGTCCTCTCCTCTCGGCTCCAACGATCAACAAGAAGAGTGCCCTCTATCAAAATTCAAAAGTCCAGAATATATCCAGATGACCACCAGAGTGCCCTCTATCAAAAGTTCAGAATACATCCAGATGACCACCATCGATCTCCTCCCACTAGTACAGTAGTGACTAGTGACTGAGACAAAGCCCCTGCTGGATCGACCACCATATCCATCTTTGCTGGGCTAGCTAGGTACCAATACTGTTCTTTCTCACATGGTCTCATGGTGCTCTGTCTAGCCCACGAGTCACAACTTTCCTCTCTTTGCGAATTGCGATGATATACTATAGTATTGTCACCTGTCAAGTGTCATAGTCCCGTGGACGCAAGCTAAAGTACGTGGATTAATTAATTATCATTCAGCACGTCGCTGTCGGTCTCTCAGCAGGGATTATAACGATCGCAAGAGGAGTGGATCGTGGTTAGCTACTAGACAGGGTACATATAGTAAGACGTATACGGTGACATCTTCAATCTCGAGAATTTGCCGATCTGGCCCTCGAAAATGCTTATTATAAAGATATGGTTTGTGCTGTGTGGTTATCGAAGAGTTGTTACGTTATTTATTACCGACTTGTACTAATGAGTTAGATCACTAAAATGTATGCATGCTGGTCTATCATTTTTTTTTCTTTGAATGTCGTCAATTGGCCGGTCTTATTATTAGAGCGCGCGGTCGCCTGTCAGGCATGAGGCAGCTGCCCATCGATCGATGGAGCGCCTCCAGGTTAGGTGCGATGAGTGGTCAGGACTCACGAGGACGATCGAAACCGGCCGGAGGGGAGAGCACACGTACTCGATCGAGCTCTGCCGACGCCGTTTTGCATGCACTTGATTGGCAGTCCTCCTGGATCAGTCGGTCCTGCCTAGCTAGCTCCATCGGGCCCCTTGCCGACTATATATGCATATATATGCCTGCCCTTTCTCATCACGGAAGATTGGCCTCAATCTCCCGTACTGATGATGATGTTTTTAATCCCCACATCGATCGACCTCATCTCTTATTCTTGCGGTCACCTTTTTTGAAAACCAGATCACACCCTTGATTTGTCACGCTTCCTAAGCTACGACAGCGACACAAGGATCAGTGGATCACATCATCTCCATCTCTCATCGTTCCTCGACACTGTGCAGTGTGACTAACGCACAGTTCAAGACTTATCAAATAATTAATCGTCTTGTCGCTAATACTTTAAGCCTTTTGAGACCTAATAACTTAATTTCAGCTTCTCCCCCTCTTTATATATTTTGCTTCACGCCATTGCTTTTTTTTAAGAAACTGGATGTGTTTACACACCTACAGCAGCAAAAACATGCTCAAAGGAACAAAAGGAGCTTAAGAGACAAAGAAGAAATAAAAAAAAAAAGCAGTAACAACACTGCCACAGTCGAGCTAGGCTAGATAGGCAATCCATTAATCAATTCTTGGAGAGTAACTTCTTTTCGCCCTTAATAGTAAGAGATCAAATTCATCTTTGAAATTTTGTCTAACTAGAAGGACACCTGGGTTAACTTACCGGAAGATCAGATCAATTCTTGCCTTCCGAATAATCCATGGTTTTCAAAACGATTGTATCTTGGTCGCCCCCAGTTTGTTGTAGGAGTAAACTTTTTAGCACGACAGGGGATCTAGGGATAGTAAAAATTCCTTGAAAACAAAGGTGGGGACAATGACAGACAATAAGCAGAGTGGTAAATGGAGGATGAGCTCATGACACCTAGAGAAAAATGAGGGCAAGCATGCAAGTATCCCAATAGTGCTTATATATTAGGCTGGCTATTTGAAGAAACAGAACTGTTGATACGCTGTTTTTGCCATCAGTTTTTAGACAGGTACACTTGCCGCTCATGCCTGTGTCATCCTGAAAAATAGGAATGCACCCAGTTTTTTTTTTTTTTTTTTTTTTTTTTTTTTTTTATACTCAGGCTTGTTCATGAACCGGCAAATATCATATTTTAAATAGTCTATTTTTAAAAAGGGTTCTGTGTAACCTACTTGAAAAATGGAAAATAGCTAACTTTTGCGACTATACTCAGGCTTGTTCATGAACCGGCAAATATCATATTCGGTAAATAGTCTATTTTTAAAAAAGGTTCTGTGTAACCTACTTGAAAAATGGAAAATAGCTAACTTTTGCAGTCATATAATTAAGTACTTGTGCAAAAAGAAAAGGAAAAAAATAGAATTACTTTTGCCCTAGATTCAAAGGACATATAAAACAAAAGCTAAAGCATCGATGCTCCATTTTCCTTTCTTTTCTTTTTTTTTTGCAATTGTTGAATACATGTGGCTATTATTAAAGCATTGTTCGATATTGAGGTGAATTTGAGTGCACTAAAATCCACCTCGATACAAGTGAACTGAGGTAATTACATGGGTATCCAAACAGGCCATAATGTATGTTTTGCAGAATTTTAAATTACATTGATCCGACGTGAAGGTTGACCTATAGGTGTTTTCAAGTATTGACGCAAGAAATTTTGTAAAGTTTATTAAGGACACTATACCCTATAGGGTTCGAGTAATAAGTGAATAATTCCTGTTTCGAAGCAATTGTCACAGTGTTTGTAGGTCTTTGTTTTTATCTTTAACGATTCAACTAGTGAAAAAGCCAGTTAATTTCAGTTAATTCATTAGTGTTCTATGGGAGAGAATAAACTAAAATAATCTAAAAATAAGACAAGCGAACAAGGAGTAGCTTTTTAGCTCGGTGGAAGCCAAGATGAGAGCATCCGGATGAGGTATACGTAGCCCTTTCGAAAAGTGCAAGAGCTGTTGATGGTGGTGGAAAGTGTGGAATTGAGAAGACTGATCGAAGAAGGTGTGTGATGCTGTCACGGTGGTGGATGCATTCATGGTTGCATTATCGGCATCCTCCAAAAGCTGGTCGGATAAGGAGGACGTTGGCCACAAGTCCATGTCGCCGACCCCAGAAAGCATCTGCTCGTTTGTGCAGTTGTGCTCGCGATCTCTCTTGCTTGCTTCTCTCTGCTCACTGCTAGCACACCTACGCTGCTTCATCCCTCTAAAGAAAGAGTATACTTCTCGTTTTCTAAATAAGTAAAGTAATTTTAAATTTAATAAAATGTAAAAACATACTTAGAATTTATGATACAAATTAATTACTATTAAATTAAAAAAATTGGTGAGCTCTAACGAATAATAAATGTCTGGTTTGATTCACTTGCTAATATTGGTTAGAATTTATAATTATCTAATTTTAGCAGGAGAATATTCGGATCCACCTGCTAATATATGGTTTGAATAGTGAGTTAAAAATGTATGTATATAAACTATTATCACCTACTACTAGCTACTAGTAGCAACTCTAAGAGCGTGTTGCATTCTCTCCAGCTCGGGCTATGGCTCCTGAGAGAAGCTCTACCAAATGTTTATCAATAGGAATTGTTTTTTTCTTTTTAAAAAAGAACTAGAGGAACTTCAGTCCTCAAGAACGGCTTTGGATCTTCCTAAGATGCCCTTTAGGAGGAATCCTGCGAAAACATCCCAAAATTTGTCGAAACGGCCATGCCAAACACCCATAAACCTCCTATTGTGATATTAGCGTTTGTTTGTATTAGCGCTTAGCCGCTTACAATCAGCTATTTAACAATATTTTTCTCTTGTAACAAATGAGTTTTCTCTTATAATAAATGAGTATCAGCCAGAATTAGCTAGTCACAAATGAAGCGCAAAAAAGGCAATATGCTTGCATGCACTATTATCCTTTCCTTCCATCAAGGGCCTCGCCGTGGAGGAAGGAAGGAGCGGTGGCGGCTGTCCTACAATCCTCTGCCAACGAAACTTGACCGAGAAATTGTCCCAAGACCTGATCGTAATAAAAAGAAAAAACACAGCACTAAGCACCGGTTCAAAATGAGGGCACAGAGTTGCCGCGCGCAGAACATCAGCAGCCAACAAGCTGTCGGATTGGTTCGTTGGCGGGCGCCGTGTCCCGTCCGGGACACCCGACACGAGGGCAAGGCCCCGTGAGCCACGCCACGAGATCCTCCGACGTGTCCCGTGGTCACGCACCGGAGTGGGGCCCGCAGGCGACACGCAATCTAGCAAGCCGGCCCGCGCAACAGTGACGGCACCGCCTGGAGACCGTATCCATACAGTCAGACAGACACGGCGCCCAGCTACAGGCCATGAAACACGAGCCGTGCCAACACTCGACAGCGACCAATAATGGCTTGCTGGTTGCTGGTCCCTCGTGTTCACAGCACATGCCATGGAATGGAAGCTGTTGGTCTGGTTCTGGTCTGGCTGAGCTGGGTAGCTACCCGTGCCGTGGCAGTCAAACGCATCGGCGTAAGATACACTCATCCAGTCCTGGAAGGAAACCTTTCAAGCACAACTCTTTCTCAAAACTCAACAAGAGTCGATCAAAGAAAAACCCTGCTCCCAAACATGCCACTTTTGTGTTCTTGTGACATCTTGGTCCCAAGTCTTGGCTTGTGTTCTTGTGACACCTTGGTCCAAGTCTTTGCTGGAGCCTGGAGGCAAAGCCACTCTTTCTCTTTGATGATAACAGCTCAGGTCGGCAGGTCGCTCATTGCAAGCGACAGACCGACCAGCAGGAGGCGCATCTGCCACCAAAAGGAAGTGCTTCCGGTCTTCACTCCAAGGAGACCACACACCTTCATTTTGCAAGAAACAAACTGCGCTGCATACCGCGAGTAGGAAGGAGCATTTGGATCCAACTGATACTGTAATATATATAGCTATGTAAACATTATCTCTCTACAAGTTTGTCAACCATTGGAACGAGCCACTTATACGAGTTATATGACCCGAGACAAGATGTTAGGGCTGCAAACGCTAGTGCATCCCCTGCCTGGCGACTCAGTTTTTCGCCTTCCAGATATATACTATGTCATCATATATGTAAGGATGGTACTGGACCCAAAAGAAATAAACACTAGACTGGTATTGTATCCAGGTTGTATGTAAGGGATGGATGGATGATGGTGGGTCTCCGGAATTAGTGAAAAAACATGGCGGATGGATCATGGTCATGGATAGGATCAGCGGCGGATGCCCAGCCGATTCCTCATGTTGCTGTTGTTGTTCCTTGGCTTGACGTTGAGCGCTAGGTTTCGGTTCCCTTGCTTCGGCAGGTCTTGCGGATCCACCATCTGTATCGTCCGCTGCTTCTTTGCTGCATTTGCGCCAAATTGGAAATGTCATTTGTCTTTCGAAACGAAGACAGGATCATAATTCACCACATTAAAACAGTCAAGAAATTCGATGCTATTAGCAGAACTACGCATTGATCAATGGCTAAACTAAACATCCAATCCATACTGTAACTATGTAAGATATATTTTCTTGAAGGTGTACTATGTAAGATATATCTCCTGGCACTTCACAGAACGCAAGAGGTGGGTGACTAAGGCTGAAGAGAAACGGCTTACCATTACTGAATTCTTGGTAACCCTCTTGAAGCTTGCGCTTTGTAGCCTCCAGCTTGGCATCCTTTGCAAGCTGTAGCTTCGCCTGGACCGAATTTTCATCATGCTGAGTTGGTGGCTGCTATATCGGCAGTGAAATGTTTTAGTCCAATAGCAAAATACGTACCAAATAAATACAATAAGTTGCACACAACGCAGTGGGGTGGTTACCTTAGGCATTGCTGGTTTCGGTCTTCTTTGAGCCGCTGAGACATCTTGCTGCTGCTTTGGCTTCACTTCCGAACACTTCGGCCCCGTATGCGACATCTGAGGTCTCCCTGGACCAAAAGCTGCACTTGACGCCTTAACTTGTGCCCCTGAATTAGGTTGCTGCCTTGTTTGCCAGTTGAATGCTTCATTCGGCCGCGACTGCTTCATAGCAGATTGGTCTAGTTTCCAGTTCTCCTCTGGGTCATACCATTGGCCCGTAGGTGACTGCTTGTTGACTGACTCTTGGCTTGCCGGATTACACTGCCCACCATCCTTGGCATCACTCCTAATGTCTGTAGTTTACAGGACAGGAGTGAGGTCAATGCAATATGTAAGAAACAAGAGTCACCAGGGCATATGGTGTGATCCAGGAAGTGCGATTACTCACTTCCGTCATCATCCATTTCATCGAAGAACTTCAAAACCGATGCAGATTTTTCAGCAGGATAAGGCATCCAAGTTTGTCAGAACAATTGTAACATTGATAAATAAATACAGTAAGAAAGAGAAAGAGAGGCTGAAGTTTATGTGTCTGGTACCTCGGATAGCTGGATTGAAGTACATGGTGCTGCAAACAAGGCTGCCTCATCCATGGGAGGGGAAGGCAGTCCCCCTTCTTCTTGATCCAGGCAAGAAGCATCCACTGATTGTGGTGTATGATCTGTGAATTATTTCAGCTAGATTATATATTAATCATCAAGGACAGAATAGGGAGCACATAACAGTGAAGAGTACATTGACTTTTGTAATCCGTACCTACAATGGGATCTCCATTGTTCACCCACTCATTAACAGTAGCCTTCCAACCTCTACAAATTCAGATCAAGCATGAGAACACTAGAAAGCTGCATAAGAACAAACCAGTGCCTAAAACGATATAAACAAGTAGACATTTTTGGGCAAGGAAAAGCACAAGCAGCTTACTCAACGAGCGAACGGACGAGTTGCCGAATCTTCTTCGAGCCATGCTTTCGCAGCGGTTTCACGGCCATTCCAATCTCAGTAGCCTATACAAGTGATTCGAGGGATATGAACAAAGGCACAAACAGAGTTCATCAAGCACATGCAGCAGCGGCAGTTTCACTTTCGTCACGGCTCACCCTGATAGCGTCCACCGTGAATTCCAGCTGCCGCAGCCTCCCGAGAAGCTCGAGCAGCTCGGCCTCTGACTGAAGGCAGGAGAATTGAACACACAGCGAAGCCGATCAGAAGGGATTAATGCCAGCATCAGCAAATCAGGAACGGAATCAACAAGCAGGGGAAGCAACAATGGAGAGGAACCTTCTTGTCTTGGGCATTGGAGAGAGCCGCCTTGACACGGAACGCCTCGGCGACGACGTCGTCATCGCTCTTCACCGCGCCGCCGTTGCCGTTGTTGACGACCTCGGCGCGGTCGGAGCTGCAGAGGCTGGGCACGCTGCCAGCTCCCTCAGCAGGGAGGAGGAGCAGCTGCGGCTGCTGCTGGCCACGGGCGGGGCGCGCCTCCCCCGGCGCAGCAGGCAGGGCGACGAGCTGCGCGGTGTAGAGGCGCTCGGCGATGGCGTCGCGGCGCTTGCGGAGGGCGTCGGGGTGGTCGGCGGCGGCGACCCGGATGGCGGCGTCGATGGCGTCGAAGATGCTGGCCCTTGCGCCGCTGAAGAAGCCCCGCCAGTAGTCCAGCGACGCCGGCTGCGGCTGCGGCTGCGGCGGCGCCGCCATCCGCGCCAGCCAAGATCCGCCGCCGCCGATCAAACCCAGCCCCTCTCTCCCCTTCCTTTCTTGGAGAAAGAAAGATTGCAGTGAATGAATCGAGGTTGGTTCTTTCCCTTTTTTTAATATATATATAAATATAAAATCTTGGCAGTTTAATGGCAGGCAGGCGTTTCTTCTTGATCTCGCGGCTCCAGGCCGAATCCAACGGAACAACCTCACGAGGAATTAGTGTCGCAAAACAGCGGGCGATCCGTCGATCAAATGAAAGAAAGAAGGGAGATGAGGGAAGGCACGGCTTCTTTTCTTGGGCAGGGCAGCGCGGCGATCTGTGTCTCTCTTTGGTAATGGCGCCGCTGTATCTGTCTGTCTGGAGGAGGTGGAGGTGGTGAGGGAGACGACGGAGGGCGATGGGGACGGCCGGACGGGGAGCAAACCACGGCCGAGTGACGGCGACGGCGACGGCGATGGTGATGGCGAGTGCGAATAGGAATTGCGAGCGAATGGAATGGAATGGATGCGGCAAGGCAATCCAATCCAATCCGGATTCCGGTGGATTGATTTCCTTGGCGATGCGGATTCGAATTCGATGCGAACGAGAGAAAGCAAAGCCGAATTCTGGATTTCTGGGGGCGCCGTGCCGTCTTCGGCTCGTTGGTTGCGCGCTGCTTGTCTTGTCCGGGGGACTCCTCTTGGGTGAATGGGCCGGCCCTTGACGTTGTCGAGGTCCAGCCGATTCTGTATACGGGCTGGAGATTGCAGGAAATATTATGAAATTAAAGCCCATATATATAATAATTGGGCGATCTGTAGATTTTGCTGGACCTCGGTCGTTTTCTTCAACAAAATGGTCACTCATAGTTCGACGGGGTGGGCCGGCCAATGAAGAAGCCAAGGCTTTGTTGCTATTTTCTTAAAGAAAAATTTGAGACATGAAAGAGATGCTCTCAAGTACCGTTTAAGTTAGACACACATTGGGCATTGTTTTAAATGTTTTGAATTGTTACCTTTTTTTTTTGTTAAATGCGGTATAAGAGTTGTCCAGTTCGGATCTTATTTTATCACGTTGAGGTGAAGTTGTCAAGGATCACAAATCAAAATGTTTCAAAAACATATTAAAAGATCGAGGGATCCCAGAGATCAATGGATTCCTAGTTTGAAAAAATAAATGCCAAATGCCTACTAAGTATCATTTGAATCATTGTATTCCAATTGCTGACTACCCAGAAGGATCATGTTAAGACACAGTACACAAGGTGTGTGGTGGCTAGGTTGACAATCCTATTCAGACACGCATGGGGTGTTTGGCGGTGATGATATGTGCAGTGGGTGGGTTGACAAGGAACAACCTTAGATTAGGACGTTCTTGTCAAGTACTGTACGTGGCGCCAAAGGTTAGCGCGGCAAAACTCGGCATCACATTGGCCGTAGCTCGGTTGGTGAGTCCTCCGGTGTGGAGGCCACCGGGTTCGAGTCCGCTCGGCCTGTGATTTCCTCACCGGGAACAGTGTTCTCTATTTTCGTTGCCTCACACGTGGATGCGCCACAATGGTCAGGATGACGTGCCCGTCATGTACGAAGCGACTTCTGATCTCTCAGCCATATTCAAGTCTCTTCGTATAGGTGTAGGTCTAGCTTACGCACCAGGAGGTGTGTGAGTTTGTGTGCATGTGTGGTAGTGTGAGTTAGTGTGTGAGTTCAGATACTACAACTTGTACCGAAAAAGTTGAGGAATCAAAAAAAAAATAACCATTGCATGTAAAGTCATGGGGCGTCGTAGTTAAGATAGCAATCAAAACCAAACAAAATCCTTGTTTCATGTGGTGGTTGTATATCTGTGGTGTCGCAATACATGGTGCGGAGAATAGCGATGGATAATGTGGGAATTAAAGGAACAATATATGTGGTATAAAGAGGGTCGTATAATGTAGCTTGCTAGCTGCGAAAACAAGAAAAAAAAACTCGTACAAGGAAACCACCTTACTGGCTTACTTCATCTAGGGACTAAGAAGAGGTTGCAAAAAGACACACACACATATGGTAAACATCTTTACTGAAATAAAAGCACAACCAGAAGAAAAAAACCGCGACAACACCCTCCTCCAGAACAAAAAATAACGTTCAGAGAGCTTTCATGATCAGGCGTGAGCAAAACACCAAAGCTGCCGGTCCTCTTTAAAGAACGTCTGGTAGCTGGCAAAAGGAGGAGAAACTTCGTTCACTTCATCAAACACACATCTCGTTGATGACAACACTGTTACAAACCCTTTTCTTCCAGCTGCTTCCTGAACCTTCACAACCGTTTTCCTCGAGCAATCAGCTAGCGATGGGATGCTGTTGGCCTGAGATTGGAAGGTTAACTGAATTGATCAGTTCCACTCCATTTTTTTTTTGAAAGAATAGTTCCACTCCATTTAACTGACGATAGACGATGTTAGTATTACTGTAGTATAAGGCGATGTCGGAATGATGTTATTTTCAATAAAATGAAAACTAACTCTATTTTACAGGTTATTTTCAGGTGAGCGTATTGGTTATGCTTCTGGACCCAGCTGCAGCGTTATGAGCAAGTCAAGGACGTCCTCACCACTGTGAGCAAGAGATTTTCAATAGAGGGTGGAAGCAGTTGTATCATTTGTTTTAGTTTCCTAGTCTAAATTTAAAACTTTAGCTCTCTTTGTTCCGCTGTTTACCGCACTTTTATAATAAGGGTTGTGTACATCTATTTGAATATAGAGGCCGGATATGAACTATCCTTTATTATTAAAAAATGATGCGTCCCGGCCATTTTTACTACTAGTGCTAGTACTTACTGTTATCGCCTCGATCTGAAAAGGTGAAACGTAGGTGTGGGGTCTTGCACAGGGTCTGGGAACATGCTTGGACAGAAGGGCCGATTGTGTCCTGAAAACTGAACGTGCTGTGTCTTCATCAGAGAGAGTAAGAGAGATTGGATTGGACCAGGCAGGGCATTCATCATTCGTTTGGGCCACGCCATGCCCGTGCGTGCTGCATCTGGTCTCCATGCATGTAGTATATATCCATCCATCCACAGTAGCGAATTCAAGAATTGCTGCGAATCGAATGCTCAGCTCAGCTGTATGTACCCGATAAATGCTGGGTGGATGGTAGACCGATCACGATCAGCCGATGGATACCGATATATACCAACTATACAAGCAACCCCAGCAGCTGCTTGTATGCATTGTACGTGTAACCACCGTTTGAATGCAGAGGATTAGCAAGAGGAAGTGTGACGAGCCGCCGCTGGTGCTCTGCTAATCTCTGCAACAGAGATGATTAAACAATAATTATCCTTCCTTCTTTCCTGTCCTGTCCTGGCAGAGTGTGTATTAGTGATTTAGTGTATATATAGCAGACCTACGTATATTTTGTGGTTGGGCTTGGATTATGCGTGGTGTACTTTAGCTGAGTGTGTATACGTATCTGGGGACTTGACAGGGACGGACAGAGCTGTATCAAGGATGGAAGCTTCCCCAAAATAAGGATGGAACAGGGGGATATGTGTGGTTGGGCTTGGAAAGCAGGTATGCGTACCTGTACACATTTAGCTGAATTTGCTTTCGTGTTGATCACTGGCTGTCAGCTGTCAATGGGCGCAGCACAGAGACTTTGTGTGTTGGTTGTCGTCGAATGAAATTGTTGGACGGATATATATGCACGGTTGGTGCTGCGCCGTCGACGTAAATTGAGTGGGCACTCATCAGTACGTACGTCGTCTAATCGCACGCAGCAGCATGTTGGCTGCCGTTTTCGCAATGTATGACAATTATCCATACTGATCAATTAATTGATTTCTTGGTCCTCTACCCGTCGATCTCCGTGTCCTTGCGTTGGATGAGTGAGTTCCTTTCCAAGCCATGATGATGATGATGTCGATGGTGGCCCTTGCGGCCGACTGCACGATCGATACCCCACTTCCACTCCGAAGAAAGAAAGACGAGCGACTGGGCGGGGAGGACACGGGGGAAACCCTAAATTAATCACCGATCGATCGGTGCGCCCAGTGGTTAAGAGGCGCGTTGATTGATTGATTAGTTGCCATTGCCGCTGCTTAATTGGGTCGATTAGTAGGTAGTTAATTAGTCAGGTCAGGGCACGCATCATACCATCGCCGCCGTGCCTTCCGTCTCAAGCTATCATAGTGTTGCATGCTGATCACTGATGACCACTGCTTGGTGCCTGCACGACTGCTATTTAAATTAGAAACAAAGCCGTCACACCATGGCACGGCGGTGGCAGCAGCAATGATGGCGAGCGCTGCATGGGTTTTTCTCCCTCCCTCCCATCTCCTTAGCATGTTTGTGCACAGTGCAAAATGCATCTTCACGTTAAGCCTAGCTAATCTCTGATGTGCGTGGCTAGCTAGCTGCTAGTATATAGGAACTAGAATCTAGAATTAGCATGTTGGTTGGGATTGCTGGACAGGTAAGTAAGGCCCTTTACCTCCGATCCGAGTTCGGTAAGTGATCATATCGACTTCTCGCTTTGTCGGGATTAATCTGTCCGATCTCTCGGCTGTTGGGGTTTAGTCCCACATATATATATCACTGCACACGTAGTGTACTAGGCTAATCACTATATATATGAATCGATTCTTATGTTAATCACTATACACGTGGTTTCAACAACTGATAGTTTTTGTTGTGAGAGAAAAACAATAATGTATCATGGCTGATAAGTTCGAGCAAATAAAGATAAATGAAGTGCATGTTTATTTATACACTAGCATGTTTATATACTTATACATAATAGAATCAGACAAGGTGAAAGCAGAAGCTCGGTTCAGTAGTACACTGTACTAGCCATACCGTAATTGACGACGAATTTTCGATACCATAATCGACGGACTCCCCCAACAGCCGACACGCAACGTGCGGGTATTCATACGCTAGTGGTATTAAGCATTAATCAATTCTTTAATCTGCTAGCAAGCAGCCGCGGCCGGCAGGGCAGTGAATAATCCAGACCGGACCGGACCGTTAATCCCTGACAGCGACACCAGCGCCGCTTTCGCTTTCCTCCCCTTCTCAATGCTGTAGGTTGGTGAGGTGCTGCTGATTTGGTGAGCCCCACAATACCGGGCAAATGCAAGGGGCTCCGCGTAAAACGCTGTAACGGACTCTTCCCGCCATCGCCCGGCCGCCTCGTTTCCCGCCACGCGATCCAACGGCCGCCATGCGTCGTCGCTGGTCCGGCGCGACGGGGACCGCTCGCCTGCTCTGCTCAGGGTCCGGGATAAGACGACTCGCACCGGGGTACTGCATGTGCGGCCGGTAAAGGGGATACCGTGCCATGTAGACAAAAAACGGCCGCAGCGGTAGACGGTAAACGGCCAGGTCATCCGGAATCTCGCGCTTGCGACGCCAAACCTGGGGTAGTAGCGAGCGTTCGCTACCGTCTGCGCGGGCCCCACCAACCAACCACCGAGTCCGCTCGCGCCGCGCCGCGCCGTCGCGAAGGCTCGACCCGCTGCCGTGCTCGCCGGAGAAGAACGAGGCCGCGGCGGAGAAGGCAGCCTCGCGGCGGAGAAGAAGGCAGCCCTGCTCGCCCGCGGAGCTCGCCGGAGAAGGTCCGCCGCGCTCCGGCCCGCCGGAGAGGAAGGAGGAGAGGGCCGCCGCGCCGCCGGAGAGGGAGGAGAGGACTGTCGGATCCTGCCATGGCCGCTCTGGGAGCCGCCCTTCTTCCGCCCGACGAGGAGGCCAGGGCGCGCCGCCGCGTGCTCGCTGAGGCCGCGCACCCGCCTGGGTCGCGTGCCCGCCGGGGCTGCAAGCCCTCGCCGCCGCGCGCGCCGGGGCTGCAAGCGAGGGACGGAGGCAGAGGAGGCCCTCGCGCCGCCCGCCGCACCTCCCATGGTGGCGCCGCCCGCGGCGGCTGCGCGCCCATGGCGGTTACCCGCGTCCGCGCCCATGGACGAGTAGGCCGGACCCGCAGCCGAAGCACGCCATCTTCTCCGGTGAGGGAGACGCCGCCGCCCGTCCACCCTTGCCTCGTCGGCCTCCCGCGCCGCGCCCGGACGCCGAGAAAAGGCCGCCGCGCTTGCCGAATCGAAGCCGCGTGCTTCTTCTGCTCCTTGTCCGCGGGGACGGCGGCGCCTCGCCGGTGGAGCAGGGGGCCCTCCACCGCTGCGAGCCGGTGGAGCAGCATGGGCCCCTCCCCGTGGTAGAGCTGCGAGAGGACGCCGCAATTGGCCGCCGTCGCGCCGCAGATGGGCCGTCGTCCCCGTCCGTCGCGCAGCCGCCGAGACCGTCGGAGGTGCGGGCGGCGACCTCCCGAGCGCCATGGATGTGCGGGCGGCGAGTTCCCCACGCCGGTGCTGGCGAGTTCCCCACGGCAGGTGCGGGCAGCGCTGGAGAGCTCGAGGCCGGCGGAGAAGAAAGCGGTGAGGAGGAACAGATCGAGGAGAGAGAGGGGTGGGGAGGAAAAGACAGAAGAGAGAGAAAAGAGAGTATGACATGTGGGTCCCACTAAAGTAGTTGATATAGAGAATGGCATATAGAGAATGCATGAGTGTGGAAGAAAACACCGTGTAAAAGTGAGAATCTTGATGACTAGGACAAAATATTCCTTTCAGGGGAAGAATTTAGAGTACTACAAGTGCGGGTAGTCTAAGCGGCACCGGCCTTCTTCTGGCTGCTGCCTGGGCCCCGCCCCCGAGCTGGTCGTGGTCGCCACCCGCTGCTCAGGATCCTCTGCGCCCAAGACTGACCGTCGTTCCACCTTCCGGGCAAGGCGGCCACAGGGTGCGCCACTGCATCGGATCCGGATGCGCGGGGGGCGCATGCAGGCACGCTTTTTACTGCTCTGCGATGCATGGTCGGTCCCTGGCACTGCTGTGCTCGACTTTGGCGTGATGGCGTCCCCATCCCGAAGGATTTGTCACGCGGTAAGGAATTGTTTGAGTACTATATGCGTGTATTAATCTCAATTCACATGCATGATAGCAGTGAAAATTAAATCAAGTTTTATTGTAATTTAGTGCTACTTCAATTACTCGCCACACAGAAAGTTACATAACTTCCTTCCCAAAAAGACGTTTTGTCCACGCTTTGTACCTGTGGTAAACTTATGTATGAGTAACATTTTTTCATCAAACCCATCAAAAGTGAGTGAGCATCACAGTTGCAAAATGTGGCTGAAAGATGAATCTACGCCACCATACGAGTATGGTGAAAAATGTGGCGCACCACAATGAAACCGTGGTTGGCAACCTTAGGCTTCAACCAAAAATGCCTATGTGATGACGTAGGTGTTGGCACGTTCGTATACATAAAACTTTGTCCAAATTGAGAATCTTGACTTATATGACAAAACTAAAATTACTTTTATTAACATTTCTAGTCTAGTATGTCATTTCTCATATTAGTAGCTGCCACATCAAGATCAATAGGAGGGTAGCATTATGCTAGTGAGGAAGCTCAATATGTCCTGCATTGGTACAACATAATAGTATCAATATAATAACAAGACCAAAACACATATTATAGTACAACGTACAAAAGGGGCAATTTGTTGAGCTTTTCCTTTTCTACACCACCCAATGGTCCTTCCTGCCTTGCGACCCAGGAAACGAGAAAGAGAGATGCACGTTGCGCAGTGTGGCCCTAGCAAAAGAAGAGATGAGATGCGATACCCCCGGCCCGGCCGGGTCGGACGCTGGAGGCCGTCGCCATTCAAAGCTGCCACCCGCCCTGCCCCTGCTCCCACTGCCAGCACCACTCCAGCACAAGAGAGAGAAGCCGAGCCGAGCGCGCGAGGCGCCAGCAGAACCCGCGCAGAAAAGCAACCACCGCCTCCGCCTCTCCCGCTGGCCCGCACTGCATCGACCTCGCGAGATCCCCAATCTCGCCGCAGGTTCCTCGCCGGCCGGAGCGACGACGCCCATTGCGGCGCGCGGGGTTGCCGGTTCGGCGGCCAGCTGCTGTGGGTGCCTGCAGCGACTCGAGTCGAGCTCTGCTGCCGAGACGGAGGCGGCCGCCCCAGCCGCGGCCAAGGCGCGCGCATTGGGAGGGTTAGTCACCTTACCCCTCGGTATCAATCGCTATTAATTCCTTCGCCCCTACGCGGATTTTGGCGTGCCTTTTTCTCAGCCTTGATTGGCGATTTGTTTGATACTTTGATGCGTGTTCGTGTATGTATGTACTCCTCGCTCTGGGAGCGGAGATTTTGGATGTTTCAGCCCGGTTTGCTTGTAGTTGTAGCGTTGAGGTTCTTCGCGTGCTGTGTTGTTCATGTTCATCATCGTCGAGACGCTTTGTTCGCTCCACCCCTTGTTGGCTTGGGTTGCCAGCGTACAAGACGATTGATGCGCGGGGCCGGGGCGGCTCGCATTTCCGTGGGGCGGTTGGGTGGTTAGTCCTGCCGCCTGCCTGCGACGGGAATGGGAATGGGATGCCGTGTGGAGTCCGAATTAGTACTTCACTGATACAGCTGGACTCCAGTTGTTTATACTCTTCTTGATGTTGATGATGGGGGCCCCTGTAGAGCTTGCGAATACAAATACTCGTCTACTTGCACTCTGGGCCTAGTAGGAGTAAATAGGCTTAAGCTCCGTATGTTTCGTTTTCGTTTCGAAGCATTGTTTGGTTGGTCTAACAAGTCAAGAAGATACGATCTTATCTTCGGGTCTACGCCAATTATTGTACCAGCGTACTGGAGACGAAAAATAGCTGTACTGGCTTCGCTTGCTAACCGAGGTTCTTGTAATCTAGTGTTGATAATAATTAAAAAAAAAAAGAAATATAGACTAAGCTCCAATTGGATGCTACATCTACGGGCTAAGCAACTCAATAGCTCTGATTTCTTGCCGTGCACTTACTTATGCTCTACTACCAGTGCAATGTACTGCTATTTCTTTCAAGCCAAAAGGTCCTTACAGCTGAAGCTGCCACGGTTTATGATTTAGGCTGTCCTCGACTTTTGTTGTCACCGTATGACTTCAGATTTCGTTCTTGCTTTCGTAATTTGTTTGACTTTCTACATGTGGAATGAATGAGGTAGTAGCGATGGGGGAAGCTGTCATGTGAGGAAATTCTGACCTTCCGTGGTGTCACTAGATGCTGCTCTCCCCTGTTTACAGTCACCTCTCTAGCAGTCTAGCTCTGCATGTGCCACCAAACACTTGCGTTTTCCTAACAAACAACGGTGGCCCACTACCAACTGTAAAGCAGGGATGCTTTTCTTATTCACTGATAAAGTTGCATTCTTCCCGTCCCCCCTGACTGTCCTTTTATTGTGAATTTCAAGAAAGCAATGTCAAAAGTGCTCGGTTCCAATCTGGTCTTAATTTCAGCATTAGTAGTCCAATTTGCTGTTAAGGGTTGCTGTACCCATTATGGAGGTTCATGCCGCATTATTGTGTCTAACACTTGCAGGATGCAATCATTTGTTTGCTGCTAGAATATCAACCTTTTGTGACCATCTTTGTCAGTGCCTATTTTTTTTTTTCACCTTTTCTTCGGGTGCGTATTGTTAAAGCAAGTGTTTGGACATTGCTATTTTTCTATCTCTTGAGAATCCGCCTTTTGTTTCCTTGTTTTATTATCATCTCAAAGATAAGCTCAATTGATGTTTATCATTTGCTGCACGCAAGCTGTACATGGTCGAAACATTTAGGTCATATTTTAGTGCCTATCCAGCCTGTATCCACCTTTATATTCTTGGATTCCATTGTGCAGTGCAAGTTCTGTTGTTTGGTCAATATTCTTCAAGGCGTGCTTTTTAGCCAAAGAAAACGTGAAATGACATTTTTTTAATCCAAATAGCATATAGAAATGGTAAATCCTGAATTTTACAATAACAGTTCTTTATTTGGTGGACCAGGATTCAAGGGTATTTTATAGATGACGAAGGCAGCAACTCTTTATGGGAGCAAGACACAGAGCGATGCCCTGCGGCCAGGGCCATTGCGTCCAGCAAATATTATCAGAAATAAATTCCCCACATACAAGAATGGTTCAAATGGTATAGTGATCAAGCTGGCTGATGGCCCAGAAATGCCACCTCTCAAGGAGATCGTTGCAAAGGAGACTACAGATCTACTTGATCGTCGTCAGCGTCTCTCTGTCCGTGAACTTGCGATGAAGTTTGAGAAGGGTCTCAACACTGCCACGCTGTTGTCGAATGAGGTTCAGACCCGTTAAGTTCAGTGTATTCGTGCAAGTTGTATTTAAATTGATTCAATAACATGATGCCACTTTTCGTACTTCTATGATTACACAAATATGTAGCGCACTTTATTGGTGTGTTGGCTTATGTGTTCCCTGGTGAATGTAGTTTTCCAATAACTGTAAGCCTGGCGAAACATATAACACTGAATATTTGTTTGACTTGCACAAACTGGCAGGTTAAATGGAGACAAGTAGCTTTGCTGGAGCGGGATATCCTTTTGAAGAATCTAAAGAGTGTATTAGAGTCACTGAGAGGTCGGGTGACAGGCAAAACTAAGGATGAAATCGAGGAGTCTATATCTATGGTTGGTTTCTTCATGTTCTGTTGCCAGTTTATTGGGTTTACCTTTCCCTTGGCATATATATAATTAATATCATGTCTGATAAAGGTATTATGCATTTCCTGAAAAAATTGTACTCCGCCTAGCCTAGTTTAAGGTGTAAGCATGTTTCCTAAATTCTGTATTTTTTGTCAAGAAACTTCCAGCAACCTGCTGAGGTGGTGCTCCTTTTTCATTTTGATATTTGATTGGGGTTTAACGTTTTGTAGGTGGAGATTCTCGCAGTTCAGCTCTCCAAAAGAGAAGCTGAGTTGCTTCAGCAAAAAGAAGAGGTCACAAAATTAGCAAAGTCATTAAAGCAGGTGTGTTTTACATTGTTGTATAACTTATGTAAATGTGTGTTAATAATTTGAGGAAGAGAATCTATTTACTTAAAATATTCCAAAGTTCTTATTGTCATGATTCAGTCATCTTGCACTGTTTATAGTTCGCCACCAACTTGTTTAGCTCAAAGGTTGATGTTTGGTAGCTATGTTTTCAGAGGATACCTTGCTCAACATGTGAGAGATCTGCAACAAGTTGACTTAACTGTTAAATCTCAATATGTTCTAGAAAATACCTTAACCAAAACTCTTAAAGCTCCAAATTGATATGTGGATTTGAATTGCCATGACCATAGAGAAAGGGTTCTTATGTTTGACTAACGAACACACTTGCTGATTATAAAAATAAGTGGCCCAAGCACCCAACTTGGCCCTAAGGCACTTAATTATCAAAATTATAATAGATATGGAACTACACACCACTTTGTAGTTTATACTAATACTTTTTCTGTTGACGGCCTGCCTAAAATGAATCTTGTTGTAATGGTATGGTAGTCCTTCATTTCACCTGATTTCTGTAATTTAAAAATTGCTCACAAATCGACTAGCTACTTATGTGAGCATAGCGCATGATTACCTTTTTTGCGAACATGCGCCGGGCCGCAAGTTTTCCTTAAGAGGGAAGATTACTTTGGATTTGATTTCCTAACTCATTGTAAACATTATGTTCTGGCATTAATTTCTCTCAGAAAAAACGGCAGCACTATGGGTTAAGCCATCCAGTATCCGCATTAACATTGTTATTTGTTTACAAGTTCTCACTTCTAATCTTGCTCATAGGCTTCTGAAGATGCAAAGAGAATTGTTGAAGAAGAAAGAACTAATGCTCATACAGAAATAGAAACTGCTAAGAGTGCTGTCCAGAGAGTTCAGCAAGCAGTTCAGGAGCATGAGAAGATGTCCCAAAACACTGGGAAGCAAGTATGGCATAAATTTTAGATTTTTTCATACTCATTACAGTCCAATTGATACATGCTGACACATAAATTTTTTGCCTCTAGTTTAAATGAAGTTTAGACATACTCGTTAATACATCTTGTCTTGTCTTACCCATCTATATTTCCTATATAATTGCATTATTACATAAATCAGTCTGATCAGTTCTGAAAACCTGCTTAACTCTCTGGACCTATACAAATTATAGAATTTAGTTACATGAAAGTTTAATTCTGTACATATGTATGTTTGGGATAACTTAGAGAATATTTCCCGAGTTTCCCTTTGTTGTTTATGGCTGTATTATTAGTTGTATTGAACTTAATGCATGCCGTTTGGTTTGTTGTTGGCATTTTAATTCAAATCTCATGTGCCATGCTGTTATTTGGATGTTGGAGAAGTTATTCCCTTTGTATATACATATTTGCATCTAGTGGTTTTACATCATTTCAAATTTATAAAGGAATCTTATTTTCATACACATGTGTGTCATATCTATTTGATGTTTGGAAGGACATGGAAGAACTGAAGAAAGAAGTTAGAGAAGCCCGGAGGATCAAAATGTTGCATCAGCCCAGCAAGGTTGGGATAATCATACCTACTATACAACTCAGTATATCAATTGGAGTGTGTATACTCTTTTCGTCGTATAGTCACATGATACATTTTGTGTTTGTCTAGGCAATGGATCTGGAAAATGAAATACGAATTTTACGTAACACATTTGCTGAGAAGTCCAAGGATTGTGTTAATCTTTTGAAAGAGGTACTTTTTTATTGTAACAAATACCTGCTTCAATTTGTTAGTATACTGTAATTGGTATGATCAAGTGTACTGGAAGTAGTTAGTGAAAATTACACAAATGGGTGCAAAGGCAGCATTTTATTCAGAAACATGATGCGTATATGACACTTCTTTTTATTTCGGGAAAATGCTATGGTACTGCTTGGATCAGTCAAAAAAAGTGAACTGTGTGTCTCTAGTCACTGCTGTCGTCAGACAGCCTCAAGCTCCAGCAGTTGTGATATTTTGTTGTGTCAAATGTAAGAGTATAAGGTCTTGTCACATTACTATTACTGATTTGGAAATATGTTTCTGGCAGTTGGAAATGCACAAAAGGTTAAAAGAAAATGGTACCATCCCTTCATTTGATCTGGAGGGTTTCCAATGCTTAGGATCAATGCTACGTATAGTTGGTCTGAGTGGTACGCACATGGATTTGTCAAATATTTCAATCCAGTGGTTCCGGATACATCCAAAAGAAAGCAACAAAGAGATTATTTCAGGTGGAATTATGTTCTGTCTTTGTCTTGGTCTCTCTGTCTTATTTCTAAACATTCAATTCAGAGTGCCAGTGCTTTTTACATCTTTTGTTTTGAACCTCTTTAGGTGCCACAAGACCAGTATATGCTCTAGAGCCACATGATGTTGGACGCTATTTGCAAGCTGAAATCGATGTTGGTGGTGAAATTGCAGTTGCAAAAACAGCTGGGCCAGTAGACCCTGGTTTGTTTGACTGGACACATTTGGTGAGCATTATTTATATGTGTTGGTTATTGCATGACTAACATGTGTTTATTATTGTTAGCAGATGCTGGATTGGTTGATTATGTGGAGACACTCGTAAGGAAACCTGAAACTGAATTCAATGTATGGTTCCAGCATCCTTTGCCACTCTATGGCATTTCCTTTGCACAAATATGCCATGTTGAGACTGCAACTTTTTGAATTATTTATTCCTATTTACCAAATAAGTAGTCTGAATCGACATGACCAGTATATTAGCTTGAAATTTTCAACTGTGTACTACTACACGTCATCTGCTGCTCTTAACTTGTATAGTGCTACTGGTAACATAGCCATAAATCAAATATTAGAGCCTTGAACGGGTCTTCCTAACTGCCCTTTGCTTTGTGTCTTATTGCAGGTTGTTGTGCTTCAATTGAATGGCGTTGACCAGCCAAAAGAGTTAGTTCATGTACTCAATGTTGGAAGACTGCGGATGAGGCTTACTAAAGGGAAGTCAGTAGTTGCCAAGGAATTCTATTCCTCATCAATGCAGGTATGGTACAATGCATAAGTAACATCATATCTTCTCTTTTGTTGTTAGATAGTGATTGTGAAGGATTATATTATTGGCGCATCTACTATGGCAAAAAACTTGCTCGTTTTTAAGGGTTGTTACGGAGGCTCAGTCCAAGTTGATTAGTGAGATGATTCTCCCTACCCCTAAAGGCCTTGCTGTTTTTGTTACAGTTATGTGGTGTTAGAGGTGGTGGTGAAGCAGCCTCGCAGGCAATGTTTTGGCGACCCAGAAACGACCTCAGCTTGGTGTTAGCCTTTGAGAGCACTCGAGAACGCAACACAGCCATCATGCTTGCTCGTCGTTTTGCTATAGATTGCAATGTATGTGCCTTCACCAAGCACTATGTACGAGTCTCATATTGCTGCAACATTTTTTTCTTACCTTATTGAAATTGTTGCAGATCATCCTTGCTGGGCCAGGCGACAAAACTCCCTGGTGAAGGAAGATGTCACCTGTGATCTGCCGATCCCACCACTCTTAACAATCTGTGATTCGTGCAGTGATGTACATCTTGCACAGCGTGTTTGCACCAGTTCCTCTAATTTTCCTGTTCAGTCTGGGCTGTTGTGCTCTTCCTTGTCGTAGGTTTCTGAAAGAAGGCGCCGTGTGCACCGTTTTAACTGCCTCGGCGCCGCCTTTCTGTCTCAGACGCACTGTGCTGTTTCTCAGTCGCGAGGGTTGTAATTTGTTGCTAGGAGATGCGACAGTAATGTAAGCTTGATGCAGTACACGTCTAATTGTGTTTGACATGTTAGTGACTTTTTTTTTTTCGAAACCGTGCCTTAGCACGTTTTTCATTAAGAGAAGTTAGAGTTTGACAACCCGAGACCCCAGCAGCGAGCTGCCACGGAAGACTCGGCCACACTTACAAGAGGCACCGGCTTTAACGGTGGTGCTAAAGGTTGTTACTTTCTAAGTAACCTATTTGTGACCGTGGGTAACGCGGCTTCGCCGGACCCGCTCACACCGTCCTAGCGTTCACACTCTTCTGTCATCGACATGTTAGTGACTTAGTGTTAATGTTGAAGCAATGATAGGTAATATGTGTGACGGAAATAACCTTGCCTCGGTTGTAATGTCAGCCCAAATACTGGCTTTCAATAATAAGATTGCACCATTTAGATTTGAAAATAAATCCATGTGCATTCACGTTTGGATGTATATGGTTTGTGTGTTCAGCTAGACAGAGCATACACATCAAGATACGGATATGATGGAACAAAAATAGCTGAACTTGAAGATGCAGATGTAGTCTATATATAGTTTAATGTTTTTTGTAATTATTATCCAACTTCATGGGAACGGCCTGGCTGACCGAGTGGTCAGTGCAGGCTAGCCTCCCCTCCAAGACTCCGAGTCATAAGGGACTCACTTTTTAATTTGTGGATTTGGCCACAGTGACCGGGGAGGGAAAAAAAAACTCTCTGGTGTACCCCACATTCGAAGTACATGCCAAATCAGCTCATATCAGGTTTTAATTGTCCTTTTTATACATAAAGAAAACAGCATAGCAAGGAGCCGTTGATTATTCTGCCTGTTCGCGACGGCCCAATGAACTAAATTTACAGCCCAGCGAGGACTGGGCCACCGACACAGGCCCTTCTCTAAGACGCTATGTACGAATTGTTGTTCTTCAACTGAATGGAATTGATCAGCCAAAGGAGCGAGGCTTCCTTAAGTTCATCAAAAGACTAGATGCGGATGAGACTTAGCAAATAAAGGAAAGTCAATGGTTGCTAATTAAGAAGTCGTTATAGTATTCTCGTGCATCGCATCTTCTCTTTCGTGGTTGTTAGAGATGTGTTTTGGAGGAGTTTTATGAGCTCACCTCTATATATTTCGGTGTCTAATTTTTTGTTCTTGTTCAGCCAATAGGTAATTTTGTTATTGTTTGATCACAGAAAGGTCAAAGGTGTATATATACTATAGTAGTATTATATATTATACATTATTATACAAGTGTATATATACTATAGTCTATAGATTAGAAAGGTAAACAACTCCAAACAACAGATGGATGGGGTCATCTCATCGGAGTAGCAATCAACGCCCTAGCGCACCCTAGTTATTACTATCATCGTCCACAAGGATGCCGTTGACATCCGTTTGGGCACCCTCCTCCTTGGCCTTCTCCAACGCGGTCACCAGCCGAGCGAGGCACGGTCCGGCGTCTTCGAGCTCGTCGGAACTCCTGGGCGTAAGGTGCTCGCCGACGTCGACGGGCACCATGTTCACTTCCTCGAGCAACGCCCTAACACGGCTGCACTGCGCCTCGTGAGCCTCGACGACGCCGTTGTGGAGGTGCATCTGCGCCAGGAACTTGAAGGACTCGAAGTCGCAGTAGGACATCTCAACCTTCTTGTCCATCCGCCCCGTCCGGATCAGCGCCGGGTCCAGCTTGTCGACGTGGTTGGTGGTGAACACGATGAGCCGCTCCTCGCCGCACGCCGACCAGATGCCGTCGATGAAGTTGAGCAGGCCGGACAGGGTGACCTTGCTGCTCTTGGCGGCGTCCTCCTCCTGCTTCTTTTTCTCCGCGGCAGCAGGGTCGCCGCCGTCGCCGTCTTTCTGGCCCTCCTCCTCCTCCTTGCTCTTTCGCTTGCCGGTCAGGTCGAGCGAGCAGTCGATGTCCTCGAACACCATGATGGACTTGCTCTTGGTCTCGATGAGCAGCTTCCGGAGGTCGGTGTTGGTCTTCACCGACGTGAGCTCGAAGTCGTAGATGTCGTACTCGAGGTGGTTCGCCATCGCGGCCACCATGGTGGACTTGCCGGTTCCTGGCGGCCCGTACAGGAGGTACCCGCGCTTCCACGGCTTCCCCACGCGAGCGTAGTAGTCCTTGCTCTTCTTGAACATGTCGAGGTCGTCGATGATCTCCTTCTTCTTTGCTGGATTCATGGCCAGCTTGTCGAACGTCTTGGGGTGCTCGAACGGGACATGCGTCCAAACGTCTTGGTAGAAACTGCAGTTATTTACATGAATCAGACTATGCATGTTTAGAAATAACCGAGAAAAGGGTGCTTAATAGTTACCCGTCATCGTAGCCTTCTTTGAGGATGTTCGTGTAGAGTCTTCGCTGGCGGTTCTTGGCCATGACGGCGCGGCCCTCCCTGCGCACGTACGGGAGGTACTCGTTGAGCACCAGGTCACGGTGGTCCTCGTGGAACTCGAGCCGGAAGAACCGGCGCTCCGCGCGCGCGGCACGGCTCCAGGGCATGGTGTCGTTGGGCGGCGGCACGGCGGCACGGCGGCTGCCGACCACCAGACCGTGGCGCCCTGGAAGACGTCGGAGACCTCCTCGCCTTTGGCCATGCTGAACACGAGCTTGTCCTTGTCGGTGGCGGCGGCGTCCCGGCGGCCGCCGCCGCCAGACTCGGCCCTGAGGTGGCGCAAGGGGTCGACCACCGCGGCGAGCCGCCTGGCGCGGCGGTTGAAGTTGCGCGCGAAGAACTGCTGCAGGTGGATGTGCTGCAGGTTCTGCCAAATCATTGTCCAGCAAACGGCCAGAACGCTTACTACCACCGAGACCTGGCCAAACCACGAAAGCACATCCATCTCTCGACTCTATATATGCCACTCAAATAGTTGTACCTGATGCGCACATAACCGATCGGGGCTCCCCACCCTACTTTATATAGTCTGGGGGTGGGGTGGGGTTGTAGATTGAAGTCACGATCGGTTCACGTGTAGCTTTCTTTACTTGGTTACAAGGAAATGTACCCGATAGACTTTTCTAAATACATTTTACTATGCCTTGTCTTCAAAGTAGATCACTACGGGAAAACCGATCTTTGCCGACTGCCGCGGCATTTGGCCGATCGCCAAGGCCAGGGCGTCGGCAAAAAGAGGCGATTCCGCCTCCTCCCCGGCCCGCGGCGATCGCGAGATTAAAAAAGGGGCGTCAGCAAAGGGAGCCCTCTTGCCGACGCCCTGGCTGCAGCTTGATTGGAAAAGTAAGGCGGTCGGCAAAGGGCACCCTTCCCGACCGATCCACTTGGTCAGCCGGCGGCAAATCCGAGCGATCGGCAAAGGAGGTCTTTGCCGATTTGCCCGACAACGGCAAACCTAACAGATTAGGTTAGCCGCCCCGGCTTGCGCCGTCTTCTTTGCCGATCGCCACGCCGTCGAGCGATCGGCAAAGATTTCTTTTTTTATTTTTTATTATTTTTTTTTTGTTACAAGTGTGAGTGTTGTACATTTTACGTGGCCACTAGCTTCAAACTTCATCAAAATTTTTCCTAGCCTCCACATGTGATAACGTGATACCTCGAGAAGTTTCGTGATTTTTTGAATAGTTTTTCTATATTCCGTTGATTTCTTTTGTTTCCTTGCATTTTCCCGCCATAATTCAAGTTTGAACTGCAGGTGCATGAAATATCAGAATCGTAGCCATTCGAAAAATGATATTCATGTTGAAGAGTGTATTTTGAGGCCGTGTGCGAAAGCTCGCCCAAAAGTTTGAAGTCCTTGTCCACGGAACAGGACTTTCCCGACGTGTTAGAGGTGTTTTTTAATTATATAAAATCCAAAACGAAGTCGAAAAATCATGAAACCTCCACGAGTTTCATGATTTTTCGACTTCGTTTGGATTTTATATAATTAAAAACACCTCTAACACGTCGGGAAAGTCCTGTTCCGTGGACAAGGACTTCAAACTTTTGGGTGAGCTTCGCGGCCTCAAAATACACTCTTAAACATGAATATCATTTTTCGAATGGCTACGATCCGATATTTCATGCACTGCAGTTCAAACTTGAATTATGCCCCGAAAAATGCAAGGAAACAAAAGAAATCAACGGAATATAGAAAAATATTGTAAAAAACCACCAAATTGTGACATGTGATTTAAAATTACTTATTTAGTCCAAACAAAAAATTTGGAGCCAAAATACTAAAAATTAAAAAAATTATTTGCCGATCGCTAGTAATAGGCAATAAGGCAAAAAGCTGCCGATTGCCATTACAAGCGATCGGCATAAGTATACGCTTTTGCCGACGCGCGACACAGCGATCGGCAAAAGAGGACCTGATGGTGGCCACATTGGCCCACCTTGCTCGGTCCTTTTGCCGACCGCTACGGCGATCGGCAAAGCGTCCACTCGATTTTGGCAGGCGCACCGGCCCATTCGTCCCAACCCTATCCTTTCCTCCTCCCGGCGCCGACGCCGCCACCACTCCCCCGCGGGCCTGGACGCCCCGCCATCACCGCCCAGCGCAGCTCTCCGCGCCACGCCCATTCGGCCAGCCCTTCCCCCGCCCCCCCGCCGCCCCGCCGCCGCTCCGGCGCGGCGGCGCGCAATGCCGCCCCTCCGCGGAGCGCTGACGCCGCCATCACCGCCCGCCAGGCTCTCCGGCGCCCCTTCCCCCGCCGCTCTCCGGCCCAGCCCGCTCCCCCGCTCCGCCGCCGGCCCCGCCCGCCGCTCCGGCGCGCGGCCCGGCCCGATCCGCGGCCTCCGCGCCGCCCCGTCCCGATCCGCCGCCTCCGCCCGCCGGTCCCGCCCGTCCGTCCGCCCCGCCCGGTCCGGGGAGCGTCTGACGGCCGCGCCGCGCGCCCGGCCCCGCTCTCCGCTGCTCGGGCCGCCTCGCCCGGGACCCGGCGGCTTGCGCCGGCCGGCCGCGGCACGAGGCTACCTCGGCTCGGCCGTCCCCGTCCCCGGCGCCCGAGCCCGAGCCGTCTCCTCCGCCCGCCGACGACTCCTCCGACGGCGCCCGCTTCACCAAATCGCCCGAGGTCCACTTCCATTCCACCGTATTCACCGTATTCACTTAATTTTTTAACTCTTAGTAGCTGTGAGAGATCACGTGGCTGAGGGTGCTTAGTCCTAGACTGTCTAATTCGATTATGCAACCATGTCGTGGCAAATTATGTGGTACATGTATTATAAAGCAGGCACGTTTTGGGGTGTAAAATGCATGGCAACTGTAATCAACACATTATAACTACAGCTGCAGCGATGCTCGTGCACTAAATGGCAAAACTGAACCATGCACCAAATGATTAGTAAAATTCCATGAACTGGACCCAAAGCCGCTGGATTGTGGCCTAATCGTCTCAAAGCCGCTAGATTCCTTGATTGATTTGTTCTTTTCTTTAATGCCCAATCGCTTTCCTCATGTGTGGTCTCGTGCACACATATATGCTCAGTTCTAGTCTAGTTTTGTATTAGGCATGAATAAAACACTGTTTTCTTGATACGAAACGATGGTCATTGCCTTTGCATCGAGAATCAAGAAGATTATGTTCTGTTTCATTGTTGTAAAGGTCCATGTTGTGTTGTTGATGGCCTTCGTGCCGACGGCCTTCGTGCCTAGATTGTGCGGGTGTGGCCTTCGTGGCACGTATGTGTTGTTTACGGCCTTCGTGCCGTATATGTGTTGTCGGCCATCGAGCCGTCTTTCTTTCTTGCGGGTTTTGTGAACCTCCCCGTGCGGGGAGGTTACGCCGAAATTTTGTGCTGATATTGTTTTTTTCTTTCTTTCTTTTTTGCGGTGTTCACGGAGTAGCTTGGCGACGCCGATTGTCTTCGTCGGGGCCGTGTCGCCTCGCCATCGCCCGCGCCTCCGCACCGCTAGCTTTGTCTCCACCGCCACCCTAGGTATAAATATTCACCTCTCTTCCTTATAGTTGTTGGTCGTAGATGACGTAAACGAGTTAGGCGTCTCCCGTCCGAAAGGGATACGCGGTCGTTGGTATGCGATCGGTGCATATCTGCGACGGTATCTCTTTCGGATTGTCCACGTTTCTTGGACGGCCGCGGATGCGTAGATGGGTTAGCCTCCATGTTCCGCTCCCGTCCGAGCGGAGTTTCGCGGCACCTCCCGTTGTTCTCCGGATACACACTCTCCCCACCGGGCCGTGTATCGGGAGAACAGGCGGAGGCGCGCCGAAATTCCCGTCTCGGGCGTGAGCGGAGCATGGAAGCTAACCTCATCTACGCATCCGCGGGTGGATTAGGACCTATCCTTCACCTATTAGATGGTAGGAACGCTTTGTACATGCAAATGTTGGTTTCATTACCCTCACTTTGGCGAATGACAGAAGATGGCTGGCCGTGAGTGGATGTACAAGGGCTGGACCAAAAAGAGGCGAGTCCCGAATGGGTTCATGGTACCAATGAATTCCCGAGTAAAGCATTTGGCCCGACTCCTAAAGGGTCGATCGAGCGCGGTGCCCATGCAATGACTGCAAGAACCAAAAAAGAAAAGTATTCAAGGATGTCTACAAAGATCTTCTGAAGCATGGATATGTGGCAAACTACGAGAGGTGGATCTTCCATGGTGAACCGAAAGCTACCATTAGAGAGGAGGAGGTTAGAGCACGCCTCGATGAGTTTGAGGGAGATGCCGGCGTGGCCGACATGGTGGTAGACTTTAACGAGGGCCGTGGCAATGAAGGTTTGGTGGAGGAGGATCCGGAGGAGACCGCAAAGGCGTTCTATGAAATGATGTCTTCGGCACAGAAGCCCCTTCATGAGAAGACAACAAAGTCCCAGCTGGATGCCATTGGACGTCTTCTAGGGTTGAAGTCGCAGTTGAGCCTGAGCCGAGACGGATTCAATCTCCTGTTGGCAGTGGTGGGCTCCTTGCTTCCGGATGACCACACGCTGCCGAAGAGCACGTACGAGTCGGTGAAGCTCCTGCGTGCACTTAAGATGCCGTATGAGTCGATCCATGCTTGTCGTAATGGGTGCGTCCTATTTAGGGGAGAAGAACTAGAGGCAGCAACGCACTGTACAAAGTGCAAAGCCTCTAGGTATGTGGAGGTGGACAAGGGTGATGGCAAGAAGGAACAGTCTAAGATCCCCGAGATGGTCGTACGGTACCTCCCACTCATTCCAAGGCTCCAAAGGATGTTCATGATAGAGGAGTTGGCGAAGCGAGATGATATGGCACAAGTTTGGCAAAAGATACGGTGACAAGATGGCACACCCCGGCGGATGCTGAGGCATGGCAGTACTTCGATGTCCAGTATCCTGATAAAGCTAAGGAAGCTCGGAATGTACGTGTAGCGATAGCAACAGATGGGTTCCAGCCGTATGGAACACATGCGGCCCCGTACACTTGTTGGCCCGTGTTCGTGATCCCCCTCAACCTCCCCCCCGGCGTCATGTTTGAACCCAAGAACGTGCTATTGTCGCTGATAATACCTGGACACCCGGGCAACAATATGGGTGTGTTCATGCAGCCACTGTGGGATGAATTGGAGCATGCTTGGGAAAAGGGGTAAGGACGTACGACCGAGGTACAAAGAAGAACTTCACAATGCATGTGTGGTATCTCTATTCAATGCATGACTTCCTGGCGTACGGCACATTCTCCGGTGGTGTGTTCATGGGAAGTTCCCTTGCCCGTATGCAAGGATTCGTGTTGTTCACTGGGCTGAAAAAGGGTGGCAAGTACTCTTCGTTTGACAAACATCGCCAATTCTGCCGCTGTGAAACCATGCATTGAGACTTGACACCCAACACTTCACGAAAGGCCTTGAAGTCACCAACCCTATTCCTCGAGATTATGAGCAAGAACGTGTCCTCGCCGAGTTACGGGCTCTCAAAATGGACAAAGACAAAAAAGGCTTCATTGGATATGGTCGGCAACACATGTGGACCCATATTTCGGGCTTGACTAGGCTCCCCTACTACAAGCACCTCCTTCTTCCACACAACATCGATGTGATGCACACGAAAAGAACATCGCCGAGGCACTTTGGGGAACACTCATGGACATAAAAACAAGTCAAAGGACAATGTTAAGGCTAGGACCGGACGTCGAGGCGCTGCGACAGACCCAAGCTAGTGATGAAGCCCCCGCTCCGAGGCAAGACTTGGAGAAGGGGCCGGCGGATTACATCCCGAAAAGGCCCGACAGAAGGAAGTGATGCGGTGGATGGAGACGATATTGTTCCCGATGGGTATGCGGCGAATCGAGCGGGGAGTGAACCCTAAGACCGGAAAAAATTAGGGATGAAGAGTCATGACTTCCACATATGGATTGAGAGACTCCTTCCTGCGATGACACGTGGATACCTCCCGAGCCGGTGTGGCGCGTTCGGCGGAGTTGAGCTATTTCTTCCGCCGCCTTTGTGCCGGGAGTTATCTCTTGAAGTGATTCGTGACATGGAGGACAAAGCACCTCTGCGATACGCAAGTTGGAGATGATCTTTCCACCCGGCTTCTTCTTGCCGATGCGACATCGATCCCGCACCTACCACGTGAGGCACGGGCCGGGGTCTGCATGGCACGTTGGTGCTATCCAATCGAGAGGTGTCTAAAGATTCTTCGGAAAAAGTGTAGAAATAAAGCCGGAATTGAGGCTTCCGTGGCGGAGGCGGCAAGAGTGGAGGAGGTGTCGAACTTCACAAAGGCGTACTATACCGAGAACCTTCACTACATGCATCCACTCCCTCGTTACAACGAGGACGAGAACTTATCGACCCCGAGCCTTTTCGGGAGGGCAACTCGGAAGGGGCGCCGGGTAACCAAAGACGTTGCAATATTCTCGAGTGGCGTGCCATCATGCTCTACTTGTTCCCGAGCCTTGATGAAGTGGTTCCTTATCGAGTGTAAGTTCTCAAAGCACTTCGGTTTCTAGTTCATGTAATACAATATTATTCTTATTATTATTACTTTGCATTTATGTTTCCTTAATTTTGCATCTCTTCACAATTACTTATCGATTATTTGAGCTAATTGGTTTAATGTTTGTCATTGCGGGTGTAGGACAAAATGCCGGGCGGAGCGGGAACCGGCCGAAGAGACCGGTGAGAAACGCGTCAAGTCGGCGTACGGGTCGAGGAGACCGGAGGTCGACGAGCGGGAGGTCGGCGAGCGGGAGGTCGACGAGCACGTGACGGTGGGCCGACACGGGCGGGGGTAGACCTCCCGCTACCCGGGCGCTGTTTGACGAGGAGGTTGGCGACCAGGACACAGGCGGGGAGGACGAGAGGGGAGGACGGGGCGGGGAGGGCGACGAGCCGAGGAGGCCCTACAAGCGCGGATCACGCGCCTCCCGCGCGACAAGCCCACGTTAGCCTTCCGTCCGGTGCTTCGACCCGAGGAGATAGGTAAGTAACCATTCATGTTTTCGAGTTTCTTTTTCATATTCCATGTTGAAAATTGAACTTCGGACTAACATTTCTTCTTGTTGGCTTGTGCAGCGGCTGGAAGCGTGTGGATAAAGGCTTGCAAAGTCGTCATCCTAATGGCATGCAGGGCCTCATCATTAAGAAGAACTTCCCTGGCCTTATCTGGGTAGACGGTGTGCAAAAGGTGCCCCGAAGACGGCGGACTACTCCAAGGTGGTTACGGAGCTTGATGGAGGAGTTATCATCACCCGGCGGAGAAGATCAAGAGGGAGTTACGGGTGAGTCTTCATCCCTCCGCTTTGCCAATACTACGCATTCAACAAATGTCCTTCAAATAATGAACCGATACGTGATATCGATTATTGCGGGAATGGTTCACGTGCGAGCCGGGCACGAGGCGGAGCGTCGGTCCACGGGACAAGGTCTGCGCCTCCGTGCTGAAGAACATGTTCTACGAGGCGCACATCCAGTGCATGATCGACTACTATGCCGAAGTCCGCCATGAGAAGCTTGACAAGAAGGAGGCCAGACAGATGATGCAGTCGCCCGAAACCGACATGCCCTATGAGCACTACCTGCTCGTAAGTAGGAAACAATAATTCTGATTCCATTTTGATTCATCTTGTTACTTACCTAAATGCACGTTGTAATGCAGTTTCCTCCTGATTGGTGCAAATCGCACGTGACTCGGCTGGGGCGATTGTGGCCGGGTGGAGAACGCCGGCAGCGTACGAGGAGCGCGAGGAAGAAGTCCGGATATGCCAAGTCGAAGGCGGGGCCGTCACACCACCGGGGAGCCGCGGCCTCGGAGGGTTCATGGACGCATGGGTACCATTCGCATTAATTTGTTTGTTTATTCATTTACCGAGTCATTCATTCTCATTACGTGTAATCGTCCTTGTGTTTTCCTCGCGGAGCGATTCGCATGATGGCCGGGTCATCAACGAGTTCACGGCTTCCGGGCTCACCGGGCGCGGGGCGACGAGATCCGGAGAACGTCTACGACCCGGCGCGGGGACCGAGGCGATCACCAACTCGAACATCGCCGAAAACCTGGTCCAAGTACACCCGGCGGTTCGCGCGCGCCATGGTGACACCTACGACCCTTCGACCGCGCCCCGGATACGGACACGCTCATGAGGCGGGGAGGAGGGGAAGCGGACGGCCGCTACCTCATTGCCCACGGCGTCATCGACCCGCCGGCGTCCCTCCCTTCGTGAGGTTCGTAAGGCCACCCTGCGGGTTCCTCCTCCGCCGTCCCCATACAACCTCGACGGGCAAGCTCCACACGAGATGATGGCGTCGGTTCGGGTAACTATTCGTCGTTCATTGATTTCACATATGTTGCCGAAGCCTTATATGCATTGTCTAAGCATCGCTTGTGGATTGTTGCGGCCCACCGGAAGAGATACAGAGGCAACGTGAGGCCGACGGGGTGGCCGCGAGAGGAGAGAGAGCGGCCATGCGAGCGGCCCATCGCGCGGCGGCGGAGCAGCGGGAGGCCCATCGGCAAGTGATTGCAACTTTGCGCGGCGGTCCCAAAGCGGCAATGGTCCGAGTTCACCAAGTCGTTTTCCAGCTACTTGCGAGCATGGACATCCCGAACTACGACCACCGCCGCTGCAAGTGAGCATCCCTCAACCGCCGCCGGTTGTTCTCCACGCGCTCCCTCCAGCTGCACCTGTACGGACCCCTGAGTTTCTAGCGGCCTCTCCATTGATTTCTCTTGTGCGGCCATCCCTTAGGTACTAATGAGATCGCTTCTGCTGTAGCTGCAGTCGGCGGGTTCGAACCCGACTCCGGCGGATGGACATTCTCCTCACCACCCAAGTCCGAGTCCGGCGTTTCACCACGCTCGACGCGTGGGGGTATGGCGCGACCCGGCCGGACCGAGCGGGTGGGGTCCGTGGACGGCGGGGAGCTCCTCACACCACCACGGCTCGGGTGGAGACGGGGGCCGTGCGGCGAGTGAGTGAGTCGCTCCGTGACTTCATGTTAGGTTGGCAGTTGGTGCATGGATGCCACTTTGCTATTTTGTGTGGATTCGTTTGAGGACTAGATGGATGATCGACGTGGTTATGGATTATGTGTGGATTTATGAGACATATATGTGGATTTCGTGATATAAATGTGGATTTGTGCGATATCTATGTGTATTTCTGTTGTATATTCATATATGTGCTTTGGAGAGTGCGATACGTGAGGCAATGCGGCAAAAACCACAAAAAAAAAAGCGAGTTACCCAAACTTTGCCGGCTATGCTGGGATCGGCAAAGCTGGGTTTCATCTTTAAATTTTCCCGGCTTTTGCCGACGCCGAAAGGGCGGTCGGCAAAGCCCCTTTGCCGACTTATTTATGCCGGATATGGCTGTCAAAATGGCAAAAAAAAAAAAAAAAAAAAAAAAATCTTTGCCGATTGCCACTACTCGGCGGGCGGCAAAGGGCTTTGCCGCCCAACTCGGCGGGCGGCAAAGGAAACGCCCGACGTCCGGTTGACGGTCGGCGCGTTTCCTTTGCCGCTGCCAAGTAAACGGTCGGCAAAGGCCTTTGCCGCCGGCGACACGTGGCGTCGGCAAGAAGAAGGCCTTTGCCGCCTTAGCCTTTGCCGCTGCTCTTTCCGAGGCGGCACGTGAAAAGCAGGCGGCAAAGAGTTTTGCCGACTGCTTTCCTCCTTTAGCCGACTGCCTTCGGCAGTCGGCAAAGACGGCGTTTGCAGTAGTGGATGAGCTACACTTTCAAAAAAAAAAAAAAGTAGATGAGCTACTCTATCTGGTTTGGGCTTATCCTATTTGGGTTAACTTTATGTGGTGAGGTACCTTGAGCCTTTATGTGATTACAGAGAATCATCGAGCACAGGGTTGATCTTGATCGAAGACAGAATACGAGCACTTTTTGCGTCTAAATGCTGTCTTTTTATCATAGACTGAGGGTAATCCTAATCCTAATTAAGCGCGCCTTGAGCAAACCGGTGACAATTAGGGTGAATCTTGAAGATGGCATGTCTAAGCGGCCATATAGTCAAGGACGTAGTTGATGATGGCGTGACGACGTAGTTGATGATGATGGCGTGACCGATCGCCCGCCGAGGGTGTGCTCCCACGTAGTTGTAGGTGACAATATAGTCGAAGACAGCATGATCGACACAGGGAAGCCTAACAGTGGCATGCCCGAGCAGTCGTACTTGACGTCGTCGAAGACTGTTTGACCTGATCAAGGGAGCCCATTCAATGGCGTGCTCGGGTAGTCATAATTGGTGACATAATCGAAGACGGTGTGACCATCACAAGGGAGCCCGACGGCAGCGTGCTTGAACGATCGTACTCGACGACATTGTAGAAGACAGTGTGACCCGCTCGAGTGGTTGTAGTCAACAACAAAGCTTGGTGGAGACATGACCAGCTTGAGGAAGCATGACATCAGCATGTTTGAGTGGGTCGAAGACGGTATGACCTGCTCGAGGGAGCCCGTCAACACCGTGCTCAAGTGGTTGTAGTCGATTGGCTCGAGGGAGCCTTTTTCTTTAAGGTGTCTAGAGTGGTTTTTCCTAATGAAGCCTGTTGAAGCCTCACACGAGTAGTCGTTGTTGACAATGTTGTCGAGGGCGACATGACTGGCTTAGGGGAGCCTAAAGGTGGCGTGTGCCTTAACGGTCATGATCAACTTGAGTTGTTGTCATATACCTTGAGATTGGAGGACAAGAAGATCAACGACGAGTTGTTCAATAGTGTAAATGAGATAAATGCGAAGCAAATCATGTGTAAATTTCACTTTATGGGCTATTCGTTGTGCTATGCACTTTGTCAACTAGATCATAGGCCCGTACGCAAGGTGTTAGCCATTGGTGGCGTGACCCATGTAACTTTGGGTTCGTGGCATAGCTCAGTTGCGGATAAAGCTTATAATAAGGCGGCCCGCAAGCCGGCTCTGACGTCCACATCAATGGACGCCGTGCTCGGATCTGCCTCCTGCTTTTCTACTGCTTCACTGCAGCTGGTGAAGACTCTCCCGATCATCTCCGGCTTCTCGTCGTCTGCAGGTATGCATTTGCTAGGGAGGTCTCGGGGCGTAAGCCCTTACGAGCCTGGTGCTTCAGTCGTTGATGATGGCGTCTGCGGGCATCATTTACCTTCTTGAAGGCATCAACACAAGCACGCCTGCTCCTAGCCTTGCCCTGCACTGTGGCATTCGGGACTCAGCTGCGGCGTGAAGAGCAAGCCAAGGATGCCCTCTCATTGAGATTTCAAATAGAGGGTAGAAACATTTATATCGTTTGCTTTAGTGTCCTGATCTATGTATAAGACGTCGGCTTTGTTTTTTTTCTTTCTCTTTTTTGGCGATCCACCACTTTGTAATAATTGACTGTGTATATCTCTGGATGTAGAGGCCGGATAATTTTTATCCTTTATCTAAAAAATGTGTCATAAAAGTGATGCTTAAAACAATTTTAAAGTTTGCTGCTTCGTCGGCATATATCACTGACACACATCGCATTGCAGTCATCAACTCACATTCCCAACCCATGCCTTCATCATCCTCTAGCTACATCAAAGGCCACAATATGGTGACAAAGTAAAAGCTAGTGTTCCTTAGACCGAAGAGACGACATAGGTGAAAGATTTTTGCATGCTTTGCTATTAAGTTCTTAATCTGGTCAAGAATGAGCAGGCCGTGTGGACTCAACAGCTAGCATTAGCATGCGTCATGATTCATATAGTAGACCGGGTCTATTTGGATCTAATTAATTGGCACGCGCTATAGCAAGTTCAGTTAATTGAGACATGTTCGGGAACTAAAAAATGGCATTTCGAAATTGTGGAACCTAATTGATAGATAAAGACAAAGTGCGACGACCTAACAATACATGACATGAATGAAAGGACAAGTTCATGGATCACGACATATTTTCCTCTTCTGGGACAAAGGGTAGCTATTGGATTGGACAAAGGGTAGCTATTGGATTGCGATATTCTAGAATTTGACTAGTCAAAAGATTCGCGTGGACAAATAATGCGACAACCTTAACTAATTATTTTAAAACAAAATTACTAATGAAAAGTATATTTCCGGCTTCAATGTCGAGGATACATCATGCCTTATTACAACAGGTATCCTGTGCTACAAGTAAAACATACGTCACTAGTACAACTTAAAAAAGTAAAAAGTAAAAGAAACTGATAAAAAAATTATATCCCTAAGAAGGAACTCAACTCTGTGAAGTCAAAACCAACGAATATGACCACCAAGTCAAGAAGGCACGAAGCACCTAGACATGTACAAGGGAACCATCATCTCGATGTCGGCACCGAAGCCGACAAACGAACCGCCATCAAAGGAACCATCATGTACTGTATTCTTCTTCCCTCAAAAAAAAATGTACTGTATTCTTCTACGAGAGGGTAGCTATTGGATAAATGGTATTCTTAGAATTAGCCAAAAGATTCGCGTGGACAGATACGTACAACAAACTTAAATTTTTTGATGAAGATGAATGAACGAGTAATAAAAAGTTATAAGGACACTTTGAAACTGAAAAAAAGAGTTCTATATTCATTAATTAGGATGTCAACTATGCAAAAAAAGAGATGATGTGGCACTGCAATTAAAAGGAAGAGGTGAGAAATATTTTTTTAATAAAAAAAAACAAGTCTACAAGAGAACGAAGACATGAAGACATTGATAGTTAAGTAACATGAGATAAAGAGAAGACATGTAATCTTAGGTTTTAGGGTTCCTAAACTCTAAACTCTAAGCTCTAAACCCTAAACCCTAATCTAAAAAAGATTCCAACGTCATCATTTACCTGATGATATAAAATCTGGATATGTTTATGTGTCCATGTCCCATATGATCATCCTCTACTCAAAGCTACCCTCCAAGTGTCCTTTCTGTTTTGATACGAAAAACAATTAATCCACGTGTCTTGATAAGTCAAAAAAAATCAATTAATCCATGTGTTTGATAAGTATAAAAAAAACCGTGGACATATATATCTAGCCGAACAAAAATTATTCTAGGTAAACTATCTATTGGAAACATAGTTCTATATGTATTACTCCCTTTATCCTCAAAAAAGAATACTACTTTGGAATAGTGTCGTGTTTTAGTATATCAAGTTTAACCAATTATAGATAAAAAAACATAAATATTTATAGTATCAAGTAAATATCATTCAATTAATCATGAAATGTATTCTCACATCATCCAAATTACAAGGAGGTTCTCAAGAAGACCATATTACAACATAGTCCAGGATCCGGAGAGGAAGAAGGCAGAGCCGTCCATGGCATCGGTGGCGATGAAATCGCCGGTGGAGCGACGCAGTGGCGTCGAGAACGCATGCACCCCGGTGGCGCATAGTGTCGGTTGAAGGCGGGCTGGTCAAGTTACGAGCACACCAGCGATCGAATGATTCAGTTCAAGCTGCTGTCACCAAAGGTTGAAGAAGAGGCCCGAACCGGGACCCCAGGGGCAGGCAGCATCGTCTGACGAATACTTGGAGGGTAGCCACTTGCTGTCAAAGAATTGGAGGCTGCTGTGAAGAGGAGGGATTGTACGGCCGGGTGGAAGCGGAGAGCGCGGACGACGCGTCCGGGGTGGGGAGGTGCAGAGCAATGGCACCACAAACCAGATGTACCTAAAAGGGAACTCGATCCATAGGCACTGCCCCCAAAACAACCTCAATCCCGAACGAATCGGGTATGACGACGGAGAATCTCAAGCATCCATGGATGGGAAAGGGTGGAGATGGAGCTGCATGAGGGAGCAGATTTATTTTATTTTATTTATACTAACCTTAGAAGTCACGATGATGGTGACGAATCTATCGAGGAAACCCATGGCAACGGCGCCAGAGACGACGGCGAGACCTCATGATAGCACTTGCCACAAAGGGCCCTATATCAAATGGCAGGAACGAGTTGCCCCTCTCAGGGTCTCGGTTACGTGTTATATAGTCATGAGAATAGCCCTCATGGTGGCTTGTACATCAAGAAGAAGATTACAACAAACTAGGAAACTAACTAATCATCTTGTCCTACAATCTAGGAAGTCTATCCTGCGCTACAAGTCAAGTATCTACGGGTGATCACGTTACATCATCGTGTCACCATGTTACAAGATTATCAACACACTTTAACACTCCCCTCAATCTCAGCCACTAACAAGGTTGAGATTGTTTCTAAACTGCTTCAACTTAGCCGAAGGAAGTGCCTTTGTAAAGCCATCTGCAACTTGATCAGCAGAATTTATAAATCTGATATCTAATAACTTTTGAGCCACCCTTTCACGAACAAAGTGAAAATCAATTTCTATATGTTTAGTTCTAGCATGAAAAATAGGATTAGCTGAAAGATACTTAGCTCCCAGATTGTCACACCACAATCTTGCCACAGTTGGATGTTTCACTCGAAGTTCATTCAACAATTTCTGAACCCAGATCATTTCAGCTGTTGCATTCGCTAGAGCTTTATATTCTGCCTCTGTGCTAGATCTAGACACAGTTGTTGCGGGTAATTGTTGCGGGCTAGTTTCTCCTATAAAACCCGTTGCAACGCACGGACATTTTTGCTAGTATATATAATATAATATGGATGTGAACTCTGTTGCCGGCGGTAATCAAATCACGTTACAGTAACGTGAAACAAACAGATTGTCAGATCTCGTGTCTATTCATTTTATTATTATTAATAATAAAATATACATATACTATGGTGGTATATGAAGCAAAATTCCATTAATAATTAATAATTTAATAATAATTAGGTAATGGTTTTAGGGGAATCGACGAACTGGCTACAGAAACAGCAAATAAAGGATTGGGCCGGCAATGAACTAAAGTTCCAGCCCAGCACGTGGATTGGGCCATACGACACACGCCATTCTGCAGGAATTGGACAGGAATACGAAATGCCCGCCAGACATTCTTCAACTGAGTGGAATTGATCAGCGAAAAGAGTGCACTTTCCGAAAGTTCATTAAAGACTTAGCAAATAAACGAAAGTCAATGGTTGCTAATTAAGAAGTTGTACTCTCATGGATGCAACTATGGCACTATAACGAATGTATACATAGTAGTATCGTATCTTCTCTTTCGTGGTTGTTAGATGGTGACCCCGCGCAATAGCTGCGTGTATTCTTGCACAAGGTTTGTTGCCAGTTTTCAGTGCTTTTATCGCTACAGGTCAGTTGTCTGAATCTATGGGCAGTGATCATGGTTCAGTACACCTTTATTCTTTTTGGAATCCTAAGTAAACGAGAAATCAGATAGTCATGCATGTGAAATCACTGACAGGAAACAACTGAATTTTCAATTCTCACGTGGGCGAAAAATCATAAGATCGAGAAATATCAGAAGGATATCGACCGGCAGGAATGTGGCGGCTGCAGTATCTGTGCAGCTTCCTGTGCACGGCTGCAGGGGCAGGAATGTGGCGGGCGGCCGTCAGTGCAATTTTCTCAGGAAAGCATGATGTCAGCGGTCACCTCTAGGCATTGCGTGACGGTCACCACCGGTACGTACGTGTGCGTGCCGTTGCCGTTCGGGGCCCAGCCGCACAGGGGTCCGGCGGCGACCGGCGCGGCGCAGCGTGGACTGACCCAGTGCAAGCAGAGGCGGTCGCGAGTCGGCTAGCAGCAGCATGCGGGCCAATCGCGGCGGCCGGGTCCGCGCGCGCATCGGCGTCGATCGCCTCTGTGCGGTTGTGCTGTGCTCGGACGCACGGTTTGTCTAACTGTCACCACGCAGCCCGGTCGTCAGACGCAGCAACGCACGCGACGCGTCTCCGTGGCCCGGCATGCTGTCGCCGTCCGCTGGCCCCTCCGAGCTGCTACCCGGAGCAACACGCAACTGTTGCTGTTTCGATGCCCGGCTTTCGGGAGGCAGCAGGGCAAGGCCTGGCCGGTACGGTTCGCCGGCGCTAGCTCGCCGATTCCACCCTTGCCGTTGCTTATGACCAGACCATCGAGCAATTCCGATATGTTGCGTAGCGAAGAACGCATTTAGGATCTGCCTCGCGTCGTCCTCCACGGGGGGCGACTCGAGGCCCCCCCGCCGCCGCCGCTAGCCCTCCACCAGCCGCGCCGCCCGGGCCGCCGCCGTCGCCCCTCGCCGGCGGCGGTGGCCCGCGGGGGAGCGCCCAACAAAGCCCCCTCCCGCACCCCCGCTCGCGGGCTCCCCTTCCCGGTTCCCTCCTCCTCCCCCCCGCGGCTCCGGCGACCGGCGGCCGCCGGCCGGCGGCGGCGGATCCAGGCCTCCCAGGCCGGATCTGGCCGTCCCGAGGCCGGCCCCCCTCCCCCAGGTGCCCGCTCTGCCGATTCGGCCGGCGGGCCGCGGCCTAGGGTTTCGGTGGCGGCGGCGGCTCCGCCGTCCGGCCGACCCCTCCCCTTGGCGCGGCGGCGGCGCCTGTGCGCGAGCGTGTGGCGGGGCCCTCCCCCCTCCCCCTCTTCTTCTACAGCGCCGGCGGCGACCGGCGGTGGAGGGGGGAAGGGTCGGCGCGGCAAGGGCCGGGTTCGGACTGCCTATGGCCGGATCCGCCCTTCCCCCCCTCCCCCACACACGGTGCGGCGGCGACCGACGGCCCCTCCCCCAGATCGTGGTCGGGGAGACCCGACTGGGGTTGAGCGCGGCCCCCTCCAGCTCGGGGTTGGGGTGTCCCGATCTGGGCCCTCCCCCTCCCCCCTCCCATCGACGACGCCGGCAGGGGCCGACGGTCCGAGGGGGCAGGGCACCACCACCGACGCGATGCCGCGGGACGCGCCGCAGAACCCCCTCCCTCCACCCTCTCCTCCACGGCGCCGGCGGGGGCCGGCGGCTGAGGGAGGTGGCCACCTCCCCATGCCTGACGCCATTCTTCCGGGTTGAGGTGGCCGGGCTCTTCGTCTTTACCGGTCTTGAGGCGCGGGGCGCCTCGGCTGGGTCGCCGCCGGTTGCTGCTCTCTCCTCCGCCCATCCTCCGCCTTCCTCCGCTTCGCCGCCTCCTTCGAACTTCCTTCGTTGCCCGCCGACCGGCGCATGATGATTCCGGCTGCGGCGGCCCCTCCTCTGGCTTCTTCGGCTGGGCGGAGTGGGGGGCGGTGGGTGCCTGGGCCGTCTCCGGTGCCACCTGTCTCGCTGCGCCCTTCGCCCGCTGCACCCCCGGCCTTGAGGCAGGGGCCTCGGCCAGGGTCGTTGCGGCGGGGATGCCCCCATCCTTAACTCCGGCGCAGGGGGCAGTTCTTGGCGCCGGGATGGTCCTCGCGCGAGCCACCCCTCCTCCCCTTGCCGCGTTGACGGCGGCGAGGCTCGCCGTCGTTTGGGATCCGCCTGCGCTGTGTGGGTGGCGGGGTTGAGCCTGGGGCAATGACCGGCGGCGGCTGGCCACCCAGAGACTCCCCCGTGCGCCATGGATGAAGCATCCGCTTCACCATGCGCCCCCCAGCCCTGACGTGCTCAACTCTAATCCACCGGCGCACCTCTCCGACCCGGTCTTGAGGTCAGGGGACTTCGACCGTGGGCGGGGCGTGCTTGCCGAAGCTATGGACTGGGCGGACGGGCAGGCCAGCGCGCGCGCCTACTCCTTCTACGGGGCCCGTACCTCCCATCGGGTGGTGGGGGTTGGCCGGGCTGCCCCGGCGCGCTGGCTAACTACCCAACGACCACAACCGCGGCTTCTCTTCGGGCGGCTGACCGCTCAGACGACGGCGTGGCGAAAGCCATCTCCGCCCGTCTGCGGCGTCTGGCGGGCTCAGGAACGAAGGTTCCGGCGGGGCACCTCTGGAGTTGGCGCCTGAGGGCGTCATCCCCTTCCTGAAGGCTCCAAAGAGGCCGCCATGAGCTCGCATTTCGTCCGCCGCCCCGGTGCTCCTGGTTCGTCGCCGTTGGTGGGCTCGTTTGTTAGGGTAGTGTTTTCGCGTGAGCTACGCTCCGCAGGATGTTGTTGGCCCGGAGGTGGTCTTCTTTCTTTCTTCGTTGTGTTTGTTTGACCGGAGGTGGCGGAGCATGTTTCAAATATTGTATCCACCCCGGTCCCGTCATGTTGCATTGCATTTTGCATTCTTCTTCTTAATGAAAAAGAAGCGCAAATCTTTTGCGTTTTCGAGAAAAAAAAAAGAACACATTTAGGTTGGTTGACGACTGTGCGAACGGACGGTCCATTCTGCTGTGGACGGCCGGCGCCCTGACTCCTTGAAGACCTGCCTGATACAACTGAGGCACTGACATGCCACTATGCCAGCAAATAGTTTGATAAAGCTCCCATTTCGGATTCTTGATTCTCACTTTTTGATTATTTGATTATTTGATGAAGTGATTCTGATGGGAGGATAATCAATTCTGAAGTTTTTCTAGTGTCAATTCAACTAGCAGCAATGGGAACTTGGGAAGCGGTGGAGACCGGTTTATTTTAGCTCCCAACTCATTGTGTACGTGGAAAAGTGATTCTCGTCGGTGCCCCAACAAAATTCAGATGCACTTGAAGCATTCGATAGATCCACAGAATTTGCTCCGAAGAAGCTAGAAGAGTGCTGATCTACCAAACTATCATCTCCACCAGAGTTTCTCTATTAACCAGCATTAAAGAGTAATTGATGGAAAAAAAAACAAGCTCCAACAAATTCCCTTTCTCAATTCGCTTACACTATTTTTTTCTCAAGCCCTAAAAGAAAAGAGATGTAGTAAAAAAAATTCAATCCACTTTCTCCTTCCTCTTGTCACTGCCTCACTGGTGCTTGGGTCCATATGATTGTGAAGGTGCCATTGGCCGCCCCTACCCGAGTGCGCGGGCTGGCCTCGCCATTGCCAGGGTAGGTGTATGAGCGCCGAGCACGTGCAGGCGCCTCTTGGCTTGACATATGAGTAACGAGAGTTCAAAGAGAACATAGGAAGGAGGGAGAGGAAAGAGATCGAGAAGAGGGAGAGAGAGAGAGAGAGAGAGAGAGAGTATTTCCACTGAATACCAAGAACATATTCGAAATGTAGACAGAAAAAAACTAAATTCAAAATTCAAATGAGTAACGGTTTACCTATATGTTCCACATATGTATTTTCTCAATTGGTTGCAAAAACTCTTCCCTGTAGTTTAGAACTGAGTTTTCTCGATCTCTTAGACTGCCTTTTAAGAAAAAAGGAGGAGGAGGATCTCGTGGAGTTGCTATAATCTTAGAACTTCATTACTAATCATGGGTGGTCGTTAGAGACCGTAGTAGCCTAAATCTCCACTCCAATGGCGGCATCTTAGAGATCAAGTAATTTGTCCTTCATGTAAGCGTAGCTCACATTTGGGCAAACTTTTCCACAATAATTTGCGTGTCAACACAGTGTTTTGCTACACCATAAAACTAGTACTCATCACACTAAACCCCTTCACCATGTAATAACCAAATCAGAATCTAGCTAGGAGTTTCGATCCGGGCAGGCCTGTTGGCTGCTCGCCATCAGACACACTTTTTCTCTTAATGAAATATGGGTGAATGGTCTAATCTTGAAAAAAAAAATCACACTAAACCCTTCTCGCCGATAGCTAACTAGTAGACAGTCTTTTCACACATGTGCGCGTGGAAAGATCAGAGTATCAGATTTTGACCTCGTCGTGAGATGGGAGGCATGTGTACTGTATACGTTGGCGTCTCCCGTCGCGTCGATGCCGTTGTGGGAGAAAGGTAAAGCCGTGGAAGATTACGCTGGCTGATCAAGTCTCGAGTCTCGAGGAGACCGGCCGGGAAGCTACAGTGGCACGCAAGCCGATGTGGGATTTTCGCCGGGGCGTCCACCTCCGCCGTCTTCGTCGTCGTCGCGTAGCAGCAATGTCGCCGTCGAGAAAACGACACTCGAGTGTCCCATGTATAGCTCCGATCGATGCCGTTGCTGTCGCTTGAATATGTAGATAGATACCTACGATACTCCTGATGGGGAATTCGAACGCAATGCAGGACGCAGGCGCAACGGAACAAATACTGCGTGCTCCTATCCTTCGGTGCGTGCTCCGAAGCAGCACCCGTCGTCGTCGTCGACGACGCAGCAGTAGAAACTTCAATTCGTTCGTTCCTATCCGCATTGTGTGTTCGCACACAAAAGAGATACAGAGGACATGGTTGTGAAGAAAACAAGCTCGCAAAACGATCGCTTCATGAACCATGATGAATCCAGGAGCAATATGATGTATGGATCGTACAGTGAGTCATGGAGGACGACGATACAGAGGCACATGACCATCTCTGCCTGCCTCACCAATCTCGGCACGCCTAAACTATAGACGGTAGTACGTACATCTTCAAAATTACACTATATACAGCACACACGACAGTACGACATGCCGGCACATTATACAATATACGGAGTAATAAGATTCTTACACCCCGGTACACGACGACACGAGGCGCGACACGTACGAAGTGGCACGCGCAGGTGTCCTGCCGGCCGGACCACTCGAAGATCCATCCATCATCAGGGCAGCTTGGAGGACGCGCTCCTCCGGCGCGACCCAGCACCGGCGCCCTTGACCTCGGCGCGAATCTTGGCCGAGATGGCGTTCCTGCCGGCGACCGGCGCGTTGGCGGGCCAGAGCCCTACAGTAACAGCCATGTCCTTGAGCCCCTGCAGCTTCTCCAGCACCTCCACGACGGCTGCCATCCTGGGCCGGTCCCGCGGCTGCTGCGCCGTGCACTGCACGGCCAGCTGCGCGACGGCGCGCGCGCCCTTGACGGAGTAGTGGCCCGCGAGCCGCTGGTCCATGATGCAGCGCAGCCGGCGGCTGCCGCCGGACAGGTACGGGCGGGTCCAGTCCACGAGCTTCACCTGCTGCTCCGCGCCCGCGGTGCGGCCCCGGACGTGCTCCATGGCGCGGCGGCCCGTGAGGAGCTCCAGGAGCACGACGCCGAAGCTGTACACGTCGGACTTGACGTTGAGGTGGCCCGTCTGCACGTACTCCGGGGCGGCGTAGCCGTGGGTGCCCATCACACGGGTCGTCACGTGCGTGTCCTCGCCCTCGGGGCCCATCTTGGCCAGGCCGAAGTCGGAGAGCTTCGGCGTGAAGTCCGAGTCGAGCAGGATGTTGGACGCCTTGAAGTCGCGGTAGATCACCGGCGTGTTGGCGGCGTGCAGGAAGGCGAGGCCCTTGGCCGCGCCGATCGCCACCTTCAGCCGCGTGCCCCACGGCAGCGTCGCCGAGATCCCTGCAGCAGACATGATCGATCGATCGAGGTGAGGTCCGTGAGGATGAGCAAGTCAAGTCAAGTCGGTGGTGACCATGGTGACACCAACACAAGGAACGGACACACTTACTCCTGAAGAGGTGGTTCTCGAGGCTGCCGCGGGGCATGAACTCGTAGACGAGGAGACGCTCCTCGTCCTCGCAGCAGTAGCCGAGGAGGCGGACGAGGTGCGGGTGGCGGAACTGGCCGAGGAAGATGACCTCGGCGAGCCACTCGCGGTGGCCCTGGAACCCCCCGGCGTTGAGCTGCTTCACGGCGACGGCCTGGGCGTCGAGCCCGGGGCGCATGCCAGCGTCCACGAATCCCTTGTACACGGCGCCGAAGCCGCCCTCGCCGAGGAGGAAGCTGCTGGAGAAGTCGTGCGTGACGCCGCGGAGCTCGCCGAGGCCGAACGAGTGCAGCTGCAGCGGGCCCGCCATCTCGCCGCTGCCCTCCTGCTGCTTCACGCTGCCGTCCTTGTCCACCACCGTCGACGCCGGGCTGTTGGCCAGCGACGAGAGGCGCCGGAACGACGCCAGCCGGCGCGAGAGCTCCGACTGCTGCGGCCGGCACCGCGCCAGCCCGTCGGGCGCCACCGCCGCGTCCTCCGCCGCGCAGCACTTGGTGGCCGATGCCAGCACCGGCCTCCACGGCTTCTTCATCGTGTTGTGGTGTGAGCAGGTGGAGGGAATGAGCTCAGGTGTACGGGACGAGGACGAGAGTGGATGGATGCCGAGGTGTGGTGGTTAGAGTGGCAGCAGGCACGACGGGCGTGGGGATCATATAGGAAGAGGAGTGGAAAGGGGCCGAGGGCCGGGGCGCCAACCGTTCCAACACAGCACAGCACCCCTCAACTGCTCCGAACCACTCCCCCGTTTGAGGCAATTGTGCGCTTATGGCAGCATGGGCCTCGCCTTTTGCGTGCACTGCTCAGCACAGCCTTGTCTCTTGCTCACCTCTAGTCCTCCCCGGCCGCTCCAATTGTTTGATGCTATAATCATCTTTGTCGAGCAAGAGATCGACATGGAATTCTGCAGGCATTGTACATGGAAAAGCAGAGGACAGTTTCGATGAATGAAGCGTATACATACCGCACTCTTTTACTCCCTTTTCCCGTAAAAGAAAATACAACTTACCAATACCTATATATCCCAATCACAATTTGACAATTGACAACTAATCAATTTTCGAAGCCTAGTTTAGAAGAATTTTTTAAGCCTAGTTTTGAAGAATTTTTAAGCCTGGTTTCGAAGAGTTTTCCTTTATATCATACAACTTTCTATGCCTTCCAAAAAAAAAACGGTTTCTAAATACATATTTGCCATTCCTATGTATGGCAGTGTGCTATAGTTTATTGTTGGTGTTAAAAAAAAAACCGATTACCATTCCTATGTATGGCAGTGAGTGTTGGTGTTAAAGATTACGTGCGTTGTGCGTTGTGAGCGTGTGCGTTGAATTGTAAATCTAAAAAAAATTATTGGTTTCATGACTTACATGGGTGTTTTTGATTAAATGTTTTTTTTAAAAAATCTTTATACATGTGTATTCATTTTTGATAATATATTTGTATTTGCTTATGTTTTCGAGAAAGAAATTGTAAAACTAAGAAACTTAAACCTTATCCAATCACCTTCTACCATTTTCATGTTTACTAGTCAACCAACCCACTAATCCCATGCACACTCATATTCTTCTCCATGAATGAGGCAAAGCTTGGTTCATATGGATGGATCGCACTGTACATCTCATAGGCCGAGAGTAGTGTCGTTTTATGGGTTTTCATTTATTTTCCGGTTTCTAACCATTCTTCTTAACTATTCTTTTTTATAACCATTGCTATTAGTAAACTTCATAACCATTCTTCTTTATACTCGTGTTGGGGAGGTGGGTGAAATGGAAGAGAGTGTGGTGGGTGGAATGGATAAGGAGAGAGACAAAAAGGGAGATAATAAAGTTCACTTCGATTGTTGATTTTAAATTTAGGATCATAAAGTCTATGTTTGAAGAGGATACAACACACTGAGTGGTACACTAAATAAGCTATACTTCAGAATCTCTTGCTTGTTGAGCATAGGCATAAGCGGGAGAGAATAAACATGTTCTATCCATTTGAAATTTCAGATTGTTATAGCTTTATAATGTATCCCAAGTCAAAATTGTCTAATTTTACAGAAAAACAAAGAAACATTTTCAATACCAAATAAACACACAAACAAAATAATAACCTCACGGTGACGATTGTAGTCGGATACTATAGAGGTTCTATACATTTTTTTGTGTGTAAATTTGCAGGACAAATCTACCTTACATTTTAGAAGAGGGGGTTTTAGTGTAAAGCATCAATCGACGTTTATACAATCGGCAGTGAGACAGCATGATGCATGTTACACACGTGAATATAATCGTGATCACGATGTGGCAAGGCTGTCGCCCATATCTTATAAGCCAGCCTGGCATTGCGCGCATGCAAGCACCGTACAATAAAGCGGTACAAAGCGGTGTAACGATATTTAATTGTGGTCAGCATGCATGACCATTGACTGGTTTGACTGGTGGCGTCCCTGCATGGCGTACGATATACTGCTCCGTGTATGCAATAGTACTCCAGCTAGACCGGGGCGCACCTGAATATATCACAAACTAAGTGGAAATGAAACCGAGTATATCACAAACAATAACCGATGCATTTTCCAAATTGAATGGTTGATTTAAATGTTTAGATTTGGATCTTGTTCTTGAATTAATTTTTTTTTTGAGACCACGCCGTTGCGCGGATTTTATTAAGCAGAAGAAAGCCGAAACAAAGTTGTTCAGATACAAACAAACGCCATGCAAGTGGTAACGTGCTTACCAGGAGCGCGCGAAGTCCAACACGACAACGATTACATGATTAATACTATTGCTACCAAAAGGAGTCAAGAACTCCTAATCAGACGCACTCAGCCTCCAGGCCGTCGAGGTTCAGGTGATGGATTTAGAATGAAACTTGAGGACGATTTTTTTTATTTTTTTTAAAGATCGAGGAACAGATTGTTCCGGTATATATTAATAAGAAGAAGATTGACCCAGTTTATAAGAGAAACTGGGCCCGAAAACCATACACCTCACGTACACAACACAGAGAAACGATGGGTTTCCGAAAGGCCAAGAAGGTCATCGTTGCCCTGCACGAGCAAAAACGCAAGCGCAGCTCCGACTTCCGATCATAGCCCTTCGAACACCTCCGAGCCAAGCTGAAATCCATAATGACACCTTCAAGAAGGTTACGACGTTTGATCGCCGCCGTCACTTGTCCGAGGGCGGACCGGGTTTTCACCCGTAGATAAACTAGGGTGCGGCGCCCTCAAGAGGGGAAAGCGGCGCCCGCAGGCGTCGCCGTCGCGAGGCTTTCGCCCAGTCACCCCAGCCTCAGATCTCAGCTCAGAAAACCCAGTCCCTTGAAGTCGCCACTGTTGTCGCTGCTAGTCGTCTTGTAGAAACCGTGCCAGAGGGGTAGCAACGCGCTGGCTGCGGACTGCAGCTGCAAAGCTGCGTCGGTCACCCCCACCAGCAAGACGTCGTACCGGAAAACCAGCCATCGCTTTTGTCGCACGCGCGTCCACCTGCCGCGGCCATGGCCAGCATCACACATAACTGAGGCCATCCGGGGAGGGGCAGCAGAAGAGGAAAGTCGCCCCCCAACGCCTCCACAGGCCCAGACCACACACTGCCGCCAACCTCAGAGGAGCTCCGCGCTGGGCGCCGCCCCCAACCCAGAAGGGTCTGAATTCACCCGAGGACGGAGGACCCGAACTCAGGCCAGTACTGAAGCCCCCCTGCGCCGCTTCGGGCAGGGGCCACCGGACCCTGCTGCCTGGGCGCCGGATCCGCCGCCCCACCCAGGTCTGGCCAGCCATGGCGCCGTGGGAGGAGGAGGTGAGGGAGGGAACGGAGGAGAAAACATCGCGCCGGGAAGCTCACCGCCATCGCCTCCCTGCACCGGCGCAGGTCCTGGGCGCGGCGCCGCGCCCAGGCAGGCGGCCCCGCCGAGCCCCATGTGGCTCGGGCAGCGCGGCACCCGCCGGCCCGTAGCCGTCATCGTCGCCGAGAGAAGACGGAGCCCCATCGCCGCTGTCTCGGCCGGCCGCGCGGCCTTGCCAGCGGCGGCACGGCGGGAGAGGTAGGGGTGGGGAGACTGGGCGCGCGGCGGCTAGGGTTTCACCCGAACCGCCCGCATGTTGGGCGAGCGGGTGGTCAAGTCCCTGTTCGCCAACCTTCCCTCTAGACCGATTGTTAATTTGTTACTATGTGCCAAAGTTGAGGAAGAATTGAAAGCTTTATGAACAACTTGTAAACTCTCATCATCGAAGTAACATGATAAAAATTCTTAGAGACACTCTAGTGGCCGAGCCCTCTGGGATCAGCGGTGTAGTAAGGGGGCTTAAGCCCCCCACCCCCGACCCCACACCACACACAGCGTTAGAATCATTTTTGGGAAGAGGTGTCTTCAATCTTTAAATTTTTTTATTGCTCTTATTTATGTGATTTCAGTAAACATATGATCTTGCTTATATGATCTTTTATATAAAGTGATGCTTGTTATCCGCTCAATCTAAAATTTGAAGCCAACGCTTCCACTGCACATATTATCGATCCGGCCACCCATTCTAAGAGCAGCTCCAATAGTTTGCTAAAAGGACTTGGCATCCTAGAATTTTTGCCAAAAACAAAAAAACGAGCCTCCAACAAGTTGGCAAAAGTAGTTGGTATTTTGGGGAACTTGGCATCCTAGGCCCTTCCATGCGTATATTTACGCCTGCTTCGGTCACTTGCCATCGCAAATTCGGGTGACGCCGCTGCTTCTCCCACGCGCGCGAAGCGGTCCTGCCTTTCCTTTCCCGTGCGTACAAACAGCTAGGCACGATATCCTATATCTCATGCGAATCGACGCGAGCAGAGAAGGTATGTTCTTCCCTCAGGTATTCATTTTCAAAAATATCAACCACTGCAACAAGAAACCTTTGAACGCTCTCCAATGCAGTACTTTCGCCAATGCAAACGTACTCATATGTAGCATCAGCTGGAACCCCATAAGTGAGCATACACATTGTGACAATGACCTTTTGGAAGCAACTCAATCCAAGTACATTGGCTGCATTTCTTTTCTGGATGAAGTAATCATCGTGCGCTTCAATAGCCTTCATTATGCGTAGAAAAAGCTCCCTAGACATCCTGTACCTGAAGAAACAAATTAACAAAAATTAAAAACTCAAATAATAAGTAAGCACATATTAAAACAATTCCGATATGATAGATCAAATCATGTACCTTTGACGGAATATATCATGGCCGTACATTGGATTATCAGCCAAATAATCTTGAAACATCTTGTCATGGTCGCCTTCTCTATCACGATATATAACTCGATGACCAGGGACAGAGCCACCGTGCCTTATTTTGTCGTTGGATACATTGGTCAGAATTTGAGCAGCCAAGAACATGAGAAGGTCGTCGTCATCGAATGAAGATTCATCTAAATGTCTCTGAGCACGTGATCTCTTCCTAGGCATAGTTCTTGGTTGGAGAAGATGGAGTTGGAGGGAGGGGAAGATGGCTTGGATGGCGGGGCGACTGGGAGAGGGAGGAAGAGATGGGCAGCGGCAGAGAGGGAGGAAGAACGGGCGGCGGCAGAGGGAGGAGATCGGCGACACGGCCCTGTACGGGTGTCGAAGCTGAACAGGCGCCGCACGATCTCCTTCGCGCGAGATGAAGTGGCGATGCCCAGCACCGACCCCACAAAAAATTAAAATATGTGAGCCACCAATTTTCAATTTGTCAAGCCCAAATAACAAACTATTGGAGAAGACCTATTTTTCACTTGACATTTTGTTTTGGGACCTAGAATTGAACTTGCACGTACTGTAGTAAAATGCTAAAATTTGTATCCCCGGCCTTACTAATAATGTTGAAAAGCATCCATGGACTATCATACACTCATCAGGGTTCTCATCATGCATGTGTTAGACGCGGTCCTTGTGGCAAGCTGGCGCACATGTACCGTACAAAGCAGTTGAAGTTGCAACAATATTGAATTCGATCAGGTCGCCATGACTAGGAGTTGACTGGCAACGCGCTTATTACAAGGCAACAATAATCATAAATATGGAGTATATATTTATACTGAAGAAATATGAGTGCTAGTGGATACTGTAGATATCTCTACAATAATATAGAATAGACGTACTGAAGTACATATGCACGACTGAGGCATGCACTGAATGCAATGACAGTCACAGGTGCATCAATCAATTGATCCGTGCGTGATGAGGTACACACATACTCCCTCCGTCTCTAAGTACATGTCGCCCGGGAAACGTGTTTATGAGGGAAACACGGTTTTCTAGGGACATGTATTTAGAGACGGAGGGAGTATACTAGAGTGGAAGATCGAGTATGTATAAAGCAGGATACTCTTAAGTAGAAACGACTAGCTTAGCTAATAATCTCTGGAAGATCGAGTATGTACAGTCACAGGATACTCTTGCAACCATGGATAGCTAATCTCTCTGCAGGATACGCGTAATAAGCGCTGGCCGGGACTATTAAAATGCGTCATCATCCCAACCATTCGGTAATCTGCAGAGTCATCAGACATCAGTTCGCATGTATGTCGCATCTTTCCACGTCACGTGCTCCATTTCTTTATGCACTCTGCGCGGGAAAGTTTTGGAACAGGAGCCATCCTACAAGCTGGAACAAACAGATAGCATTTGCGCCAGGCGCCCGGCCAGCCGTGTCTGCCGACTGGGATGGAGACAACGCAAGCACTGCATTTCTTGGGTGGCTCCAACCACTACGTATCACACGTACGTATCAGCATCTATCTATATGCGGCTATGCCTAACTCGATCCCTTTATGGCATGCATGCCTCATCTCCGGTGAAAAGTGAAAACCTTGGTATTCAACTGATCTTCTTGTGAAATTTAAATAAAAAATAGCTGTTGTAAACATGTTTTGCAAATAGCAAACATATATGTCCCTTACTGTTATTGGTTGAGCTAGCAGAACCTTTGACTTTGAGCCTTGTTATGTGCATCCTGTCCGAACCTGGGAGAACTTCCATAAGGAGCAGCCGGCCAGATTCCTTTTGCGGCCACCGCCTGTGTTGAGAACTTGAGATCGAGTTTTCGAGTGGAACGAATCCCTCGGGACGGCCTGTTAGCCCATTAACTCTAACACGAGGCCGTGGGCTGTGGCGCATTCAAGGAGCAACGCGGGCCGTGCGGCCTGGCTACAGCACGGTTGCAGACCGTAGCAAAGCTGCTGTCGTGTTGCTAAACAGAAAAAAACTGTCGTTGTGAAAGCCTCCTCGCTAAGCAGGTCTGCTTATTTAATTTGCTGGCTTGCTGCACAATGGAAACTTCATTTACAAACCAACTAGTGACTCGACCTAACATAATCACACACTTTGCTTGTCAACATGATTCCTCCATAATTGCTCGTTGGAACTTCGCTCTCACCCCTGCCTTTTGGAAGCTAGCTACGACTGACCATGCATCTTAGCTTGTCTCTGGGTGAATCAATGTGACGTTGCTTTCCACTTGCATTTTGGTGTCCCTTTGTTCGTGTGAAAAGTATCAATATTTACAGTACCAAATAAGTATAGTCAGATTCATTATACATATTTGGTGTTATGAATATTGGAATTTTTAAAAGATAATTTTTTTAGATCAAAGGCATTGCACCCGGCTTTATTGAAAGCTTAACGAACGCCCCGATCGTACTGGGATACCAGTTTTACAGAAATGCGCAGCAAACAACTCGGACGAAAAACCTCTAAGTACTTTTACTCCTAGTAACTCTACTGAGCCCGCGCTCAACGAACTGACGGCTACTCCCCAAAAACCGACAACACAGTTTAATGACACAGCAATATAAGATTACATAGAAGTTTCTGTCATGATGGCTTGTTACTGTTGTTGATCAGCCAGTCTTCTTTTTTCTCTTCTCTCCCAGCGGCTATTCCAGCGCTGCTGCCTTCGCCGTCAGGACTGCAATTGCTTCTTCAATCTTCGGTTTCATCTTCAGCTTGTATAGCGGCACCCATGCTTTGATCATGGTCAGCGTTTTGTAGACCACCACAGTTGGTGATGCAACGACCTTCTTGTCAAACACTGCAACGTTCTTGTTCTTCCAAAGCACCCATAGAGCTCCTGCACCAATGAGTAAAAACATCTTCTTATTCAAACCTCTACAATCTTGAACAAACTCGTACATAAAATCATTACAGCTCGTTGGAGATTGTCTCCAACCAAAGTTATCTCTGAAAATGCCCAAAGGAAGGCAGCCAATGGACATTGGAACAAAATATGATTAGCAGTTTCAGGTTCACCACACATGATACATTTAGGGTCACCCTCCCATTTCTTATGTTTCAACTGTACCCCAGATTTAATTCTGTCATGCACAGCCATCTAGATAAAGATTTTGACTTTGAGGGGAATAGAGCACTTCCAGATAGTCATCATTTGAGTGTCTCTAACTCCCCTAGTAATTAGTTCTTTGTATAGTGATTTTGTTGAGTACTTCACTGAGCTTTCTAGAGCCCAAGACACTTTATCTCTTTCATCAGTCAAGTTTATATTATCTAACAAGCTCTTTAATTCAAACCACTCTTCCCTAGCCTCACCCACTAGTTGCCTTCTGATTTGTGGTTCCCATTCCCCATCTTTATACATTTCTGCCACACTGCACTCTTGATTTGTGGAAATCTTGAATAACTCCTGGAAAGCTGACTGCTTTCCAGGAGTTAAAATTAGATAATTTCTGCCACACTACCACACTGCACTCTTGGTTTTAAAAGATAATTTCAGTCAAACTTAAGATAATTTGACTTCCTTGGTTAAAATTACAGTGATTTTGTGTTTTTGAGACAAATTAAAGATTACGAATTTTTCTTGTTGTTGGTAGTAGGATTTATTTGTTGGCACTTAGCATCGTACTTGTGTTTGTATGAATGACGATATAGGTCCGTCGTCTGAATGGCCTTTTTGGTACTCTTTAATTATGTAGCTCTCTTGCTAAATGTTTGTCCATGATCTTTCATGAAGAAATATATTGTGCAATGTTTGCCCATTAAAAATTATCGAGTGCAACTCTTGCTACGTACGTTTTCACCCTCTACCCGGCTCGATTAAATGTTGTATAAAAACATATGTAGTAATCTTACATTACTATTGGCTAGGGATATGGATGATCAGTTCTCTATGATTTATTTATTTTTTTTAAAAAAAAAAAAAAAAGTAGTGCCTGTTTGCTCAATGCACACGTGGTGTGTTACGGACAAATTTGCAAAATGGAGGGTGTGCTACTAGTACTGGTGGATGTTGCTGCCCTCCAATCTTTATTCACCTGACCTGAGGGTGGTTGACTAGGAGTAGCTGGTAAGTGGTAGCAAGAATTAACGTTCCTTCATCTGAGGGGGTTTGACCTTGGCGTGTGTGCGCCAACCAAGGTAGGGCAGTGGGCACCAACGTTCCGTACACGACGAGGAGAGCCGGCGGCGGTACGCATCAACCGATAATATATGATATAGAGAAAATGGCTATTATAGGACTTCAATCATGGTGGCTTCTCCCAAATAGACTCCAAACAATTATTTCTCCCTAATAGGACTCCAATTGATTACCATAAGCTATAATAGGATTCTAGACCCTTTTAATCAAATTTGGTAAATAAAAATACATGTATTTTATATTAAGGACCATATTGCCCTTCCTTTGTACGATACACTTATAGATGAGAAAATAGATCCATGTTTCCATCGACCCTGGCGTCGAACCGAACCTCACGCAGTCGCTTGTGTCGGTCGCCCATCCGCCTTGGCGCCTCCGCTAGCCACCGCCGCCGCCGTCCGACTCGCAAGCGCAGCAGGGCCGGGCACAGTACATGGTGGACGACGACGGCCACGGCGCCCTACTGGGCTAGGCGTTCCTGCCCCCGAGCTGCTGATGTCGCCGTCCGCCGCCATGTCCCTGGCCGCGCGCCTTGCCACCATCGAGCAGTCTCTGCGACTGTGCGCGGCCCCATATGCCCTCCGCGCCGGCATGGTGGACGGCGTACAGACAGCCCAGCGACGTACTGTACATGGTGGACAACGTACACACTTCCTAGCAACGTACAGGCAGCCGCTGCCGGTGACGACGTGCCACCCCAGCATCCTGTCCCCACTGCCCACGCGTAGGGGCTGTTCTCGCCGCTGCCCTTCGACACCAGCACTGCTTCGTCCGATGCCTTCGGCACTGGCCCGGGTGCCACGAGCAACGGCGGATCTCGTCCGCGGCCGCCGGCCTACTACTCCGACCAATTCGTCCCCAGCCCACGCTTGCTCTGCCTCTGCCTATGCTCTGCTTTCGCCGTCCCACGGGCACGGCTGCAGGAGACGCAATAGTATCTGGTGTCAACGATGACGCCGATCCCAGCTGCCGAGGCAACCCTCCGCGCTGTCAGGTACAGATCCGGAACGTACACGTGCTCGCGTCCAGCCTCTGGAACACGCCCAGGTCACGACGCGCTGAGCGGCCAAGGGCAGGCAGCTTCACGTTTTGAACAGCCAGAGGCAAAATAGTCCTATCAAAACTAAATACATGTATTTAGAAATTAAAACATGGTTAAATGAAGCAAAATCCCATTATAGCTTATGATAATTGTTTGGAGTCCTATTAGGGAGAAACAATTGTTTGGAGTCCTGTTTGTGAGAAGCCATCACGATAGAAGTCCTATAATAGCCATTTTCTCATATTGTATAGTATTTTATCTTAGTACTACCTTCACCCTTAAAAAATGCAATAATGAGATACTCCCTTTGTTTCAAAATATTGGTCGTTTTCGTTTTTCGTATCATAAATTTGACTCGAGTAGAAGGAGATGAAACCTCTACGTGCGCCGCGGTAGTACGTAATCAAGCTTCCATAGTCAAAAGGTAAATTGAAGTTAAGCTCCTACGCTGATACCGTGAAGTTTTGTCAAACGCGCGCGCGTGGCATCTGTGTGACTTGGGCTTGGGCAGTAGGTGCTGTGTACCAGTGCCCATGAGGCCGGAACAAATATTTCTCCCGTACGTTTGCTGCTGCTGGTGCGTGGCACCCGTGTCGTCCGTCTGCTGAACGGATGGGACCCACATGCTCTATCCTCTGGTATTCTTTTTTTTATTGATTATGAAAAAAGATCGTTTGGTATTCTAGAACAACGAAATACAGTACATAAAGTCCACGGGACAAGATATCGATAGTTGTGTTTTTAATGTGTCATCGGTTGTCAGGTTGTGTACGGAAAACAGAAAAAACAGCCACGATCAGGGAGGAAGAGCGTTTCTTTGACCGGATAGAGAGAGGGTGCTAAGTGCTCTAGACCCGAAAAAAATATTTTTTTTTTTAAAAAAAACGGCCATAAGTTGCTCGTGAGCCAGCTTAACATGGAAGCAAGCTGCAGAGACGAGAGAGATTGGGGACATACATCATAATCTTGTGGATCGGAGCCAAGCCATACTTTGTCTGTGATAGAATATGGCGCATGGTTAGTTCGGTGCCTCACGCCTTGGAGCAGAGCTAGCATGTAGTATAGTACTCCTATGCATCAATGCATGCTTATTTAAATTTTCTGTTTCTTTAGTACTCCGTAGCATCATCCGAGCTAACACCAAGACAAGTGCCAGATGTACGGATCGTGTACGTATGTTAGCAACAGCCAAGCCAGTGTATGTATGTGTATCTACCGGATGGACGGATGGAGCTGGAATCCGTTACCAAACCGTAGCTACCATCATCCATCGTCGCACTCATCAGGACTATTGCATCAGCAACAGCAAGCACACACATCATACCATCTCGCTCGTTCGGCCTCCAATCTATTCGTTAATTCCCATGCAATTTCTGCTGCTGCTCGATCCACTAGACCATCTGGCCTCTCGCTTTCATTTCACCCCCTCCGCGTCCGCGTCCGCGTCCGCGCTTGCTTTCTTCCCTGCCTGTTCCTCTCTTCTTCCTTTCCCGCGGCGACGTCACACGTACTCCCTGCTCTGCTACTACTCTTTCTCCTCCCTCCCTCCCTCCCTCTCCCTCTTCATCCTCCTTCCTCCTCCGTTCCGCCGAGCACGCAAGACGACGCAGCACATCAAGAGCGAGGCTGCTTCAATTCGTTCGCCGTTATCCGATCCACCACTGCAGTGCAGCCTGCAGTCCTCGACTCGATCACCGGACCGCGGCCGAACCAGGTACGTGGTGTTGCTTGTACTCGATCATGGCCTTGGCCGCCTGCGCTGTGCTCCAAGATTCATTCAGAATGTTCGTGTGTTCTATGCCTTCATCATCTACTTATTCCTGCGCTCTGCGGATTGCCTGTGTGTGTGCACCTTTCCTGCGCTCTCTCTCTTTAATTAGGAATATAATCTTCATGGTTTCTTGTTCTTGCCTGTTTTATCCCCCCTTGAGTCTCTATTAATATGCTGCCCGGAATTGGCCGACTTCAATCATCCTCAGCCTGATTCTTTTTTTGATCCAGCTGCAGCCTGCAATATAATGCGGGTACATATGCCTTTCGACAAATGTCAATTTTTCCCCAACCCAAATTTGGGCTCCACTGACCAATCCTTGATTCTGACTTGTGATACTGGTTGGTATGCTACCTAGCTATTCCCTTTCCATTTTTTAGTTTCTTTGTTGTGTGTGAAATAGAGAGAGCAAAACTACTTTTATTATTCATCCATTCTTGTTGCTATCAGCCTGTCCCAGCCTTAACTATTTGCTTGTGTAGTTGGAAAAAACTTTGCAACAAGCAAAGCAACAGTTGGTTGGTTCTTGCCAACAATGCCGTAGGTCTGTAGCCTGTAGGCGATCTAGGTGGGGCCTCGCAATCAGGGGAAAAAGGCTAGCCATTTCGATGCACCCTCGCTCCAGCTGCTGCGTTTCTCTTGTACCCTCCGTTGACAGTTTGGACGTGGCTTTCGCACTTTCTGGTTGCTCATGCTGCACCAACGAGTTCTGTTCTGTTGCCTCACAACAACAAAGGGGCCCTCTTTTTTATTCACGCAAGCCTTGGTGCCATCAATTCAAGCCTCACACGATTGTCATGTTTCTACTTTTTTTTTTTTTTTGAGGAATCGTCCTGTTTCTACTTAATCCTGCACATAATTGGTTTTACATCTATGCCCACAATTCCTGTACTCTGTATCGCGTAGTCCACAGACTGCATTGTTATGAATCTTTCTTATGCTGCTAAATACTGGATCCATTCTGTCAGGTAAAAGTTCTGGATCAATTTTCTTTCTGCCCCACAATTTCAGGTCTAATTGAAAACGTTCTTGCATTTCCTTACATCCCAAAATTTTTATGTATGTTTTTTCTTCTTGGACGTACAGGGGTCAAATCTTAAAACCCTGTCAATGCAGTGCAGTGCATCTCGTCTAGTTCACAAAAGGTGAGGTGAGGTGTGCTGCCAGTGAAGTCAGAGACACCATCAGTTCCTCGCTCATATGCTACGCAGCAAGGACGATGAGCAGTCAATTGATGTAGCAAATGCTACCACAGGAGACAATGGTAACGAATTTAACAAATGCAGGAGAATATTATTTCTCTGTCGCTCTTATGTCCATCGTCGAAAACACCTACTGATCGTTAGCTGTTTTCTTCATATTTATTTACAGAGTGTTTATCCATTAAAAAGTACAAAGGGCCCAGTGTTGCCTCTACGATCTGTTCTTGTCTTCTTCATTGCAATGTTCGGCTTCTATGTCTGCTACTTCTCCTTTCATCAGATAACTTTGGAAAGTGAAGAAAACAAGATCAGTGCAGACGGAGCTGAACAAACAGAGATCCATTGCAGAAGACCTGAAATTCCAGATGAGCAGATGCGATATGTGCACTTTCCGAGGCCAGTCACTTACGACAGGTAACTTCAGTTCGTCAGAAACCTCTCTTGTGTTCCATATATATGATGAGATGTGTTGTCTGATTCATGTTTCTACACTCATTTCCCGGCCGGTTCACAGGGGTGAATGTGCATGTAACCCGGTTCGCTTCTTCGTTATCATATCTATGCAAAGATCAGGGAGCGGGTGGTTCGAGACATTGCTCAACAGCCACCCCAATGTCAGCTCAAATGGCGAGATCTTCTCTGTCAGGGATAGAAGAGAAAATATTTCGTCTATTTTCGAGACTCTTGATAGACTGTATGATATGGACTGGCTCACTAGTGCGGCAAAAAATGAGTGCACGGCAGCATTTGGGTTGAAGTGGATGCTAAACCAGGTAAGCTGCATCATTCCTGTACTATGGTCTTTGTAAAGGTTTACTCAGTGAGTGCCTTTTCAAGTACATATTGTTTGGTTGATCCAGAAGTGGTATAGCAAGGCCTTTGACTATATTAAAATGAATTTGGTTCCTTAAAAGGGCTAGTAATCACGTTATCAACAAAATAAAAAAAAATAGTAGTCATGCTGTTGACCTTTCAAAAGCCAGATGTGAGTTCATGAGACAAAGAAGTACTTTCGAGTGCAAGAATTTCATAAGCATCATAAAAGATTTTCATAGGAGTCAATTTAATTAAGCAAGGACATGGAGAAATTCCAACGTTCCAAATAGGGCCTAAGATGGCTTGCTTCATGTTTTGCAGGGATTGATTGAAAACCATCGAGACATTGTTAACTACTTAAACAAGAGGGGTGCAATGGTGATATTCCTCTTCAGGAGAAACACACTACGGAGGCTTATATCTGTATTGGCCAACGACTACGACAGGAGAACAAAGCAGCTAAATGGCATCCACAAATCACATGTTCACTCAAAAGAGGAGGTATCCCTCTCCTTATGGAATGCAATCAGTTACATTTTCTCTGAATCAGTTATTGAAATTATGAATCAATTATGGAGAGGCATAGCTACTTACTGCTTTGAAACATGAATAAACCAAAGCTGTCTGAAATTGATATCATTTTGGCAAATCAAACAGTAATCACTAGCCCGCTCATAAATTACAGAGTAACAGATGTTTGACCTGAAATTTTGCTCTTACTGAAAGCTACCTTACCTGATTCTTTCTCTCCGATAAGAGTAAGTAAGAAGCCAAGAGAAACTAATCCTGTCGGTGCCTTTTGTCTGTGCAGGCTGAGATCCTGGCAAGATTCAAGCCAGAGCTGGACGTATCGACTCTGATTCCGACCATCAGCAATGCCCAACGCGCCATGAGAACCTGCTTGGGCCGCTTCAGCAAGACGCGCCACATGATCCTCTACTACGAGGATGTGATCCGCGACCGAAATGTAGGCATCACAATTTCACAAACATACAAACGTTCCCAGCAGCCTACGATGGCTCTAGAGTTCCAAACAAGGTCACCCAATGATAACAGGGGTATGCTCTTTCGTGCAGGCATTGCCCCGGGTGCAGGAATTCCTGGGGGTTCCGGTGAGGAAGCTGTCGAGCAAGCATGTGAAGATCCACACCAGGCCCCTCCCGGAGCTCGTCGACAACTGGGAGCAGGTGAGCCAGGTGCTGAATGGGACACAGTATGGCCGATTCCTTGATGATGCAGACTATGTGAAGTGATGATCAGTCAGGGCCAAATGAGTCAGGTCCTAGTCCCAATGTTTCAGAGGGATGGGCGATGAGGAAAGTGATGAGAGTTTCATTGCCGCCTTTTAGATTCTGTATGTATAGGTTTATTTACTGGTTTTGGGGGTGCTGGCTCGCAATTGAGCTCCATCTATGAAACTCTTCCATGGAAACCACAATCAACAGATCAGAATGCTAGTTTCAATTAAAGAAAATTGGGGTCAAATTGCCGTGTGATAGTTCTTGCAAGAGTTCTTTCATGTTTTTTTTTTTTTTTTTTTTTTTTTTTTTTTTTTTTTTTTTGATACGAGGGATTCCCCCATTTCCATTGCAAACGGAAATACCAGGGTTTGAGTTATTTCATGTTTATGTTTTTGAATTGTAATCGATTTAAAGATTTTTAGTATTTTTTTTACCAATGTGTGCTCCAATGCTGCATTGATCTTTTGTTACGCTCCTCAACACCAATCATTCCTATTAAAGTTCGTCTGGAAGTGTAATCCTAGAGCTTGAAAACGTTGGAACTACCCTATAGACTTATTTGGGGAAGACCGAAACCTTGAGATATTACGTTCTGTCTCAAGCCTCAACTGTAGCACGCATGCATCCAAGCAAAATACTGGAACTCCAAAACCAGGCACCCAAGCAAAATACTGGAACTCCAAAACCGGGCAAGGCTACAAAGCCTGAAGGACAAAAGCAAATGCAACCTCAAAACCTTTCACCTATATTTTGATGCTATAAGTCGCGTAAGTACTCAACAAGATTGCCCTGAAAATTCTCTATGAACCTATGGTATGACCAAAAAAAATGTTTCACAAATTCTACACAGATATACAACAATTTAGTGATACAACTGCAACAATAGACTCAATCCGATTTTCTGCGTGAAAATGCCTTCCGTTCTGACAAAGGGACGATCACCTCGCACAAGTTTTTAATCATGCCTCTGTCATATATGTTGTTTGTCACAACTGGTTCCACACGTGTTCGGGATCTGATGAAGAACTCCCTCCATTTACTTGGAGGAGCTTTCTGTGCATCACTATTGGCTGAGCCTACGCTGGACTTGAGTGCAGCAGCAGCAGCCTTCGCTTCATTTTCTTTTTTCATCCACATGATATAATCTTGCCATTTGAATGTCTAAAGAAGATTGTGTAAGAATCACCGCAAGTATATTTTCCACTAGAAACATGCTTGAAACTATTCCTTTTATCAACAGTTAAATTTATTAGACTACTTAGCATAGCACCTTTTCTTCTCATGAGAAACAACCTCAATTATATACAAAAACTGCTTATATCAATTAACAAAATTCATCTAGAAAGTTTTTTTTTCTACCAGAATGAGAAGTTATCTTCTGATTCAAATATTTCACAGCAATGATAAAATTTTCATTTTAATAAGGAAAATATATCCCTCATCTCCACGACGGGCAGTTTAAGTGTTTGGGGAAGAAAATTTGGCTAAATTTCAAATGTTCAAGTTGACTGACTTACCTCGTTGGTGGTTGTATTTATCAAACAAAGGTGTAAATGGTAAGCACAGAAGCCACCAAGGAGCAGTGCTAATATAGCCAAAAATACACTCAAAAGTATCTGAGTGTTATGCACAGAAAGCAACCACTGCAAATTTGATCATGAGTTAAAACATAGAATTAGTAGAGCAGTAAAGGGAATTTGGTATCAATGTGCTCCTATAGCAAATACCTGTGCAACATGTGGAAACAAGCCCGAGAATGAGTTATCGATACCATAATAAACTGTTACATCCAAAAGATGCCTCATTACAAATGGGAAAATAGAGGTTAAAATGTTGAATAAAGATAAGTTATACCTCATAGTTTTATATGATTAATCCAAAAACTGTATGCAATCGAAATAAAAATCAGAGACTATGTATGATGGTAAACGATTTCCCATAAGAATCAGGAGAGTTCAAAACTCCCACGTACAACTCAACATAGATAGACTACCCACTACTCCGTTGTTCTATGTCAATTGTTAGGTTTAAATTGCAGATATGTTAAGTTACTCCCATTGAACAAGGCAGTAAATTCTAAGGAAAGGAATTGAATTTACCTGTCAGAATGTATATAATTTTCCGCTCTTTTAATTCACCAGCAAGAATGAAACCAAGGATTGTTGCCCCGTACAGACATATAAGAAAATGCCTGTTATCGAATGGAAGACAAAATACATAAACTAACTTTATTAATTTTTTTCCGAAAAAAAACTTTACTTAATATTTCAGTTCAGTGAATAATCTTGATGACTTACAGTGAAACAATTATGTATTAAACAAAAGGCTCTAGTGTTTGCCAAGGTTGAATAATCAGGTAGGATTATTTGAGAAAAAATAATCAAGTAGGATCAGTATAAGGAAGTGTTGGTGGTGGAATCGTTTCACAGAGCCTGTGTGCTTTTGTGGTTGTTTAAGAGCAGTTTTTGTTGCTAGGCAGTAGCAGTGGTAAAATTCTAAACTGGTGGTTGTTTGTAATTTCACTACGCTTTAATAATGAAATTCGGGCTCACCCACACCCACTATGGGAAAAAAGAAAAAACAGCCAAGTAGCTGAGCAGATCTCCCGTATTTGATTTGGTAATATGAAGGTAAGATGGAACTATAAGTTACAACCAAATCCATAAAAGTACAGCGCAAATGGATCATAAGCTAGCTAATACTGCATCTAAACAACTGCACTTTGCATAATACATTGGAAAACTATTATGCTGTGAAGTTTAGCAAAGCTTTTCATATGTAAGAAAAAAAAAAGGGAGCTAACGATCCAACTTCTTGTAAGAAAGCTAATCTTGAAGCTCGGTAGGATAAACATATCATTTCAAGATGGATACTTGGTTTATCCAGTAGACTTATGTCCTATAATTAGTATTTACAGTTGGACTAAAATTTAGCCACTCAGAAAAATGACAGTTCAGGAGATTATGTTGACTCCTGGGACTTTATATTAGGTTATAAAAAAGGAAGACAGATGATAAACATAGAAAACAGAAAAGAATCATCAGAGAAATGTGCATGGGCCTTAAGATTTCCCATCTAGGCCAGACAAAGATTATAAGGTAAGCTGGAAAGAAACCCAAGCAGAACTCACCAAACTAAAAAGGCCACAAAATAGCGAGTATTTCTCTCCCCAATGCAATTATTCTGTATCAACACAGATAAACTCAGAACATAAATGAAGGAAATGCAATACCATCAATTAGTAAGTAAAAGTACCATCCATCCACAATGGTGATCGAATCGAGCAACACACTTGTCACATATTCTACAGTGCTTTGCCCTGGCTGGTCTGCACACAAATGATCAATGAGTTGCTAAAATAAGAAACACATGTAACTGCATGAAGTAGCGGAGGGATGGGAACCCTTATGCCAGATGTATTTGCCCTTGAGTGTTAAGAAAATCACAAGAACTTCAAAGCAATCAGTTTTGCTGTTGCACAACACACGTAGTGGATTACTCATTACAAACTAGTCACTAAGATTTTACTGGGTACTTAAGAGAACAGCTAACTATGCCATCTTATAATTTAGGGTTCTACTTCTACATGCAACAACTGGCAGCTAGAAGTTACTAGTGAATAACTAGATATACCTAGTAATCTTGCAAGTTGAACATTCTTTCTCCACAAAAATAACGTTGTCATATGGGTAGGAAGATAGATATTGAGAAACATTCTCAGCAGTAACAGTCCCAGGATCAGAAAAGCTAGTAAGCACAAAGAGTATAGCACCAACAGCCACAGCCACAACACTCAGATATCTGCACAATTAGATCTATCACTGTTAGAAATGGCCAAATGGACAATGAAATCTATCCAAATTGTTTAGTGCAGCTACAAGGTACCTGTGCACTCCACTCACATAATACCCAGGAATGTACTCAAAAGATGTCTGCACTATTATATAATATGTCACCCCAATTATTGCAACATAAAATACCTGCGGTTGAGAGAAGAAAATAAGTCACAGACGAATGGTTAGGAGCAGGAGCTGATGCTAGTATCTCGTGCATTCAAATAACAACAGAAACCCTCAGCTCTTAGTTGTTGATATAGTTAAGTAAATTTGGTTATGATTTGACATGCAGGTAATTTATGCTAGCTCATGTGTCCCAAGGGAATTAGAAGAATAATCACTAAGGAAAAAACTTCTTCACTGAAGCCAATGATATAAAAATAAAACGAACTGAAGTTTATTTTAATTTTATCATTAATTCACAATGGCAAATTGTTGTTCTGCCCTATTCAATGCAGAGAGTTCAAACACAGATCCCCCAAGCATTGATATAGTTATGCACTTATGCATCAAGTCACACCAGAGAGTGGGTCCATATACCCAGTTGGTGTTTCCTGCAGTCTTTTTCTCACTTTTCTCACCCTCCAAATCCATCTCTCATCCCCTCCCCAGTTTTCTTCCCTCCTTCCTTTCACTTGTTACATAATTTCACTTAGCACAAGCACAAAGTCTTTAGCAATTTCATAGAATTTGAAGAACATAAATCCCTCCTTAATCAGCAGCTTTTGGCTGCATGTTTACTGTTTGGAAACAAACGCAGCAGGTTTACCCAATGTAGAATAACCATATCCATGGCAAGGGCAACAAAATAAGAAATCTAAGCCCTAACAACTTGATCAAGGGCAACAAAATAAGAAATCTAAGCCCTAACAACTTGATCATCCACATTCCAGTCCTTAGAAAACCCCTCATTTGCAGAGTCAACCAAGCATTGGAGGTACCAACACCATCAATCCCCTAGCTATTGATCAATGCCACTATCCACAAGCAACAACTAACAGTCATTTAACATCAACCGATATCAATCTTCCAAGACTCAAAACAGGAAACCTAACTTTCCATTACAACTACATCGCCTTTCATCATAAAAAATCCATAAACAATCATCCCCAACAATGATAATTGAAGACACGTTACCCCATCATTGGGAATTCAAGCACTGATGAGTGGCATGTACCTGCAATATCGGGTTTGGTCGGTCGCAGCAGTAACCCTCGACGCCGAGGACGAGATCCCTAGCCCCAGCGCCGCACACAGACTGCACGAACCGCCTGCGGGAACAACTCCCTCACTCAATAATCAACAGAAGGAATAACGAGAGATGCATGGGGGAAGGGGAGGCGCTCGAACGTACAGGAGGTAGTGGTAGGCCCCGAAGGTGAGGAAGTGGTTGATGCTCTGGACGAAGGTGCCCTCGAAGATGGGCCACTGCCCGCAGAGGAACGACACCACCACCAGCGCCGTCACCGTCCCGTGCACCACCAGCAGCCACGGCACCTCCATCCCGCCCCGCCGGGGATCCCCACGCACGCCCTTGCCCGGGGACCGCCGCCGCCGGCCGGCAAATCTAGTTGATCCGGTCAACGGAAACCGCACGCAGCCCGGACGGAGGAAACAAGGGGCCTCCTCTGTTTAGCCACCTCTGATGACGCCACCGCTGCAGGTGGGTCCCCCCGGTCCGTGTCTCGCCTCGCGAGTCGCCGCCGGCCCGCTGGACAGCCCCTTGATGACGACGACGACGCTCGACTGATTGCTAGTGCTAGGCTTAGGGATGGGAACCAGGAAGGAGACGGCGTGCCCGCGAAGGAGGACTGGAGCCTGGAGGAGTGGAGGATAGGGCCGTGCGTGACGGCGACGGGCCGACGGCGGCGCCGATGTGGGAGTACGAGTTGGTGTTGGAGAGGAGACTGGGCCCGGCGTTTGTCACTAGAGCGTTAATCACTCTCGTATAGAAGGGGTTTGGCTTATTTCGATTTATTCTCAAAAAAAAAAAAAAAAACTATTGAATCAGCCAAAATCAGCCAGCTTAAGAACCGAACATCATATGTGTTTGATAACATGCTATGATCATGAGATTATTCTAAAAATTTGATAAAATCAGTATATTCTTTATGCATATACTAATTATTAGCTTATATCAAACTTAAAGGGTAATAGAAACATATTTCATTCCACAAACAAGTCCCAAACAATAAATATACGTCTTGCCTTCGATGTTTTGTCCAAAGAAAGTTCAAATTTAGATACAAGTATTACATTCTCAACAAAGGGAGACTCCAAACAAACATAGAAATACTTTTATTTCGGAACAAAGGGAGTATACATTTTACTTTTATTTCGGAACAAAGGGAGTATACATTTCCTAACAATTAACCATCTCCATTACTTCCCAAAGTGCCTCACGTAGCTCTATATTCCGTCTATGATCTAGACTCATGGTCCATGCTTATACGAGTTTGCACAAAGTGCATATGTACCAAACTACCAATAATCTAATAATATTAAGAGTGAATGGTTCTTCTAATTGTCATAGTTAGCATTCATGCGTCTGTTAAGGCGTTAATGATCCCAAGTCTAATTCCAAGGCGTATGAAAACATTTGACACCTTATCCAAATTTCGCATCCATAAGTCATTGAGATGACAGCGGTATTGCAATGTAAGTTCCATTACAACATTTGAACAAGATTACTATTTACTGCTCCCTCCGTTCCAAATTGTAAATCGCTTTGACTTTTTAGGTACATTCATTTTAATCTACAGAGATTTTACGTATGTCTAGATACATACTCCCTCCGTCTCTTTTTAGATGTCGTTTTGGGATTTCGTGCCACAAGTTTGACTCGATTTGTAGAAAATATGTGTAATATTTATATTTTCAAATAAATTTGTTAAAAAACTAGATGTAAAGATGTTTCCGATGATACTAATTACTTAGTATAAATATTTATATATTTTAATAAATAATTGCCGGTAGTTGTTTCTCGAGAAACGAAAGTGACATCTATTTTGAGACGGGGGGAGTAGTAAAATAGAGGCCTACTTGGTTGGCATCCAAAATTTGCCCAACCAAAGAATTGGCAAGCCATAAATTTGGCAAGCATTTGGTTGGCTACCAAAACTTGCCAACCTCTCACATTTGGCTTGCCAATTCATTGGTAATTTTTTTGCCCAACTTTTGGCTTGCCAAATCCTTGGTGTGGCAAATTTTGGTAGCCAACCAAGTAGGCCCTAGATGTACCAAAAAAATCAAAGCTGACTTACACTTTGAAACAGAGAGAATAGTAACATTAAAGGTGAAGTACTTCCCAGTTCCACCAGCGCATTTCACCTCAAACATTTTCAATTAGATTTTGTAACTGTAACACCAAAATGTTAAAATTCTTCTCAACCAAGATGACTTCGTAACACCACAATGACATTATCTGGAACTCAACAAGGGTTATAACATGTGCTTGCCGAAAAGATTATATATTGGAAAATATTAGGCCAAAAACAAAGACAAAAAATTACACAATGGGTACCATCGTATAGTAAAGCATTAAAGCAGAACGTCACAAAAGCAAAAGCGTGCCTCATCACTCATAATACAATTACAAGCATTTGTTTATTACAAAACTACTCATCTCTTAGAGAAGATTGACGGAAAGATAGTCTGCAGTCTACAGCTTCCACCATCCATAATGGCATCATATTATCTGGGACTGAGAAACATACATGGAATCATTGCATACAATGTACACAACAAATAAAAAAAGAAACCTTTAGGACAGAGATATAGACCTGGATTCAGCTTCTGGACCATGTCCATTATTGACTGCTGTTGCCTGAGGTTTGTGGTCACCTTGGCTTGGAGAGCGACTATCTGTCCTGTGCCGTCTGTTGTCCCTAGGACGCGGAGAGAGTGAGTACTCAGGGGAATAATCATCCTGGCGTCCCCTGTCATCGCAAAAGTTAACGAGTTTAATTCTTGAGTATGCAAAGGACAAGGAGCAACAGAATATAGCTAGCAAGTAAAAGGAAAAATTGTAGACCATTAACAAACTGCATTTTATATAACTTTACAGCACCTAGCAGTAAAGTAGCACTCTTATCCCAAAAACAACTTGAAACATAAAGCATTACCTGCCCCATATCAATAAAAGCTACCCACTTCGATCCAAACATGCAATTGTGCAATGACTCTTTCCCTCAGGTTTCTTAGCCAAGACAAGATTATCATTAAACTCTGGCTGAAAGTACCACTTTATCTTTAACAGAATGCCTTTCACATGCTCCAACCATGGTACTTTCACTTTGGCCTTTATTCTTCAACATCATGGTTGTCTTTTGATCTTTTAGATAATCTATATTCTTTGTTGACTGGATAATAGACATAACCAAAGCAACACAATTCAGAGCAAAATTCAAAGCCTTATTTAAAGAACACATATCAACAGTTACCAAAGAACCTAACAAAACCATATTGCTGCCATTCAAATTCAATTATAATATAAGAAAGCTCCTTTAGTCATTGACTTGTTAATTAAAGCTATTTATTACTCCCTCCATTCCAAATTATAAGACATTTTGGCATTTCTAGATACATAGATTTTGCTATATGCACTTAGATATACACTATGTCTAGATACATAGTTAAAGCAATGCATCTAAAAAGGCCAAAACATCTTATAATTTGGAACGGAGGGAGCGGTTGCTAAAATGGAATTGCCAATCTGAATGAGGAACACAATCATTCTCAGTCTTGAGAGTCACTTCTCTGTAAGTACGCCTAAGGATATAATAATGAAAAAAAGGAAAACACAACAACAAAGGAGATTAAGATCTTAGTAATCAAACAATGATATATATTTGGAGGCCTCGACAAAACTTAACAAGGAACTGAAGTGCCAATTTGTTTTATGAGAAAAGAAATTTGATCCTCATTTATATAAATTATATTGATGGCAGGAATGGGACAAACAAATCCATTTCACAGCAATACCGCGGTCCCCAAATCAATCAACTTCTAGAGCTGGCCTAAGTCATTTTTTTGTAAATTTGACCGAATTTTATAGAATAAAATACTAATATTTATGACACAAAATTAGTATCATTTTTAGATATACCACGTATTAGATGTTGATATTCTTTCCTATTAAGGTGGTCAAGCTTACAAAAGTGATTTAAGACAACTCTAGAGGTTGATATTTTAAGGGATAGAGGAGCATTATTTATTATTTTTAAATCATAAAAGGGGTACAAATAAGTAATAGATATACTGTGAACATATTATAACATTTCACGCTTGGTTCTAACATATATATAAAATAATATTTTAAACAATGACACAATCACCAGTATGCAACTTTGACTGCTAATTTAAATAGCAGCAATATGTTCTAAAATTACCATGTTATGAAAATATTGTTCGTCACATTAAAACAGAATACTTGGAACAATGTAACTACTTTGGCACATCCTAATGGTTTGATCATGATAAAATGCATATTCATACAAACTGGAAAAAATGCAATTGCTGCTAAAAGGCCAAAATAGCAAAGGCATTCAAAGGATCTATAGGATTGAAGAACAATCAACAATTCAAGATACTAGTCGATTTGAAAGAAATTGAGTTCAAACCTGAAGTCACGCCTAACTGGAGAAGGCGACGGCGAATAAGCTGTTGCCAAGAAAGTGATAGGGTGTTTACTATTTTACAATGAAACAAAACAATTTAACATTTATTTTTTATAAATCGCTTCACACTTACAGTGGAACCAAGACCTTGGAGATCTTGATAGTGATCGTCTTGTGTGTCTTCCCTCCATATACCTACCACTACATCAACAAAACCATGTATTTATTTCTTTAATTACTTCAAGTTATAAGTTTATTATGGTGTTGCTAAGGACAACCAAGATCACATAGCAAAGGAACAAATAATGAACCTCGTTCTTGTTCTCATACGCATTTCATTTGGCGTTTTTCGATTCTCCTCAGCATAAAATATTGAAATTTCTCGACCACCAATGACTTGATGATTCATCTCATGCTTGGCAACTGCAGCATCCTCAGGATAGCGGAATTTGACAAATCCAAAACCACGAAGTTCCCTGTGAAATTGATAAAAGGGTAAAAAGTCATTGTCATTCACAAACATACTGCTGTTCCAACAGTTGGCTGTTCATTCCAATTCCTATCTATCAAAGAAACAGTAAATAAACTTAAGAACTATTAGTCAGAAACAGGGATCATATACAACATGATATTAAACATGATTACTTTTATTGCCAAAAGAACAAGAATTCTTTAATGAGAGAATTTCAGTCCATTTTACATTTCTATTACATTACCACATACGTCCGCATGGGTCAAACTGAGATAACGTCTTGGAATGAACACCGGAGACAAAAACTCAAAAAACAGGGAATCAGTCTCCTAATTATTGGTGTGCAAGTTAATTCATCTAAATACTTTTTTCATTGTTCAAAAAACTTTATTTGCTTGCTATGCGCCTCCAGTCACAAATAAGTGTCGTTTTGGACAACAACATAATTCCCAAGACACAATTCAATGCTTGTAAATTATAACTAACAAGTATACTATTAAGGAGCTACTTTTTAGGACAAATCTACCCATATCATTAAATATTCAAACCCAAGAAATATAAAGAAATTCACATAAAGTAAATGCCTAATCGAAGTTGAAATTGTTGACTTGCACATAATCCAAAGGCCACTTACTTTTAACTGGAGGGAGTATATTATAGCCTTAAGTCCTTAATGAACAGGCTGGCATGAGACTGAACTCAAGTTTGACATAAGGAAGGCAAAGAAACTTAAAAAAAAAATCAATTACCTGGTGTGGAAATTCCTTGGTAGGTAAACATCCTTTATAGGGCCGAATTGCTCAAATGGAAGACGAATATCTTCTGGGCTGCAGATGAATCCAATAACTGAACAAAATCAGTTAACGACATCGTAAAGCCATCCAAGGGCACAAAAGACAGACTGCGTCACAAATTCACAATAGTACAGAACTTAAGTATATCATAGTGATTACTTCACAGCAAATTATGTCTTACTATAACATTTTAGGCATTGGCAGTTTCAAAAGGATGGAACCATTTGCAAGGTTAAAAAAAGTTCATCAAGCTGTAAGTACGATGCACAAACATCCAAAATTTTATGTGACATGAGAGGATTGGATAATGTGATGTGAAAGAGCCAGTGCTCCTTGAGTACAAATAACCATGACCACCAACTTCCTAGACAAACAATTCATATATTTTCCTAATGATCTAAAGTGATTGGCAAACTTTCGTACCAAGACATTGAATAGAAACCCAAACGGACTATAGGCTTGTCAAAGACTAGACAATGTCTTAAACATGATTGATCCAGTCTATGAAGGATATGACATTGATATACAAAGTTGCTTTGAAAAGATTAAGGATGCACACCATCAGAAACATTTAGTGCATGGCTCGATGACAGATGGATTCATCTTTCTCCTAGGAAATTCTTATAAACAGTTTCATCAGTTATTCGTGCACACATCTTCCAGTAAACATCAATTGTTAAAAGGTCTGGCGCAGCACATTTACAATCAAACATTTGTTATTGGCATGCAAACCACCAAACAATTAATCACCATGCGAAAAACTGAAACAAAGAACACAGCTACACTTGCAGATATCAAATGTTGAAAACAAACTACTATATTTGTTTTTGTTTGTGCATAGCATTTAAGAACCATCAAATACCACATTAGAGGCCGATGGGTAAAGTCTATCAATTAATCTTAAAAACTAGGATCGATCGACAAAATGTATGTGGATGCAGCAGCCAGAAAATTTAACAGAATTAGCCGGCTTCAGACATTGTCCAAACCAGATGGCGCCACGTCGGCCAACCATAGGTCATCCGAGCCAGAACTGCAGGCACATATATGGGGTATATACAACGATAATTCACCTGGCTGTGAGGGAGATGTTGCGGATGAGGAGACCGGACTGCGGCAACGGCCGACCGTAACCGGCCCAGCGGTCCCCGCCTCCGCCGGCCCTGGCCCCGCGGTACCGGCCGCGGGGGTCGTCGTAGCGCTTGCGCCTAGGTGGGCTCCGGCTGCACCGCAGCCGCGGGCTGTAGCTCCGGCTCCGACTCCGGCTGCGATATCCGGCCATCGTTCCTCGGGGATGCCGCACCGCACCGCAGAGGGACAACCGGTCTTGCTAGGGTTTCTCCGGGGTTTGGCTCGGGTGGTTTCTGAATTCTGACGGAGTCGTCCTCGCAAAAGGCTCTTGTAGTTTTGCCAAGACGGGGAGCACCCCCTCAACCTGAAAGCCCATGGGCCACTTTGCACACGGCCCACGAGGCCCCAACCAAATCTGAACGCGCACCGCTGCTGACTGACCCGCGCCTCCTGTGTCGCCGCCGCCGCCATGCCCCCGCCTCGGCTCCTCTTCGCCAGGCGCCTCTGCTCCGCCGCCGCATCCGAGCCCGCCGGCGCTCTGACTCCATCCGCGATCTCCAAGGCGGCCGACCACGCCGCGGCCGCCGTCCTCCGCACGCGGCTCCCGCGGCTCGCATCCTGCCTCCTCTCCTTGGTCCCCCGCGCCGTCCTCCTCCACCCGGACTTCGCTCGCCTCACGCTCTCCCGCCTTCTTCCGGCCGTCGCTCCATCGCTCCGCTTCCTACGCTCTCTGTCTCCACACCTCCCCGCCACCGCCCCTGCCGCTGTCCCGGACACCGCCCCGGCGAACGTCTCCCCGCCGCTGCCCGGGGTGGACAAGTTCCTCCTCCGCCTCCCACCGCACCTCGCCGCGGACGTTGCCGAGCTCCTCACCTCCCACCTCGGCGTCCACCTTTCCCTCCGCGCCTTCAATGTCGCGTCCCATACCGCGCTCCGCGCCGCGCGCCCGGACCTCGTCTTCCGCCTCTTCTCCGCCTTCTCCTCCTCGCCGGACTTCCCCGGCGACGCGAGGACCGTCGGCTGCCTCGCCCGGGCCTACGCCGCCGAGGGCCGGCCCCTCGACGGCCTCGGCCTCCTCCGCGACGCCGCGCGCCGCGGGTCCCCTCCGCCGGCCGACGCCGCCGCCGACCTCGTCGGCGCCTTCGCGGCCGACGGCAACTTCGGCAAGGTCTCCGACACGCTGCACCTCATGATCTCCACCGGCTGCACCCCGGACAAGGTGATCTACCATCGCGTCATACACGGGCTCTTCAGGCGGGGGATGGGCGGAGAGGCTCTGCGTGTGTTCAGAGAGATCAAGCAGCGGGGCTATCAGATTGACAGAATTACATATAGCGCGGTGATCCATGGATTATACGAAATGGGGCTCATTGGAGATGCACAGCAGATGTGGGATGAGATGGTGGACAGGGGCATCAAGCCCAATGAGTATGCCTACTGCTCCCTTGTCACTTACCATTGCAGGGTTGGTGATCTTGAGAAGGCCCGCGAGGTATATGATGAAATGCTTGGGAAGGGGTTCAAGCAGACCACTGTCAGCTGTAACATTCTCATCAAAGGATTCTGTGTTCATGGGAGGGTGTATGACGCACTAGAGGTGTTTGAGGAAATGTCAGTTAAGGGGATTCAGCATGATGTGATCACTTACGACACATTGATCCGGGGCTTATGCAAGGTCGGGAAGCTGGACTCGGCGATACGGATGTATGAGTTGTTGCTATCATCTGGTTTGCAGCCGACGGTGTCAACCTTCAGTCCTCTGATATGCACCATGTGTGAGAAGGGACAAGTGCATGCTGCAGTAGACCTGATTGAGTCGATGCGGGCTAAGGGCTTGGAGCCACTGGTGTGGAGCAATGATAGCATCATTAATGGATTTTGTAAGATCAACCAATCTGATGAGGGCATGGCATGGTTGGCAGGTATGTTGAAGGACAACATGAGACCTCGAAAGCAGACATTTGATTGTTTGGTGGAATCGTTGAGCACCTCTGGGCGATTGGACGATGCATTGCTGGTCCTAAATATAATGTTCAAGGTTGGATTTGAACTAGGCAAATTTGCTTGCACCATACTTGTTGATAAGCTGTGTACAGGCAATGTATCTTACTCCCACCAACTGGATGACATTTTGGTTAGCAACCAGTAGAAACACCGGTATAGCAATCAATTGCCTTTTGAGTTTTGAATGATATAATGTCTCCTTGACCTTGCCAAGAGATGCGATCAGCAAGACGGTTGTTTTTCTGGTGCTGTCTTGGAGCACCCAAATGCCTTAGGCAGAAGATTCTGGAGATCAGAACTTTGTTTTTGTTTGAAGTGAGATCAGAAAATTTTAATGTCATTGCTGGTTTGTAATCAACTCTTTACTCTAGCATTTTGCACTTGTTGTAGAGCTTGTCAAAGTGCTGCGGCTCATGTATGCCAGTGTAGAATTTTCAAGAAGAATCAAAATAGTTGTCACGTTGTATCATTCGGAACGAGAATAATGCTCAAGGCTCAGAGTTTCATTTTACTGCAAGATATGATATATGAGTTATACTTTGGGAGACATTTCATATTGTCAGAACTTGTGCTAGGGACGACACTTATCTCAACAGTTTATAGTGGTTTCCACTTTAATAAGGTTATCTCAGTTCTTGATACTCAACATTTCAGCATGAAGAAGATTGGTTTCATATTTACCATTAACTGGCTAGTGTTATGGGTAGCCAGAGGAGTTGCCAGCCCATCTACATCTCACGTCAGGATCTGTTCCAATGTGACGCCCAACCAATTGGTACGCAGCTTATACTCCTACGTTATTGTTCATTATCACAAACAGAACACCGGATGTCACATTGGAAAAATGGTTATTAAAACGTACATGGTTCATAAGTTGGTTCAATGCGATAAAGTTAAACACGATGTTCAGTAGGACAAAGTTAACACAGATGAAATTTAGTTCATCACAACCACCAGGGGCTACACTAAGCAAGTCACTGATAGCAACCACTATTGCTAACATTTTCACTACTGCAACCTCTGACGATGCAACCCAATTTTTTATATTGCAGAACAAGAACGAGAACACGCGCTTATAGCCCGACTGCTGCAACCATGTGCAGAACAACAATGCGGTTGTAGCAAAGTGCCCCACGCACTGTGCAATGAGCCAGAATCTCTCCCTCGACCTCCAACGTGTTCATCTTGGCATTGGCATCGCGCGGCGCAACGCACCCATTTCTGCATCCTTCTCCAACCTCCGCACCTCTCCACCTTTAGTTCAGCGACCTTTGGTTCTTCTGTCGTCGTGCGTGAGAATGGGATGTCAGCAGGTGGAATTGCAGCTCGTGGTCACAGCGACGTGGAACTGTGGGAAATTGGATGGTGAATTCGGTCGATCCTAATAATTGGGAACATGTGTATATGCTCCTACTCTAGACAAGTAAAATAGATGATCCCACGTCGGTCTGCCGTGGCAGGTAACATGCATTATTCGAGCAGGAACATGGATCATTATGCATGGTCGCCTAGGCCTAGCCAGGCCGTGCTGCAGGCCCTCTCTTGTGGAGGACCTTGGTCGCTGCAGTGTTAGTTTATTGGCGGCCAATTTGCCATGTGATGATCCACTGACTGATCAATCGGGGCTCCTCTGCTCTGACTGATCGAGTATAATGACGATGCTTCCTTTGACTGATGCTGGCTGACATGCTTCCCGGTGACAGGGATATGATACCAATCAAGCAGCTACTCTTCGGGCGTCTGTATTTCTCTCTCTCTTTTTCAGGCGATGAATAAAAGCTACAGTACTGGATGATAGTCTAATCTAACTAGTGGCGCCAGTTCAGGTTGCACTGTTCTTCAACCTCTGTCTCTTGTTCGTTGGTTCCAGCGATCGAGCGACCCCATGAATACAGCACCCGATCGACTGTGGTTTGGTCTGATGAGATTTTTTTGAATGTAAAGCTGGGTAAACGCGGTAGCCGGTAGCTTAGCTGGCAGATTATATTCGATACGTATGCAGGTGAGATGAGAATAGAGATTTTTATTATCGTCACGGGTTCACACAAAAGAAAAAATCATCTCGTGCCATATCGGGCTAGCTTAGCTGTCACCAACCATGCAGATTGATTAGTTACTGTATATACATACACATTATAAAAACAGACAGGATCGTCCTTGCCGTTCCTAACCCACATTGTTAAACTTATCGCGTCATCAGACGGGACAAACACGCTTGATATTTTTGATCTGATGACACACAGAAACGAAAAGGGCCGGAGATATTTCCTCCTCCGTCCCACTGACACTGGCCCCACCCCTCCCTCGACCCTCCTGTATAAATACCTCATCGATTGCTCTGTCCGTCTCGCCCACAGCCCAGGCCGGAGCGGACACCACTGCATGCGTCTGTCCCGGAGTGTCCCCGACTCCCGATCCATCCATCTCCATCTTCGCCAGCATCCTCATCTCATCGCGTCTCACGTTGGTAGGAACGGGAACAAGGACAACAATGGGTATAGTGCGGGCCGCGGAAGATGTGGAGGACGGCGTGGTCGGGGCCGGCGGAGGCGGCGGGGCCGCTGCGGCGACGGAGCCGCTTCTCCGCCACGACTGCCACGGCAGTAAGGAGGACCGCCACCAGGAGTCTAAGATCCGGGGCGACCCGGAGGCGGCGTCCGACTGCGGGAGCGAGGGGCGGCCCGACACGGGTTCGCTGCGGATGGTCCTCCTCTCTACCGCCGTCGCCGTCTGCGGCTCCTTCGAGTTCGGCACCTGCGTAAGAACCCGCCGCCGCCACCACCTAGAAGGAACGCCATGCACATTTGCGTTTCCATGTTTTGATAGTTTCTGATGCACTGCACATTTGGCGTTCCATGTGACTCTGTGGAATGTTAACTATACATGACGTGATTATTGCTTATGACATACAACTGATTACGGTGTTTTATTAGTTATCACTGTATACCTTGCTTTTGCTAGTTGTTACCATTTGTTTCATCCTACTGTAAATTAGTAATGCACGCATATGCCTCAAAAAGGAGAGAAACATATCAAGGCAGCGCCTAAGGGCCCCACTGAATATGAACAGTTCATCAGATTGGAACATGTCTTCTTATTGCACTATTCTTTAATAGCTAGAGGACAAGATTTCATTTTTCTATCATGTCCTTGGCACATGTATGTGCATATATAATACTGCATCTGCGTTTCAGAAGAACGTGCTTATAATGCACTTGTTTTTCTTTTTTTAATGTCTAACATGGTTAATTTCCTCGCCCATGTTTGTTTGCAGGTCGGCTATTCTGCACCCACGCAATCAGGGATAGTAGATGAAGTCGGGCTATCAATCTCTGAGGTTCGTGATCGTGACACCACCATATATATATATCATCTTCGGAAAATAAACTCACTCAAAGTTTCTTTTCTTTCAAAACGCTACTTGTCACTAAAATCTGTTATGATATATACTAGTGTAAACCATATGATGTATAATAACATTAGAACTACTGTTGGATCTACTTCTATCATCCTCAAATGTTCAATCTCAGTGTGTGAAAATATATTTTGATGGCCAAATTAAGTTTAGATCATCTCACTATGCATTTTAACCTGCAGTTTGCCATTTTTGGATCTATATTGACAATTGGAGCAATGGTTGGTGCTGTTACTAGTGGGCGCTTGGCTGATTTTCTTGGACGAAAAATGGTAAAATTACTACAATGTCAGCTGGGGCCAATTTTCTTAGTTTTACTAAAGATCATCCTCACACTATAACCTCTGTTTTGGTTTGTGTTAGACCATGCGGATATCAGCTGCTATTTGCATCTTCGGTTGGCTTTCTATACATCTGGCCAAGGTTTGTTCGTTGTTGATAATTCTTGTTCTTACGTTCTGAGTCATTAATTATCCAGCCCAGCTTACTGCCTGTCTTCATAACCATGATTTATCCTGAATGTGCAGAGCGCTATCATGCTCTACTTTGGGAGAATCCTGCTGGGTTTCAGTACTGGAGTTCTTTCTTATGTGGTAAACATCTCCTAAAATACTAATTCTTATGTACTACATTGCTTACTCTATACTCGCTCTCTGTCTAAATTAGTTTCAGCATTCATGATTTAAACCTGAAAACTATCATGTTTCAATGTTCTTACCATGTGTTGGATCTGCAGGTTCCTGTATTCATTGCTGAAATAGCACCAAAGAATCTCCGTGGGGGGCTCGCAACGTCAAACCAGGTTTGAAAAACTAGAGCTCAAGAGTCCTGTAACACGCATGATAGTTTTAACAGCTAATATGGTCCACTGGATGCCTGTGCAGCTCTTGATCTGTTCTGGAAGCTCAGCTACCTACATCATAGGAGCCCTGGTTCCATGGCGCAATTTGGTACTTGTTGGTATGCTTTGTTCACATCAACATTAGATACATGATTATTCTTCGAATTCAGACTGGATGGTAACGAGTGAAAGTTTTGGTCCAGGTTTATTGCCTTGTGTTCTCCTGCTAGCCGGCCTTTTCTTCATTCCAGAGTCGCCGAGATGGCTGGTAAGGCACTTCTGCCTTAGCTGAATGTTCTATCAAATGTGACATTTTGGATATGTTTGTGGTGGAAAAAGAACCCACCTTAAAAACTGCTTCAAACAATGGTAGTGTCAGTAGGACATACAAAGTAAATTCATCAATCACCCAATGGTTCTTGTCAACTAAACTAAAAGAATTTGGTTCATCTATGTTGCCATGAATCTTTTGCTGTGAGGTTTACAATGCATTTAAACTACAGGCCAATGTCGGAAGGGAAAAGGAATTCCACACCTCATTGCAAAAGCTCCGTGGAGAGGATGCTGATGTATCAGAAGAGGCAATTGAGATCAAAGTTGGTTTCTTTCTTAACAGGCTATATATACTGGAATTTATGATTATTGTACTATGCTTAGACAGCTCATCTTTTCAGGAGAACATTGAATCACTCCGTAGCTTTCCGAAGGCCAGGCTTCAAGACTTATTTCTTAGCAAGAATTTATATGCAGTCATTGTAAGGAATCATTTATTTAACTACATACCTTTAGAATATGCATCTCTTTTGTTCATTGAATTTCAAAATTTGACCACATGGAACTTTTCAGAAATATTTATCAGGCATATAACTGCTGATCTTATATGCACAGGTGGGTGTTGGTTTGATGGTTTTTCAGCAGCTCGGAGGGATAAATGGTGTTGGATTCTATGCGAGCTCTATCTTCAGTTCTGCTGGTATGCAAATATATCTAATATTATATTTTCCTTTTGTAACAGTCCTTTACGAATATGTTGCTTTTATCATAACTTCAGGGTTTTCTGGAAAACTTGGAACCATCTTGATTGGCATTATTCAGGTTTGAGATAAGCTGCTTTCAGCTGGTAAAAGTTACTAATTAGAACACTTCTGTTTATAACCATGATCATTTCAGATTCCAATTACATTGCTTGGGGCCATCCTCATGGATAGGAGTGGAAGAAGGATTCTCCTGATGGTATAAACACTAAAAAGCTGAGCTGATGTACACAAAGAAAGATTGCTAGGTAGAATGTTTTGTGAGATCCTTTTATCCTATAGGTCTCTGCATCTGGAACATTTTTGGGCTGCTTCCTCACTGGAGTATCATTCTATCTAAAGGTAACTACAATTTTTCTAACCTGGTATGGAAAAGTACTCTTTTTTCGAGAGTGTTCCCTTGACGCGTATTTCAGTATGGAAAAGTACTCTTGAAACTGACATAATAAATGATAGCATCATAAATTAGCATGATGGCAATCACTTGGCACCAGCTGATAAAAAATTCAGCTTATTCTAAATAGGATTAACATGGTATATAGGACGTTTATCTATGTTTCTATATATAATGGTGAATGCTTCATCATCTCTTAGGCACAAGGACTTTTCCCAGAATGGGTTCCCACATTGGCTCTTTCTGGCATACTGGTAAGAGATACAATGTCCCTGTGCTTTTGCTTTCTTTCAGTTGCAGTCTTGAAAATCATTATACATAGTACCATGGCAAATTTTCAAGATCTATACTCCCATAAACGCAAGTTATGCATCTTATTTCTTGTAGTCTGAAATTGTCTTATGATGCTATTTCGTGAAATAGGTTTACATCGGGGCATTCTCAATTGGAATGGGTCCTGTCCCTTGGGTTGTCATGTCTGAGGTAAAATGGAAACCGGATTGTATTTGTTCTGGATGCATTTATGACAGATGGACAAATGCTGAAGTTTGCTGGAGATTTACCATTGCTTAAATTGACTGCCTGCAGATATTCTCAATTAACATGAAAGCAATTGGTGGAAGCTTGGTGACACTTGTTAGTTGGTTGGGTTCCTTTGCGGTTTCTTACTCATTTAGCTTCCTTATGGACTGGAGCTCTGCAGGTAATGCACCTAGAGTATTGCTGTTCACCTGCAATTTTAGACTTCTTTTTCCTTCTTTGGTAAAAAACAGTGTTTTATGAAATCTGCCTAATCAAAAGTAATCTTTCAGTTTTTAACAGAAAAGGAATGAAAGTGTGATGTACCATATCTGCTTACGTTTGTTGCATTGCTTATTGTGTATAGGTACTTTCTTCATGTTCTCTGCAGCCAGCTTGGTCACTGTACTCTTTGTGGCGAAGCTAGTACCTGAAACCAAAGGAAGGACACTAGAGGAGATCCAAGACTCTCTAAACACCAGAAGATAACAATGAATTTACTGCAAACTACAGAAGAATTCCAAGATGGAAAATGGGAATTTACAGGACGCAACAGAATAATTCCAAGATGGAAAATGATATACACGTTTACCTTTCCCACCTTCACCGTGTGCTCAACACTTCTGCTCATTGATGGAGATATATAGAAGAAACATTACAATTTTTACCCCCTCCCCTTCTCTCCTGCCCAACTCCGTGTAAGTGTAATATGTAGTGTACTCTGTGTAGGTTAAGGAATGCAGATTGAGATTATGTAGTAGTAGTATTATGTACTATGCCCCTCCAGATTATTTGAGCTTGAGCAGCAACTGAATATGTACCATGTACCTCTACATTTTATATTCAATGATCAACAATTATGTATCCTGTCCCTCTAAATCATTCAGCAATGCCCTTTTATATTCGTGATCAGCAGATATGATTTGTGGTTTTATTTTATATAGTTGTATTAGAACAACTCCAACAGTTTGGCAAACATTACTTGGCAAATCTCTAGTTTTGCCAAGTCTAAAACCCATTTTCAAGTGAAAAAATAGCCTTTCATCAACAGTTTGCTATTTTGGGCTTGGCAAATTAAAAATTAGTGGTCCACATGTCCTCTCGCGACGCATGCACCATTTGCCAAGCGCTCCCATGCACGTATATTTGCGCGGGGAAGGCCTCTTTTTTTGCCAAGCTTGCCAATTTGCCAAGTGCTTTTACCAAATTGTTGGAGGAGGTTTTTTATGGTTTTGCCAAAAATCCTAATTTGCCAAGTGATTTTGCCAAACTGTTGGAGTTGCTCTTACCAAAGCAACTACATTTCGTCGTTCCGTTGCAAATCAAAATTGGCCCACAGCAAAATTTTATGGGAGTATCTAGTTATCTATCGGTGGATAGTTGTAGCATAAATCCTAAAGCATACTCCAAAAGCACTCTGGTTCCGATTCATATGGATGAAGACGTGGTTCTCGATTGCGTCCGTGCGATCGGTTGTAGAAGAGAAGCTTTCCCACAGCCCTATTTAGGACTGCCTCTGTCAGTGCACAAATTGCCGCTTTCAGCTTATACCCTACATCCAAAAGACAGACAGATACCTCGGTTCTTGGCAAGCGCAGCTCCTAAATCCTATGGGCAGAGCAGTGTTGGTCAATTTCGTTCTCGACAGCATCTTGGTATACTTCATGAGCTCACTACAGCTGCCGCCGTCGGTCATTGATCAAATGGACAAGAAAAGGCGTGCCTTTCTGTGGTCGGGCGACAAGACCGGCAAAACTTCACCAGCAAGCTGCTTGGTGGCCTGGAAGTCGGTTACTGTCCCAAAGGACCTGGGTGGCCTGGGCATCAAGGACATCGGCACACAAAACTTATGCCTTCTGCTCAAGCTCGTTCATAGGCTACACTGCCCGCAGGCCTCGGCTTGGACTGCTTGGGTGCGCGGTCGTGCTTCGCTCACATCTTTCAAGGGCGACATCCATGGGGAGCACTGGGAGGTGCTTCGCTCAATTCTACCTCTTTATCAGGCTGTCACTTCGGTTCAGTTGGGCGACGGAAGGACATGCTCCTTCTGGCTGGATGTGTGGCACGGGGACGAGGCTCTCGCTGACACTCACCCGGCACTCTTCAGCCACTCGATCAGCAAAGACATCTCAGTCAGTGAAGTGCTGTCTTCTGGGCTGGAGCAAACACTCGCCCCCAGATTGTCTCGACGTGCAACGTTTGAGCTGCAGCAAGTCCAGGAAGTGGTCTCGGACGCCCAGCTGCTTCAGGAACCGGACAAGCGTGTCTCGCCGTTCTTCAAGAGCAACAATGCCCTGGACAGCGGGGCGATCTACAGCTTACTGAAAGCAAGAGGACAGCCCCAACTTGATGCTCGCTCATCCTTCATTTGGCATAGCTCAGCTCCTCCACGAGTCCGGATGTTTATGTGGCTTCTGCTACAAGGTAAAATCCAGTGCCAAACAGTCCTACAAAGAAAACATGTTCTGCATGGAAGCACCTGTGAGGTTTGTCAGGCCGAAGATGAAACCCCAGAGCACATAATTAGTGGCTGCATTGTGAGCAAACAATTCTGGCAAAAACTGAACTTGCACTCCATCATTGGCCACGACGTGAGAAGCCTGCACACTTGTAACCCGCTGGGTGGTGTGACACAGGAGGAGTTCTCAACATTCCTCGCCCTCTCCTGTTGGCATTTGTGGAAGTCCAGAAACGCCTTTGTCTTCCGGAATGAAACTCAGACAGTCAGCCAAGTCTTCCTGGCCTGTAAATCGGCAGCTGAACTTTGGAAGCTCAGGCTAAAAAGGAAGAAAAAACACATCGCTGATAAATGGTGTCAACTTTTAGATATGACTAGGCAGAGATAGGCCTTGCCCTGTGCACTTTTTCCTTCAAATCACCATCTGTGTGATTTTGTAAATGTAAATGTTATACATCTTTGGGGCCGTTTCGGACCAAGAAATATAATTCAGGTGGGGAACGCCTCCCCCCGGTGACCTTCAAAAAAAAATAAATCCTAAAGCACAATCAAACTACAGAAATCTGACAGATTTAGAAACATCTGTAAATCTGTTAGCAAGAGCCAAATTTTATTGATAACCATGATGTGCTGGAGTTTAAGAAACCGTCGAAAATAACATGCGGCGTCATCACAAGTAACTAGTGATTTTTCATTAAGGAAGGAAATGGGCACCAAAATTTAAGCTAAGAGTGGCTTTTCAACCTGACCACAGCTACTCCTCACACGCTCTGTTCCCCCAGGTATGGCTGCAACGCTCCCTTCATCCGCCGCAGCATCGCCGCTGCTGCTCCACTGCAACGCCGCCCCTTCCTTCTCTTTCCGCCACCGCAGGCGTTGGCAGCGGCCGACTGCCGCACGGCACGACGGCCGCCGCGTGTCGCAGCTGTTGCTGCCGGTCGCGCGGTGGCTGCCGGCAGCAGCGCCTCCCGGAGCCAATGCAGCGTGCGGAGCCATTGCGGCGTCGGGGGCAGGGGCGGCGGCTGGGAAGGCGCCGTACGGTGGCAGCGAGGGGCAAGGGTCGCTGTGGAGGGTCTTCCTCGCCACCGCGTTGGCCGTGTGCGGCTCCTTCGAGTTCGGCACCTGTGTGAGGACTTATGTTTTTATAAGCATAATTCATTTTCTTTATAAAAATCCAGAAAAAAAATCCTTCGGTCTTAAAGAAAATCCAGGAAGCACGCTCTTGATTCAAATATAGAGCGCTGGTATGCAGGTGGGGTATTCTGCGCCAGCTCAAGCTGGAATTGTGAGCGACATTGGGTTGTCCAACTCTGAGGTTGGTTGGCACTTGACATTGGAGTATATACATATACAAATTATTCTTTTAGTGCATGAGTACTAATTATTTTATCGCTTTTGACTGTGGATCAAATTAACTTTTGTGTCAACTAATGGTAGGTGGTAGCAGGCTAGATGCAGAGCAGAAAAAACATTTTATTTGATCAAAGCAGAATATGAATTAACTGTTTTGCAAAAAGTTTAGTTGGCCAAGTAGATAACTAGATACCATGATCTGAAATGTAACCAAGCTACTGATTGCACCCTTTGATCTTGTTTTCTATCTCTCAAAATTCAATTCTTCGTTTACAAAATGTAATGTTGTACAGAAGGCCCCTGTTGGTTTCGACAAGAAATCATTTTGATTCATGTCCTTGTAGTATGGTGTCTTTGGATCTGTCTTGACAATTGGAGCAATGATTGGTGCTGTGGCTAGTGGCTGCCTGGCAGACATTCTTGGACGCAAAATGGTTAAGTAATTCAGCTGCAGCAATTGATAAGTAAAATGATAACCTTATTCATCTTCACGACACCTTTTCCATTTGCATTTATCACAGACCATGCGATTTGCAGCAGTTGTAGGCATTTTTGGCTGGCTTACTGTATATTTTGCCAAGGTATGCTCCTCCATCAGCTATTTTCTTGCTTCATCTGCCGACTGCCATTTTGTTGCTGTAATACTGGCCTTCCTCTAATGACATGAAGGATGCTATGGTGCTCTATGCTGGAAGAGTTTTGCTGGGATATTGTACTGGAGTTCTTTCCTATGTGGTGAACATCTATAGTTCTCAAATCTCAATATGTACCTAAAATCTTCATTCTTATATTTCTAAACCTTTTGTTTAAGCAATGGAAGCATGTCTCAGCCTTAAACATTCTTAAAAGAAGTTTTATTTGTCAACACCACACTCTATGCACTAACAACTCCTGGGGTTATAATAATACAGGTGCCTGTGTTTATATCTGAAATAGCACCAAAGGGTATCCGAGGAGGCCTTGCAACCTCAAACCAGGTCAGAGAAATTGGATCTGAAATGCATCATAATATTTTTATGCAGTGAATCTTAATAATTATATGGGCTCCTTTGAATATGCAGTTATTCATCTGTTCAGGGTGTTCAGCTGCTTACATTATTGGAGCACTTGTTTCATGGCGTTCTTTGGTTCTAGTAGGTAATCACTAATACATTTACATGTATGTTGACAAATCGAGCATCAAGAGAAACTAATGTAGCGTTTCATGCAGGATTAGTACCTTGTGCTGTCCTACTTGTGGGGCTTTTCTTCATTCCGGAGTCTCCAAGGTGGCTGGTGAGATGGTAACTGACTATGCGTTAACATGGTTGTGCTGTGAAGCATTTTTTAGTAACTTCACATATTGTTAGAGGAAAATAACACTCTGTTGCCTATCATTTTTCATATATTGTTAGAGGAAATATTTTTTCCGTTTGATTTGTTGGTATAGGAAAATAATTTCATATATTGTTGTAACCGATGATTATTCTAAACTGGTTTGTTTCATAGGATATATATAAATTACACATTCTGCACTCCATGATTTTACCTTACAACAACAACATTATTGTGACTTATTTCTCTCCACACAAGGTTTTCTTATCAAAACAATGAAAATATGAAATATAACCTCTTTTGTACATAGAAAACCTTGACTAAAATTCTAACTTCTAATTGTACACTTACTTCTAAAACTCAGTTTGATAATATGACAGGCCAACATAGGGAAAGAGAGAATTCCATGCTTCATTACAGGAGTTTAGGGGGAAGATTCTGACATTTCTGAAGAGGCTGCCGAGATCAAAGTTATTTATTCGAAACATAGCTTCCATTTATCAAACAATGAGGATTCAAAGATATTCAAACTAAACATTCTATCCAGGATTATATAGAATCAATTCGCCGATTGCCTAAGGCCAGGATTCAAGATTTATTTCAGCGCAAAAATATGTATGCAGTCACGGTAAGAATTTTATTCACTTAATTTTTTTTTCGTAAAAATACCTTATTGTTTTCTTGTAAGATAACATAAATCCAGAAATTAATGGTGCCAGTCTGCTAGTTATTGTTTTCTGAAAAAGAAGTTCAGAACTAATTTTGTAACTTTGATATTCAGGTGGGTGTTGGCCTGATGATTTTTCAGCAATTGGGAGGAATAAATGCCTTAGGTTTCTACACAAGCTATATTTTTTCCTCTGCAGGTACACAAGCTAGATAATTTTTTTCCACTTAAAAAATGAGGTATCTACAGCTCTTTCTAAAAACTTCAGGGTTTTCTGCAAAACTTGGGACCACCTTGATTGGCATTATTCAGGTTGGGGGCCATTTTTTCAATAAAAGCTACTGGTCATAGGATTTTTCTCTAATTGTCTTGTTTTTCAGATTCCAATCACATTCTTTGGGGCCCTTCTGATGGATAGGAGTGGAAGAAGAACCCTTCTTTTGGTAAGAACACTTGATGTGCAGAAAAGAAATGCAGTGTTCTATGTGTCTTTGGTTTTCAGGTCTCTTCATCTGGAACATTTCTTGGCTGCTTTCTGACTGGACTATCTTTCTATTTTAAGGTAGCATGAGTATTTTAGCACGTGAATTTACAGTACAGTTTAATGTCTGACGTTAACAATCAAATGGTATAAATATTTATGAAAAAATATGATTAAGTACTGATCTTTTAAAACATGATCTAGTTTGGCTCTGCCTATTGTTTCATTCGACTAAATTGATTTTGATTCCTTTTGTCAATTTTAGTTATCTGAGAGTACTAGTGTCTGCTTGCAAACTACAAAGTAGCTGCAGTTGTGAACGTTGGACAATTCGAATTGCTGAAGCCCTGTTAATAAAGGAGGAATTCCTAACAACTGGTTTCCTCAGGGATTAGAAAACTTTTTCACGAAATTCAACTGGAGCCTCAGATTTTATGCATCTTATATCTGATGATGATGTGATACATGGTACAAGGACACTCTAACACGTGTGAGGTTCCACTGAATAACCGGATGGAAGTCTGGAAACATCAACTGACTAAATCAACATAATCAAATGATTAGAAAAATCTGAAGTATACAATTTTTTTTGTTGAATTCTATGGTATATCAATGTATCCCTGTCCAAAAATAATTTAGTAAAATGACTATTTACTGTTCCTCCCCTTTTGTTTTTCTGTCTGTTCTATGATTTTACAGGCACAAGGACTGTGCACAGAGCTGGTTCCTACTTTGGCTCTTTGTGGCATACTGGTATAGAAATTGCAATAATTGAAATTCCTACAATCATGTAATTTTAAATGTAAATGCGTTTACATATGCCATGACTATAAGCTAAATTTGTTATTAGTCTCTTGAAAGGTGGTTGAGATCAACCCAATACATTTTGAGATGGATGCTTTCCGACAATGACACCACTGAACTTTTGCATATTTTATTACATTGTAATCCTGCTTCCTAAAACAGGTATACTATGCGGCGTACTCAGTTGGAATGGGCCCAGTTCCTTGGGTTATCATGTCGGAGGTAAGAAAGTATCCTGTGAAGTTACTTCCATGATGATCATTTGTTTAGGGGCCTGTAAAAGGGAGCTCATGATATCTCCTGACTTACTGCCACAGATATTCTCGATCGACATGAAAGCAATAGCTGGAGGGTTTGTAACCCTGGCCAGTTGGATCGGTTCCTTTGCAATTTCATACTCATTCAACTTCCTCATGGATTGGAACCCTGCAGGTAAAGTTCTGCCTAGGGTTTTCCTCTTCCCCCGAAAAACCCGATCCCGGCGTCGCAGGGCGCCGCCGCCGCGCCGCCGCCATGGCCGGTCGGACCCCTGCTCCTCCTCCTCCTCTCTACAGCGCCTTCCCTCCCCTTTCCCCTCCCTCCTGGGCCGCCGTCGCGCGCGCCGCCGGCCTCGCTCCGCCCGGATCCGCGCCGGGGTGCCTCGATTTCGCGACGGGATCGCGCGCTCCGCCTCCGCCCGGATCCGCGCCGGGGTGCCTCGACTCCGCGACAGGACCGCGTGCTCCGCCTCCGCCCGGATCCGCGCCGGGGTACCTCGATTCCGCGACGGGACCTCGCGCTCCGCCTCCGCCCGGATTCGGCCTCGCTGCCCTCGGCTCCTCCTCCCGGCCCGCGCTCGCCCTTGCGGCCGAAGCCAGCGGGTCCGCTACCGGCGCTGCGGACGGAGCGGATGGGGGCGGCGCGGTTCACGAGCCCGCCCTGACGGATCCAGACGCCGAGGATGCGGTCCTCCCTCACGGACCCCCTCCTGCTCGCGCCCTGGACGCTGCGGCCGCGGCAAATCGCTTACACGGGCGGCCGCGAGGCCACCGCGGCGGTCTCGGCCAGCGGGCGTGCGCGCCGCCCGCGGCCGGGCTGCTGCTGCTGCTCTGGAGGGACTCGGCATGCCACTCCCTTCCGTCGGTCCATCCTCTTCCAATGGCGTCATCTACTTCCAGGTGCCGAGCACCAGCAGCGATGTCCTCACCTCGATGCCCGGCCAGGATCGGCGGGCGCAGGGCACCGGGTGGCGGGCCGCGGGCTCCTTCACCTTCCCCGCGCCCCCGCCGGGTGACCCACTACGCTCCCGGCCCGACTCCGCCCTTGCCGTTAGCGCTTGCCTCCGCCCGTGCCGCGCCGCTGCGGCGGCGGAGCGTCTCCCGTGGTTGCTTGCCCGGGCAAGCGCGTGAGCGGACGCCGCCACCACCTTGGCTCGCCGATTGCCGAGGCGGAGGCGCTCGCTCGGGCCTCCGGCACCCCGCCCGGGCCCTTCCTCCGGTTCGACGGCCACCGCAACACCTCCTCCACCGTGGTGACCCGGCACGACCCGGCCGACCCCTTCGTCGCGCGCTCCACTACCAGGCGGGGGTGTCCGGAACATTGGCCGGCTCATCCGGGTCGTCCTTGACCCCGTCGACCTCCTACGCCCGCCGGAGGGACCAGGTCATCCTCACCCCGCGCCGCTACGCCTTGGACGACCACGTCCTCGCCGAGCCGCCGGCCGGGTCCGAGCGTCGTGGCTACGCCTCGACAAAGATCGTCCTCTCCCCGGATCCTCAACACGGTCACCTCCGAGCCGCCGGGACCTCCTCCGCAACACTTCCTCCGCTCGACACGCCCGGGCCGGCCCTCGAGGGACGGTTTGGGCAACGCCGAGACCGGGCCCCGCAGGCTCGACCTCCGCTTCCGCACCTTCGAGCAGGGGGACCTCGCGGTTGGGGAGTACTGCCGGCAGATGAAGGCCATGGCGGACTCCCTCGGCGACCTGGGGTACCCGTGGCGGACCGCGCACTCGTCCTCAACCTCCTCCGCGGGGTCAGCGAGCGCTACGCCTCCCTCCGCGCGCTGATCGTCCGCATGCGGCCGTTTCCCACCTACCTCCAGGTCCGCGACGATCTCATCATGGAGGAGCTCACTCAGGGGGGCCCGCGCGGATCCACCTCCGTCGGGCCTCTCTCTACTGCTGCAGGTTCTTCGCCGTCCTCGATCGCTCTCGGCCGCCCCACCGCCACGTCCGCCCGCTCCGTACACCCCACCGTTGGCTCCTCTTCCCACCGGGCCGAGCGGGGGAGGGGGCCGCGGGCGGTGGTGGCAACGGCGGCGGTGGCAAGGGCAAGGGCAAGGGCAAGGGCAAGGGCGGGGGTGGTGGTGGGGGGGCAGGCCGTGGCGCGCCACAGCAGCCACGTCCTCCAGCTGCCTGGCCCTCCTACAACAACCCCTGGTCCGGGCGCATCGCCATGTGGCCCTTCCAGGCCCCGGGTGGCGAGCCTCGTCCACCGGCGGCCATGTTCGCGGGAGCTCCTTCGACGTTCTACCCACCAGCGGCGACCCCGTGGGGCACACCTTCCGGCGCCTCGCCGGGGCCGGCCGGCTGGAGTCAGGAAGCTCTGGCGCGCTCCTTCTCCACCCCGGGCTTGACACCTCCCGTCGGCCCGGAGTGGATCGCCGACTCGGGTGCCACCTACCACACCACCCCCGGACTCGGTATACTCTCGTCCTCTCCTCCTCCTTCTTCCTCACACCCTTCCTCTATCATGGTCGCCAATGGCTCGTGTCTTCCCGTCACTTCGTGGGTGCCGGTGCCCATGGCTCTTTTCGCCTTCCCGATGTTCTTGTTGCACCACGATGGTCCACAATCTTCTTTCTATTCGTCGTTTTACAAACCGACAACTCTTGTTACGTGAGTTTGACTCTTTTGGTCTTACTTGTGAAGGATTTGGCTACCCGGCGTCCTGCGTTCCGATGTGACGGCTTGGGGCCCCTTTACACTCTCCGCTTCCGACCTCTTCGCCATCTTCGTCACCGCCCTCGCCACCACTACTTCTTCTACTTGGCACCGGCGTCTCGGACACCACGGACGTGATGCCCGATGCGGCTTAGTCATAGCTCGGACATTCGTTGTACTCGAGTTCATGATGAGCGGTTGTGTCATGCGTGCCGGTTGGGCCGTCATGTTCGTCTTCCTTTTTCTAGTTCTTCTTCACATGCGGCTCACCGTTTTGATCTTGTACACCGCGACCGTGGACATCGCCGTACTCGGTATTTACGGCTATAAATACTATCTTGTGGTGGTTGATGATTTTTCTCACTACTTGTGGACTTTTCCCTTGCGTGCGAAATCGATGCTTTCCCCGCGATTCACCACTTCTTCGCTTGGGTGTCCACACGGTTTGGCCTCACTATCAAGGCCGTCCGGTGTGACAATGGTCGCGAGTTTGATAACTCCACCTCCCGTGCGTTCTTTCTCTCTCACGGTGTCCGATTGCGCATGTCTTGCCCGTACACCTCCTCTCGGAACGGCAAGGCCGAGCGCATGATTCGCACCATCAACGACACCATGCGCACGCTTCTTCTCCAGCCTCACTTCCTCGTTCGCTTCGGGCCGAGTGCCTCGCACACCACCACATACCTCCTCAACCGCCTACCTTCCGCTGCTGTCCGCTCCTACACCACACCACGCTCTCTTCACCCCTCGGTACGATCACCTTCGCGTCTTCGGGTGTGCGTGCTACCCGAACACCACCGCCACCGCTCCCCACAAGGCGGCTCCTCGGTCCACCTTGTGTGTCTTCCTTGGGTACTCCCCGGATCACAAGGGTACCGGTGCTATGATCTCACCTCTCGTAGGGTTCTCATTTCTCGCCATGTGGTGTTCGATGAGTCGGTTTTCCCCTTCTCCACCCCTCCTCCCACCACTTCCACCCCACAGAGCTTGACATTTTCTCTCCGTTTCCCACTCGACGCGGTGGTCGAGCCACCTTTTCGCCCGTCTCCTCGCAGTACTACCGCACCGTGCCCTTCGCCGGGCCGTGCCCCGGCTCACCGGCGGCCGGTGCCTCTCCCGACCTCGCTCCTCGCTCGACCATGGAGGGCCGAGCGGGGGGGGTCCCGAGCCGCCGCCTCGGGCGACACACCGCACCTACGCGCTTCGCCCGGCCGGTGCACGTGTACCGGCGCCGTGGACCGCCGCCTCGGGCTCCACCTCGGCGCCACTGCTCGCTTCGCCCGGCCGGTGCACGTGTACCCGGCGCCGTGGACGGGCTGCGGCACCGCCGCCGCGCCGCCCCCGCGTCGCCGCAGGGTGGCCCGCTTCTTCGCGGGGTCACCTGCACCACCGGTGGTGCCCTCTCCCGCCGGCGACACCGACGCCGCCGCCGCCCCGCCCGCGGCCTCCGGCCGCCGTGTGGAGCCGCCGGTATACCACCCGCCGCCTTCACCGGGACCCTCGTCACACTCACCCGATGGTGACGAGGCGGGCGTCCCGTCCGCGAGGCCCTCTCCGCCACCGCTGCGAGACGGGGATCTCTCCGGCACCCTCTTCCGTCCGCGAGGCCTTGGCGGACCCTCACCGGCGCCGCGCGATGGAAGAGGAGTACGCGGCCCTCCTCGCCAACCGGACACGGGATCCGGTGCCCCGGCCGCGAGGTGCCAACGTCGTCACCGGCAAGTGGATCGGACCCACAAGCGCCGGGCGATGGTACCCTTGAGCGGTACAAGGCTCGGTGGGTACTCCGGGTTTCACTCGGCGCCACAGGGGTTGACTATGATGAGACCTTCATCCGGTGGTGAAGCTCAAGCTCTTCCGTCCGCACGTGCTCTCCGGCTCTCAACCGCTCTTGGCCCGTGCACCACTGGATGTGAAGAATGCTTTTCGCATGGTCTTCTCCCGAGAGACAGCTCTCTGCGGTCGGCCCCTGGGTTTGTGGACTCCTCCGGCTACGAGATGGTCTGCCGGCTCAACAAGTCTCTCTATGGCCTCAGCGGGCTCCCGGGCATGGAACCACGGTTTGCTTGCTTTCCTCCCGACACTTGGTTTTGTGGAGGCCAAGTCGACACGTCCCCGTACATCTATCACCATGGGGCCGAGATCGCATATCGCTACTCTATGTGGATGACATAGTCCCGACGGCCTCCAAGTGAGTCCCTTCTTCGCCGGATCATCACCTCTCTTCAGCGGGAGTTTGCGATGAAGGATTTGGGTGTGCTTCACCACTTTCTTGGAGTCACCGTTGAGCCTCATCCAGTGGTCTTCTTCTTCACCAACGTCGGACACTCCGGACATACTTGAGCGGGCCGGGATGACGGATTGCAAGCCCCGCACCACTCCAGGTTGACACTCGAGCAAGCCGTCCGAGGCGAGGGCCCTCCGGTGGATCGATCCTACGGCATACCGCGGTTCTTGCCGGTGCTCTTCGCACCCTCACCTTCACTCGGCCTCGATATCACCTATGCGGTTCAGCGGTTGTGCCTTCATATGCATGATCCTCGGGAGCCTCATCTCACCGCTCTCAAGCGTCTCCTCGAGTACCTCCGAGGCACCGCGATCATGGCTTGCTCCTGCGCACCGACGGTCTTCCTCTACGAGCCGGTCGTCTACACCGACGCCGACCGGGCCGGGCTGTCCGGACACTCGACGGTCCACCTCGGCTATGCCGTCTTCCTCGGAGGCAACCCGGTGTCTGGTCCTCCAAGCGCCGCAGTGGCCTCCCGTTCCGTCTTGCGAGTCCGAGTACCGCGCCGTCGCCAATGGTGTGGCCGAGGCTTCCCGGCTCCGGGCTCTGGCCGAGCTCCATAGCCCCTTCGCCGGGCCACGCTCGTCTGCGCGACAACGTCGGCGCGGTCTACCTCTCCACCAACCCCGTCCGGGACCGGCGCACGAAGCATGTGGAGATTGACCTTCACTTCGTCCGTGATCGGGTGGCCATCGGCGAGGCGCGGGTCCTCCATGTACGAGACCACCTCCCGGTTCGCCGACATCTTCACCAAGGGCCTCCGTCGTCGACCTTCACCGACTTCCGCTCCGGCCTCAACATCACCGGTGGCTAGTTGTGGGCGTGGGGGACATGTGTGTGTGCTCTTTCTTTTAGATGTCCAGTCTAGAACTCCGCTGCGCCGGTAGTTCGGGCTGCGGGGAGTGTTGGAGTATATACATGTATTAGGCCCATGAGGCTAGGCCCATGAGGCCCATGTATGCTACACTATATAGCTACCCTTCTAGGGTTAGCCAAATCAATAGAGAATACAATTCCAACATTCACCATTGTTAGAATTGGAGAGTGAGGCAATAAATAAGACAGTTACTGTCTGTTCAAGGGCCAGTTAGCTAATAACAGACGTTTTGAAAGGAAACCTTTTTAGTATAGCTGATAATTTATCCTCAGAAGTATCTGATTCGAAGCTATCTTCTTCTGTATGCAGGTACATTCTTTCTGTTCTCTGCAGCGAGCTTGGTCACTGTGCTGTTCGTGGCAAAGCTAGTACCAGAAACTAAAGGAAGAACACTAGAAGAGATCCAAACGTTGCTCAAATCCACATGAGTGCTGTTGAGTTGATAGGGTGACTCCAGTAACACTCCCTAGGTCCTAGGTCCCACTTTGTTAGCAGCAGGTAGGGATTGGGGATTGAGAAGAGCAGAATTGGGGAACGGCAGCAGGAGTAGAGGAAGAACAGCAAGATAATCGTGTAACGATGAATGATTAATAGAGTAATTGGTTCAAATGTTTGTTGCCTTCTCCAGGCTGGACTCATCTCTCTTTATACAAGCCGTTCGGCTACTTGCGGACGCAGCCGCGCGAGACACACGCATCACACCCAAGCCGGTCCCGTGACGAGTTGGTTTGGCGCGCGCTTCCGGTCGGACCGCCCAGTTCCGCCGGCGCCCTGCTGGATGTCGTGTGCGTGTCGGTCTTGTTTTGGGCCTGCTCGTTCGCGCTACGCTTGCGCCATCTTCGTGGACACCCTTGTCGCCGACATCCCCTCCCCGGACGAAAGCCGCTTGTCCCCAAGCGGAGTGCGCGAGGAAACGCCGGAGTAGGGCTTCACGATCTTCCCGGTAGCCAAAGAGCGATGCAAACCTGACCACCGCACCAAAACCCGAGGAATCACCACATTATCGAGATGTAACAATGCGTTGGCTTTGGAGAATCTTGATTGGAATCGCAACCCTTCCAAGGCCGTTGGTAGGCCGATGCATGTGTGAGATGCTGGAATTGCCGTTTTCGGTTGTGAAACGTGAAACACGGGTGAATCAATGAAGTGGCCGGCAACCGAGCTTGTAAGCCGTGTTGCCAATGCGTTGCGGCACTTGGAATGGTCCGAAGAACTTGAAGGACAGCTTTTGATTAGCTCGAGGGCCAATGAAGATTGCACATAAGGCTGCAACTTCAAGTATACCCGGTCTCCTCGCAAACCGTCTCTCGTAACGACGTTTGTCGCCTTGAGTTTTCATCCTTTTTTGAGCTCGAGCCAAATGCCGCTGGATGAGAGTATTCATGAGCGACTTGTCTTGCATCCGGTCTTCCAAAGAGCCTTTGGGTATTGCGTCGTCGAAGAAATGCCAAAATGGCGAGGCCGATGACCATACAAGTACAAAGAAAGGTGAATACCCCAAAGATGAATGCCAAGCGATGTTGTACCAAAATTCTGCAAGATATAACCATCCACCATTTAGACGGAGTAGCACCGACAAAACACCTCGGGAAGGTTTCCGGACACCGATTAACGCGCTCCGTCGCCGTCGGTTTGAGGATGGTAAGCGAGACGACATGTTCAAGTTCACCTTGGCAAGCTGAATAATTCTTGCCAAAGCCGGGCCGGTAAAGACCTTGTCACGGTCTCGAAACAATAGAACTTGGCAACCCGTGCAAGCGATAGACATGGACCATGAATACTTTGGCTATTGACAGTGCCGTAAATGGGTGAGCCAAGGCCACAAAGTGTGCATACTTTGAAAATCTGTCAACTATAACCAAGATGCAACTCTTGCCACCGGACAATGGAAGCCCTTCAATGAAGTCTAGAGAAATACTTTGCCAAGCCATAGTTGGGGTGGGAAGAGGTTCAAGCGCACTGGGTACTTGGAACGGTGCTGGTTTTGCCCGGCCGACAGTAGGGCAAGCTTTGACAAACCGATACAACATTGAACGCAATCCAGTCGGGCAAACGGTGGTTTGATCCGTTGATAAGAAGCAGAAACCCGAATGGCCCCCAACGGACTTGAATGAAAAGCTTCAATGATTTGTAACTCGAAGTTCCTTGTCAGGTCCAACCCATAATCTTCCTTTGTAACGAAGCAAGCCAGCCTGAAGCTTGAAGTTGGAGTCTGCAGATGGATCAACTGCCAACTTAGACAAGAGGTCCTGACAGAAATTGTCATTGCAGTAGCTATTCTTGATGGCCTCTTGCCACACTGGCACAGGTGCTGACATAGCCAAGATTTCATCAAAGTTCCCACGTCTGGACAATGAGTCAGCCACCCTATTATCGGATCCGGCTTATAGATTATCTCGCATCGAAGACCCAAGAACTTAGTGAATACTTTCTGCTGCCACATAGTATTAAGTCGCGATCGGACAAATGCACCAAGCTCTTCGATCGGTATATATCGAAACTCACTCAATTGCGTATATGATCTCCGGTGCTCAACGGCTATGAGAATGGCCATGTATTCCTTCTCATAAGCGAGACAATCCCGATTCTTTGTACCCAATGCTTTGCCGAGGAATGCAATTGGTCTTCCCTCTTGTAGTAGAACAGCACCTACTCCCAACTTAGATGCATCAGTTTCAATGCAAAACTGTTTAGTGAAATCAGGTAAGGCCAAAATTGGAGCAGTGCATAACTGATGTTTCAATGCAGCAAAAGCTTGATCATGATCAGAAGTCCACACAAATAGTACTTGCTTCTTGAGCGGAGCATCGAGAGGTTGAGCAATGATTGCATAGTTTTTTACAAATCTCTGTAGAATCCAGCAAACCCCAGAAAGCTTCTGAGTTCTTTGACAGAGCTAGGAGTTGGCCAAGTGACTACTGCTTCAATTTTGGAGGGATCAGTGGCCACTCCTTTGCCACTCACCACATGGCCTAGATAAGAGATCTCAGGTTGTGCAAAAGTACACTTGGATAATTTCACATGCCAATGATCATTCCTGAGCAAAGTGAACACTTGTCTGAGATGTTTTACATGGTCCTCAAAGTTGGCACTGTATACCAAAATGTCATCAAAGAAGACAATTGCACAATGCCTCGGGACGGGTTTCAAGGTGGAGTTCATAGCACCACGAAAAGTTCCCGGTGCCCCGAAAGACCAAAAGCCACCACTCGAATTCATAGTGGCCAACATGAGTGGAAAAAGCGGTTTATATTCCTCACCCTCATGCGGCTGATCGATGGTAGCCACTCGAGCGAGATCCAAGGTGGAAAAACACTTTCGTGCCCGACTAACTCATCCATGAGTTGATCAAACACAGGAATTGGAAAAGCAGTTTTCACAGTCATGGCATTCAAGTATCTATAATCAACACAAAAGCGCCAAGAGCCATCTTTCTTTCTAACCATAAGTACAGGAGAATTGAAGGAGGACTCACTAGGCTGAATAATACCTTGCTTCAACATAGAGTCCACTTGAGCCTCTATCTCATCCTTGAGTGAAGGAGGATACCTATAGGGTCTGACAGACACTGGCCTTGCACCCTCCACCAGTGGAATCTTATGGTCACAAGCTCTCTTTGGTGGAAGCTCAGTTGGTGGTGTAGTGATTTCAGGAAACTCAGCCAATAACTCTCTAATGGCTGATGGTATTGCAGATTGCACAGGAGGTGAACTGTCAGCAACAGCAGACAACTGCACCACAAAATCCCCAGAAGCAGTTGTTTCAGCAGCTCCAATGCCCTGCAGAAACACAGTTTTGCCCTTGTATGGAATACCAAGCCATTTTAATTGCCAATCCACCTTCATAGGACTGAATAATTGCAACCAATCAATGCCCAATATTATATCATAATTTGGTATGGGTAGCACCTTCGGATTATGAACAAAAGTGTATAACTGAATTGTCCAAGCGCCTTCGGTATATGAGTTGTAGATTGCATAGTTTGGCCATTAGCAACGTTACCCGAAGGGATCACAAGCGGTAGTAGCAATGCCAAGGCTGTGCAACTAACCGACCGCTAATGAAAGACAATGTGCTACCCGAATCAACCAATATTCGATCAAGGTTGGACTGCAACTCACCCATGAACTGAAGTGTTTTGGGGAAATCCTCCACATTGCCATGAGTAGCCATACAATTGCAAGCTTCTTCAGAATGATCACCCTCCTCCTCAGCAGGTTCCATGTCAGGTACAGGTGTATCATCATCAAAACAGGCATACATCTCTTCCACCATATGGAGAGGAACTTGGGGAGCACACTTGTGTTCTCTGGACCATTTTTCACCACAGCGGTCACAGAGACCACGAGCACGCCTGTAAGCCTTGAGATCACCAAACTTCTTCTCTGCTGAATGTTGATGAGGTTGGTTCTTGTCAGGCAACAGGGCTTCAGGCCTTCTGTCAGCACGAGGAACACCGTTGCCAGGAACAAACGGCCCCTTCTGATTCCAATTACGACCTTCACGACGCCGAGGCAATTCAGACGCCTCTTCCTGCAGTAAAGCCAGGGAATACGCAGCATCAAGTGTGTCGGGCTTGTGAACCATCAGAACCGCGCGAATGTCAGGATGAAGACCATCTATGAATTGGGTAATGTAGACTCTAGGATGTGTGGATGTGTCGTATGCAGTGAGATGATCGACAAGCTCAGCAAAACGATCAACATAAGCCTGAACAGTGGTGGTATGACGAGTGCGATTGATCTGTCTAAGAAGAAAATCATGATGATCCCTATCAAACCTAACATGCAAAGCAGCACAGAAATCATGCCAGCTCATGGTTTTGAGTTTGTCAGAAACAGATTGAACCCAGCGTTTAGCCGGTCCAAGGAACTGCATACGACTGCATTGAATCCACACGCATTTGTCAACATGGTACATGGCAAAGTAGTCCTCCGCACATGTGATCCAATACTTAACATCGGATCCATCAAATGTGGGGAAATTAAGCTTAGGAAGTTTGCCCGGGGCATGATAATTGGGATCGGTGGACGGTTATGGAAATGAATTAGATCGAAGCGGTGCCATGCGGTTGAGGATGATCGACAGAGGAATAGGCCATACCCGTGACCGGGGAATGAACAAGGGCGGTGACAACCCCATGTTCACTCTCCCGGTGATGCGGTTCAACGCCGTGCCCACTGGGCCGAGCAGTCTCACGGTTCGCAGGTGGTGTCGCGGTGTGCTGCTCCCAACCGTCCTGAGCAGGTTGCTCTGACGGAACTGGAACGGAGTCGAAGATCGGTGGCTCGGTGACGACCCGGTTCATGAACCTGTCGAGCTTGGCGAGGCGGGTGCGAATCTCGTCGACGGATTTGTCATGCGCTGCACGCCACTTCTCGAACTCGTCCTCCACCGACTGCAGGCGGCCGTCGTGGCGGAGCTCGGCGTCGAGGATGCGGTGCTCGAAGTTGTAGTCGGCCTCGACGAAACGCATGTTGATGGCGTCGTCGAACTCCTGGAAGCGCAGGTCCAAAGCCTTGTTCATCCCAGCGATCTGCTTCTGGGTGTCCTCGATCTGCTTCGTGGTGTTCGTGGAAAGCTTCTGGATCTCGGTCAACACTTGCTGCATCTCCGTAGCCATGGTTGATTGTTCCCGCCGGCGCGAATAGTGGAGATGAACTGGTGGCTTGGGTGGAAGCGGCGGCGGCGGCGGCGGTGGTGGTGGTGGTGGAATCGACCGATCCAGATCGTGATTCTCGAAGGCTCGCGGCACTCAGGAATTACCGGATCTCGGGATTCGATCGCGCTCACCGCTCGAATCCGAGACGAGCCAAACTGAGCGGTTTGCAAATCCAACGAGAATTGGTGTACGATCCAAACCGATAGGAGCCTCGATACCAAGTTGTTAGCGCGGGTAGGGATTGGGGATTGAGAAGAGCGAGGATTGGGGAACGGCAGCGGGGTAGAGGAAGAACAGCAAGATAATCGTGTAACGATGAATGATTAATAGAGTAATTGGTTCAAATGTTTGTTGCCTTCTCCAGGCTGGACTCATCTCTCTTTATACAAGCCGTTCGGCTACTTGCGGACGCAGCCGCGCGAGACACACGCATCACACCCAAGCCGGTCCCGTGACGAGTTGGTTTGGCGCGCGCTTCCGGTCGGACCGCCTGGTTCCAGACGCTGGCGCCCTGCTGGATGTCGTGTGCGTGTCGGTCTTGTTTTGGGCCTGCTCGTTCGCTGCTGCGCTTGCGCCATCTTCAGGGACACCCTTGTCGCTGACACACTTCTCGTGGGTGCAAACTTCAGAATTGGTTCACATGGGTACCGCTCTGTATGGTTGGGTAGAGAAGTTTTCTTGTCCATGTTGAGATGGATAGAATTTAGAAGAGCATATTTCTTTCTTTACCATGAATGATGAGCATTATCCTTGTCCAAAGCATCGCCATACATTCTGCTAATCCCATTTTTTTCAGTAAAACATAGAAACAACCATCTCAAAGAAGGAGCACAAAAACAAGGATTGATTTCTTAGCAATCTCCTCAATCCTGATCCTGACCAAGCTCCGCCCCTTGAGGCGTTGAAATCTCTCGGGTACGAGTAGGGTTTTTTTTTTTCCGGTAGAAAAAAAAAATCGGCTCTTGCCGATAAATGCGAAATTTCGGATATTTCGGTGGCCATTGTAGCATTTTCTTTTTTTAAAAAATAATTAATTTTGCGCTAAAAAACAAAAAATGACATACCGGTATGTTATTCGTTTCGGCACTCACCGATAAATCCGAAAATTCGCCTAAAAAAAAAACCCTGGGGTACGACTACGACTCGACTCCGTCTCCAAATCTCGACTGTGCAACGTTTGTCCATATATACGTCGAGCAGTATATACCTACGTGCGTTGCGGCCGTGCAGGCTTCGATTTGATTATCGGTAATGCTTGCTTTAGGACGTTCGAGCGTTGAACGTGCGGCAGCGGCCCATTGGACCCGCGCACCGCCCACGCGCAGCGTCGACACGCTGGCCCCACGCGTCCACCGACCCCGCGCGTCCACAACCTCGCGCTCTCCGTCTTCTCCACACACTCTCTCTCTCGCCTCTCCATTCCCGGCACTGTTTCCACCGCCGCGCGCGCCCGGCGGCCCCCTCCCTGCTCCGCGCCACCGTCTCGTCGGCGGCGAGCTCCTTCCCTCTCCCCACCGACCCCGCGGGTCCACAACCTCGCGCTCTCCGTCTTCTCCACACTCTCTGTCTCTCTCTCGCCCTCTCGCCCTCTCCATTTCCGGCACTGCTTCCGCCGCCGTGCGCGCCCGGCGGCCCCCTCCCTGCTCCGCACCACCGGCTCATCGGCGGCGAGCTCCTTCTCTCTCCCACGCTGCTAGGCCTCCTCCTACACACCCCTTTTTCCCCACGCCATTAGGGTTTCCACCCCTAGAACAGATCTGGCCATGGCGGTCGCCGATCCACGGGGATCCGGTGGTGGCGCCCGCGGATCCGCGAGGGCTGGCCGCGGCGGCCGCGGATCCGGCCAGATTCGTCTTCCCCCCTACTCCTTAGGCGACGACGGATCCGCCCGTGGCGACGGCGACGGAGCGGGCCGCGGACATGGCTGTGCCGGAGGTCGCGGCGGGCTCCTCCGGCGAGCTGGGTTGCCGCGCCTCCTGCTGCGCCTCCGTGCGCCGCCGTGCTCCTGCTGTGCGCGGCCATGGTGGATGCCACAGGGGGAGCACGCCATTTGGTGGCTGGACCCGGCGGCAGCTGTCGCGGTTCCGGCGGATCCGGCGACGGCGGCCCTGGTTCCGTCGGACCGGGCGGCGGGTTCCATGTATCCTCCTCCTCGTCCCGCTCCTCCCTCCTCCCTCCCTCCCTCTCTGGATCCAATGTTTCTTTTTGCTGCCCCGCTGTGTTTCAGTGGGGTTTTTTCAATGTTTCGGCCATGTATCCTCCTCCTCGTCCCCTCCTCCTCCCCTCCTCCCCCTCTCTCTCTGGATCCAATGTTGCTTTTGCTACCCCCGCTGTGTTTCAGTGGGGTTTTTTCAATGTTTCGCCCACTAATTTACGAGATGTTTCGGGCACATTCTCCCCCTCCCTCTCCCTCTCCGGATCTAATGTTTTTGTTTGTTGCCCCCGCTGTGTTTCAGTGGTGTTTTTCCAACGTTTCAGGCACTGAGTATGAGATGTTTCAGGCACAGATGATGAGATTATATTCTCTGATGTTGCTCACCACCCCCTCCCCCTACCCCGCTCCGGCTCTAGGATTGGTTAACCAGCGTTTTCGTCGCCTTGTTCTCAAATGTTTTCGCGCATAGATGATGAGATGCTCCCTCGATGTGCAATCCTCCCCTCTCCCCCATCGCTTTCTGCTCTGTGTTTTCTCTTTTTTCTTTCTCTGTGTTTCAACAAACCTGACTTCTACGTTTCATTGTTAGTTTCAGTAATGTTTCAGGCTTTTTTTGGATGCTCTCCCGGTTTTAATCGTTGTTTCAATTCGGTTTTCAGAATGTTTCAGTTCATTGTCCATGTTGTTTCAGGATCCGTTGCTCTTATGTTTCAGATTTTTGTATTTTTTGCTTTTTTGTTTCTATACTTTTTGTGTTTCATACGCTTTCTCCCCGGTGTTTCATTTTCCCATCATGTTTGTTTCATTTTTTTTGAATATGTTTTCCAGTTTCTGTTGATGTTTCGAGACACCGGCGGCCATGAAGGAGGGGAGCAGGGGCGTGCGCTCGTGTGTGTGTGTCTTGGGGTGTCGCGGGGGCGCCGCATGTGTGCGCCCGCGTGCGTGCGTCCGTGTCTGCCGGGGTGTGCGCGCGCGACGCGGGGAAGGAAGATGGGCCGGGCCCTGTAGCGCTGGGCGTTCGACGATCGAACGTTCGAGCGCTAGTCGCTCCCTTTGATTATTTTCGTCATAGATATATTCTAGTCAAGTAGCCAACGAGCTGCAGCCTCGATCGATCTAGCCGTCGAGCTAGCAGGAATCCAGGAAGATGGTGACTGGTGAGGAGATGGCGTTGGGACGGGAGCTGCCCGACGACCTCACCGCCGAAGACCTGCGCCGCCTCCCGCCGCGCAGCCTGGCCGTCTCCCGTTGCGTCTGCCGTGGGTGGCGTGACATCGTCGACGCCCGCCGGCTGCTGCGCTTGGACCTGCTCCCGCGCTCCGTGGGCGGCATCTTCATGCACTACTGCGCGCTCTACTCCTCGGAGTTCTTGGCCCGCCCCACGACGGCACAACGACCCTCCATCTCCAGCGGCCTGGACTTCGTCCCAGACGGCTTCTCTGAGGTCCTGGACCACTGCAACGGCCTGCTGCTTTGCATGGACGACCCGGACTGCTTGGACTCGGACTTCCATGACTACGTTGCTAACCCTGCAACGCGGCGGTGGGCACGGCTGCCCCGGCGACCAAACCAAGTCGGTCGAATAAAATGCCTCGTGTACGATCCCACCGTGTCACCGTGTTACGAGGTGTTCTCCATCCATCCCCTCCGAAATTCATCGTACCCACTGCAAGCATTTGTATATTCATCAGTGACCGGGCGCTGGGAGGAGAGGTTGTTTGTTCCGGAAGGGGAAGGCCAGACCATTGCTGTTAAAGATTTTAAGAACTGCAAAGTCTACTGGCGAGGAGCACTCTACCTTCTCTGCGAAAATGAAAAAAAACTGTATTACAGGAGAGGACTCCTCTGCGAAAATGATGATTTTGTTCTCAGGGTATCCATCTCAGACGCGAAGTACAGGCTGATTCCAGTGCCAGCACTAGACGATGGAACCCTTTCTCTGGGAATATCAGAGAAGGGTGTATACTGCGCATCTGTGGATGACCGTCGACTTCGGATTTTTCTACTCAACGAATCATCATCATGTGGTCAAACAGTGTGGGAACTGAAGCATAACGTTGATTTAACGGCCTTCTTGCGCAAGTTGCATGCGCTCGAGGGCCACAGTGATGATCATCAGCAAAATGGACCATGGATGTTACAGGATCTACAAATATCGCTATGACAATGATGAGAGTAGAGAGGTAGTGGAAGATAGATTCGAATGGAACTCCGACGACGATAATGTTCTTAGCACTGAAGATATGGTTGAAGGAAACTACATAGGACATATGGACGTACTTGGATTTCATCCTTACAAGGAGATTGTCTTCTTGAATGCAGCTTTGAGTAGAGCAGTAGCCTATCATTGGAATACATCAAAATTTCAGGACTTGGGCAACATATGTCCAAAAAACTACCATGAGATCGCTGAGTACCGTTTTGCTGAAATTGAGACTTCTTTCATATACACACCATGCTGGATGGATGGAGGATTTCCAGAAGAAAAAAAATATCCATAAGCGCCAACTGAAGATTAACTAGCACAGTACTGCCTGCGTACATGCTGAAGGCAGAAGTCTTAGAATATACAGTATTTTTATGTTTTAATGTGCCCAATTATTTTTTTTTAGATAATGGATAATGTATACCCAGCTTCTTCTATCAGAAGATAGAATCACGCCTAATTATTACAAAGTTTGCCAACAGGCACAAACACTGGCTGCACAACACTTATGCAAACCACCAGTGGGAAACCGAAACGAAATACAGTTTTAAGACTAAACATGACCAATATGTCTTGAGGATAACCATCCATTGGAACTAAAGAATTGTAACGCCGATGTTTCTAGGAATTGTCCAACTTGAATAAGTTGTTCCCGCTGTCATCATGCCGTTGCGAGCTTGCCCATTGTCGCAGCCCGTGCGTTCCCCTGAAGAGTACCTGCAAGAAAGTTTTTGGTCTACATTTATCAAAAACCACTTCGTTCCTGGTTAACCAAATTGCCCAAAATAGTGCCGCAGCTGCAGCTAATAACAATGAATTATACTTTTTGTCCAATTTTTGACCATCTAAAGAATAGATCAGCCATATGTATTGGAGGGGTAAACCAAAAAGTATATGTATAGCACGCCATAAGAATTTGGCATAAGCACAATCAAAAAAGAGATGGTCTATTGTTTTGGTGATGGCAAAAACTACAGTATTTGTCACCTACCCAATGACATCTAAGTAAATTGTCCTTAGCTAGAACCACTCCTTTTTTTAAGTACCAGAGAAATATTTTAATTTTCATTGGTATTTTGATCCGCCAAATATCTTGTGACACTCTAACTCCATTGTTAATCAACGCAGCATACATGGATTTGACTGTATAGGATCCCGATGCATTTAAGCCCCACACAAAGACATCCCTTTCCTCCGACCAGTTAATATCCTGTACAGATGCAATAATTCTATGCCAGGCACTAAGGTTTGCCCCTACTAAATTCCTTCGGAAAGAAATATTAAAGGGGTCACTCCTAAGTACTTGTGCAACTGAATCCTGTTTTCCTCTGACTATATTAAACAACGAAGGAAATTTGTCTTTAAGAGGCTTATTTCCCAACCAAGTATCAAACCAGAACCTGGTTTGGGACCCATCATTTATCCTAAAGGAGCCAAGTTCCATAAAAGACTCTCTAATGTTCATTAAGCCTTTCCAAAAGTGTGAATCTGTTGGTTTCTTAACACAACTCCCTAGAGTCTTATCTTTTATGTACTTGTTTCTTATCAATTCTTGCCACATTCCATCCTCATTTAACAGTTTAAACAACCATTTGCTTAACAAACATTTATTCTGAATATCCAAGTTTTGTATTCCCAAACCTCCCTGATCTTTTGGTTGACACAACGCTTCCCATCTAGCTAACCTGTATTTTTTCTTATGTTGGTCGTTTTGCCAATAGAATCGTGATCTAAACATATCAATTTTCTCTAAGACACCTCTAGGTATTTCAAAGAATGACATCATAAACATCGGTAAGCTAGAAAGCACCGAGTTTATTAACACCAATCGTCCCCCTACTGAGAGCATCTTTCCTTTCCAACCACTTAACCTTTTTTCTATCCTTTCCTCAATCATTTTCCAATCTTTGTTGTTTAACTTCCTAGTATTCATGGGGAGGCCTAAATAGCGAAAGGGGAATTTTCCTATGACACAACCAAACAATTGCGAATAGAAATCTTCATGATCTTTTGCCTTGCCGAAGCAAAAAATTTCACTTTTGTGAAAATTTATTTTCAAGCCCGACACTTGTTCAAAGGTACTGAGTAAAAACTTCATATTTACTGCCTTTAGAACGTCATGACTCATGAAAATCACCGTATCATCCGCATATTGTAAGATAGACAAACCATTGTCTAATAAATGTAGTACTTATCTGAGTGGCCATCTTGAGTTCTCACCTTCTGTTATTCTACTAGCAAATATCCCCAAGCGTTGCAATGGAAAAAATATCAAATTTGATAAAAATAATGACACAAATATCAACTATCTATTTATGTACTACATATTCTATAAAATTAAAATTTATAAATTTATTTTATTTATATGATGACTATGACATCCATAATATGAGCCAATGTTGGCAATGATATGGTAATATTCTCATTAACCCTACACTAAATAAACTAACCACTTTAGATTTACTAGCAAAGATGCCCGTGCGTTGCAACGGGAGAAAAGAAACAATTATCTCTACACCAATAGATTTGATTCAACTCAAACGATCATCTCAACTTCTTTCATTAATTACAAAAGTTTAAATTTAGTGTACGTGTTTTCTCCCTTCTACAACTATATGCCGTTCTAAAACAATTGGTCTTAACTAAAACAATTTTGACTTAAGATAATTGCAAAAGTTGATTTCATTTGCGGCTAAGTGAGTATAAGAAAGAGTCTTCTAAATAATAGTAGTAGTTACATGCGCATTATTTTTCACTATATTGTTGTGCTTTAGCTATGACATGAAAATATCTGTGTGCTGCTAGAAAAGGATATATTGTAGCAAACTTATCTATTATATTAATATATTAACTAACGTGGGATGATGATTTTTCTCAAGTACGTCACTCAACTCTAATATATTGCAAAAAGTAATTATGAGTTATGACACAAAGTTAATATTCGAGAAAAAAATTATTTTTCTGGAATATGAATCTCGTTGTCATGCTATACAAGAATTATTAAAAGCACCATTGCGCGGCTTATTTGAAGGCCCTTTATTTTGAATGATATATACTTTTACATCAGGGATCCTTGAGTTTCTCAAATTCAATTAAGATTATCCCACATTTTCTTTCTTTCATACACTTATATTATTCTTGAAACCCTTTATTATTTTTTGTTCCTTTTTCTCATCCTTTTCCCTAATTACCTTAAATCTTATCTCTAACCGAACCAAAGCCGAACTCGGTAACGAAAAGAAATTTTCTTGTTTTATTAATATATATATAGATTTTTCCCGTTGCTAAGCACAAAAATATTAAGGTAAATATACCATAATTTTGCTTTTCGTACTATCCATGTGATAGTACAACAAAAATATTGTGTTTTGTTACTAAATATTGAGTACCAAAAGAATCTATAATTCTAGTATCTTATTAAAAACCACAAGAAGTTAGCTGTCTACGTTTCAAGAATTGTTCTATATCCAGAAAATTATGATGGAAGACCTCTCTTGATTTTACACATGCCAAACCTTTCAGGAATCTATAACTCTTATATAGACAAACCACACCATCTATTTATCTAGACATGCAACGCGTCCACCTCAACATCCAGTATCAAATCCACTATCTACTTCTCTTAATGCAATGTGTCCACCTCACCAATCCACTATCGTTTGCCACTAGCAATTTATTTTAACATGCAAGGTGCACTTCACTTTTTATTACTTCTTCATGCCCACGGCAACGCGCGGGGAATCCTACTAGTTATATAGATACATATTTAGATGAGATTTGATACTGAAGTGCTCAAGCTTTCAGTTTACGGTTTGATTATTAGTTAGACCTGCCGTGATCGGGATTTTAAAAGTCTTGTTTCTTAAAGTCTATTATTTGGTCTACATCAAGGATTTCACGGTGAAAATATTTTTTTTCTAAGAGAAAACTCAATAATAGTCCAAAGGGCCATGATGTTGTATTGTGTGTTTTTAACTCTATGAAAAAAAACCCACCTGTGCATATAGAGAAGAAAAAACAGAAATTCACGGACAGAAAGAGGACAAGCAGTAGGACAGAAATTGACGTGACAAGGAAAAAGGGAGACAAATTTGAAACTAGAATTGCATACGGGAATAGGAACTGACGAGAAAATATGAATGCTAGAGAAACAGAAACAAAACGACTGAACCGAAGTAAAAACGGGTGAAAAATTGTATGCATTTGCAAAAATTGCTACGCGACACTGAAAATGATATCACGCTGCTAGTACAGCGATCTCTGTCCCCCGCGTTGACCAGAACACTGTTGAAAAAACACTCGAGATTAATTTTCTTTATTATCCGGTGCTATGCTGCATATATGACGTCTTTGTTCAAAAATCATCCAGTTACCATCTTGAAGTCCTCCTAACAACCAAATTTGGTGGTCGGAATTTATATTCCTATATGTCTTACGATTGAGTCATATTGTCACACACATATTTGGTGGTACGCATGATGGTACATATCCAACCACAATTTTATACTTTGGACTTCGGTTACCTACGAGCCAAATTAGATGTCCCTAATAAAGATTAGATTTACCAAGCATGCAAATGAACCCAGTCCTGTGTCATTATTTCAGCAATATCTCCAAGAAGTCAACAACACTGTTTAATACAGAAATCAAGACTAATTCTCCACTATGATCATGTCTCCAGTGCCATTGTTACTGAAAAGTTGTGTACAGTTTTTATCTAGTGTGTGTGAAGATTGGCCATGTCTCCAGGCACGGCTCATGTTCCATCTCTACTCAGTGTTATTTTACAAATGAAGGTTATTCGAGCTGTTGGGCCAATGGGTTATGCGACTGATGCTATTTTCTTATGAGAAAAAAATCACTCTATCGTAGCTGATGAGTTGCGAACTTCAATTAATAAAAGTGCGGGTTCTCTAAATTTTTGGGACATCTTGGGGCCTATCTATAAACTTAGAGAAAGGCTCCATACATCCGATCAGATGCGACGAGGTGGACCTCGAACAAGTACTTTCCTCCTCCCAGAAGCATCTTCCCTTGTCATTACCTAGGCTTGCAACTCCACAAAAAGAACACTCCAGAAGGTTCTTATGGCATCTTCAACATCAAACTAATTTGGAAGGCTCAAGCAGAAAACAAAAGTTTCGAGAGAGGTTGGCCTCACCAAAACCGATGTGTGTTATGCAACAATCCTTTAGAACATGCTTACACCTACTCCCTCCGTCCGGAAATAAATGCACTTCTTTGACTTTCGATTCTGGTTTGACCATTCGTCTTATTTAAGAAATTTTAATAAATATTACTTATTTTGTTATGACTTAATTTATTACTTATTTAATAAATATAGTTCGATCCGGAACCTGCTCATTTGAGAACATGGTGGGAAGAGACCGTGCCAAAAGTCACAAAAAAAGAAAGACTCCAACGGTTTGGTGATTTACATGTGTTGAAATCTTTGGAAGGAGAGAAATAGAAGAATTTTTAGCAATGCCTAGGAATCAACCTTTCAGGTTGCTTCAAGAATCGAGGAAGACATTAAACAAAGAAAAGAAAAAGGGCTATAGGAAGGGAAGGCTAGCATGCTGAGGTTCATGTTGTACCAGTGTTTTTTGTTTCCTTTTTTGCCCTTTGCCTCCTCTTTCTGCTGAACTAAAACATGTACATAAATCTATGTTCTCTTTTTCTTAATTGAGAGGTAGAGCTCCTGTCGGTAGTTTTTTTTTTAAAAAAAAACTGATAAATGGCTGTTCGGTTTTTTACTTTTTAGTCCCGACGTGTGCAGCCCCTTCGACATGCTTCCTCTTCCTCTAATGTGAACACCAATGAGTTGAGTGTGATGTCAAAATGGGTTAGAGGAGAGAAGAGAGAAGGAATTAGTTTCATCCCGACCTTGGCGACGTTTCGCACGTTGTGAAACAGGATAAAATCCACATTGAGGGGGCATGAGCGTTTCATGTCAAAGCCTAAAATAGCATTGAGAGAGACCGGTAAGACCCAGCCTAAAATAATGAAATTAGCATTGAGAGAGATCTATATATTTCACGTCAAAGTTTCACATTTTGAAAACTATATGGTGAAATCTTACATTGAGACTAGCCTTATATTTTTACCATGAATGAATAATGAGCATTGTCGTTGTCCAATGCATCGCCATAAATTCTACTAATCCCGTTTTTTCTGTAAAAACATAGAAACAATCATCTAAAAGAAAGAGCACAAAAACAAAGAGGATTTCTTAACAATCTCCTGAATCACGATCACATCACCCCGTTGAAATATCTGGTACGACTACGATTCGACTCCGTCTCCAAATCTCGACTCTGCCACGTTCGTCCATATATATATTCGACTCGACAAGCCAACGATCTAGCCCTTGTCGAGCAGGACGAATTAATCAAGGAAGGCGGTGGCTGGTGACGAGATGGCGTTGGGACGGGAGCTGCCCGACGACCTCACCGCCGAAGTCCTGCGCCGCGTCCCGCCGCGCAGCCTGGCCGTCTCCCGTTGTGTCTGCCGTGGGTGGCGTGACATCGTCGACGCCCGCCGGCTGCTGCGCTTGGACCTGCTCCCGCTTTCCGTGGGCGGCATCTTCATGCACTACTGCTTGCTCGACTTCCCGGAGTTCTTGGCCCGCCCCACGACGGGACGACGACCGTCCATCTCCGGCGACCTAGACTTCGTCCCAGACGGCTTCTCTAAGGTCTTGGACCACTGCAACGGCCTCCTGCTCTGCACGGATGGCTCGTCCTTCCATGGCCATGACTACGTCGCTAACCCTGCGACGCGGCGGTGGGCACGGCTGCCCCGGCGACCAAGACCAACCCTGATGGGAAAGTGGAGGAGGAGGAAACCCTATTGCCTCGTGTACGATCCCATCGTGTCACCACATTACGAGGTGTTCTTCATCCATCCCCTCCGCGATCACCATCAGACATCGGACCCACTGCAAGCATTTGTATATTCATCAGTGACCGGGCGCTGGGAGGAGAGGTTGTTTGTTCCGGAAGGGGAAGACAGCCGTGTGGTAGAGACCATTGCTCTTGATGATTTTGACAACGGGAGCAGCAAAGTCTACTGGCGAGGAGCACTCTACCTTCTCTGTCAAAATGGTTTTCTTCTGAGGTACGTATAGGTGTTATCCCTTATAAAATGGTTTGTAACTATGGTTGGAGTTGGGCTCCACTTATGCTTGCTGACATTTTATTGTCACTGATTCCCTTTATTTTCCATGCTGCAGGATATCCATCTCAAATGCAAATTACAGGCTGATTTCAATGCTAGAACACGTTGAATTCAAGTGTTATGGTGGAAACCTTACGTTGGGAAGATCAGAGAAGGGCGTGTATTGTGCATATGACTTTGACTGGCATGGACTTCAAATTTTCTTCCTCAACGAATCATGTGGTCAAGCAGTGTGGGAACTGAAGCATAGTGTTGATTTCAGGACCTTTTCACGTAAGTTGGGTGCACTTGAGCACCACAGTGACCAACAAAATGGACCCTGGAAGTTGCAGGAAACCAACTACTACAAATATGATAAGAATAATAAAGAGGTAGTGGAAGACAAGTTTGAATGGAACTCCGACGATGATAATCTTCTGAGCGCTGAAGATACGGTTGATGGGCACTACAGAGGATATATGTCCTTTCTCGGGTTCCATCCTTACAAGAAGGTTGTCTTCCTGAGCAGAGCGGTAGCATATCACTGGAATACCTCAAAATTTCAGGACTTGGGCAACATATGTCCAAAAGAATACCATGAGATCGCTGACCGTTTTGAAGAAATTGAGACTTCTTTCATATACACACCATGCTGGATCGATGGAGGATTTCCGGAAGAGGAAAAGAAATCCATAAGCGCAAATTGAAGATTATTAATTTGCACAATACTGCCTGCGTACAAGCTGCAGGCAGAAGTGTTAAAATATACAGTGTAGTCATGTTTCACTCCCTGTCCCAGTTTGATTATGTCCTATTATATGTTTATATGTCGAGTAGTCATCCGACTGGCCATCTTCAATTCTCACCTTTTTTAACTGTATGTATTTAGGGAAAAATTTCTCCGTGACACTAGGTGATATCACATTGCTAGTATAGCAATTCTTCTCCCCTGCGTTGACCAGCACACTGTTGAAAAAGCGCTATGTGCTGAATATATGGTCAGCCTTTGTTTCGAAATCATGTAGTTACCATCTTGGAAATACTCCTAATTTCCGAAATTGGTAGGAAATATGTGTTTGCTATCTGTCTTACAATTGGGTCATATTGTCCCATATTTGGTACACATATAGCATAATGGTATCCAACCACAATGTTATACTTCAGTCTTAAGTTAACTACAATCCAAATTAGATGTCTCTAGTGATTAGGATTTACCAAGATCATATTCAGTATGCCAACGTATAAGCCCAGTTCTGCATCATTATTTCAGCAATATCACCATGAAGTCAACAATACTGTTTAATACATTCGGTCAAAAAAAAAAATACTGTTTAATACAGAAATCAAGAAAATTCTCCACTACGACTGTGTCTCCACCCTGCAGGATGGCAACGGGTACGTACCCGCTGGGTAGTAGCAACCCAACCCGCACCAGCGCGATGAAAGTTTACCCGTCGGGTTACCCGCGAACACGCGTGGGTAGGAAAATCCTCCCATACCCGTACCCGCGCGGGTAATTTCTACCCGCCGGGTAACCCACACCCGAAAGTCACCCGAGATTTATATCTATTTATCATACATTCACATAAAAAATAACATCATGCATTCATATTAAAATGGCATCATTCAACAAGTGAACAATGGCATAGAAAATATAACATCATTGCATCATGTTCAAGCTAACTAGAAGTCTTTTAGTTGGATTTGGGCCATATTCTTGGGCTTTATGGGCTGAAATGTGCATGGTACCTCATTATTTCTGCGGGTTTTTCTTACCCACGGGTACGCGGGTATGGGTACTACTCATCCACACCCGTACCCGTCATACCCGTGGGTAAAGGATTTTGCCCACTAACGTACCCATGGGTAGAAATTTCATTCCATACCCGTGTTTTTGCCGGGTAAAACCCGCGGGTACGCGGGTTTCGGGTACCCATTGCCATCTTTACTCCAGTGCCAACGTGGCTTTGTTTAGATACCAAAATTCACCCATAAATTCCACTATGCAAAAAGAAGATTTCCCATCACATCAAAATGTTGGCATATGCATGGAGTACTAAATGTAGATGAAATCAAAAACTAATTACACAGTTCTGTTGTACTTTGCGAGACAAACATTTTAAGCCTAATTAATCAATGTTTGGACAATTATTACCAAATAAAAACAAAATTGCTACAGTGTGATGGGACATCTACTATGCAGATTTTGACCACCAATTTTAGAATCTAAACAAGGCCGAAAAGCTGTGTACAGTTTTATCTAGTTTGTGTGAAGATGACACTGGCAAGCAAATGCAACTATGTATCAGATCCCTGAACATTGGCCATTGCTTAAGTCCCACCCATCCCATCGGAACTTTTTCTTTTCAAACCCAGAAGTCAGAGGTTGTTGAAACAGTGGTAACGAACAGTAAGTTAATATCAGGTATGAATTGCACAAATTAATAGGTAACATCTAGATTTTTTAAAAAAAAAAATTCAAGGTGGAAGGATATGTATGTATACCACGATGGAAGAGTACAGATGTGGTGCTACCTTTGTCAGGTACCGTTTTGTCTGGCCAAGTAAGGAATTGGACACTACTCCTCCGTCCAATTGAAGATGTCGCCCGGGAAGTGTGTTTGTGAAAGGGGCACGGATTTCCAACGACATCTTCAATGGGACGGAGGAGTACTAGCTGCTTGGTTCTTCTGCTTGGATTGTCTTTTTTTTTTTTTTTTGCGGGGTAGTCTTTTTTCTTTTCTGACCGGGCATATAGTTTTCTATGCTTGGATTGTCTTGATTTCCGCACCGGCAAGAAAAACCTTGCTGCTTTGAGAGAGAGCCAAAATGGTTCGCTTCATCTAGCAAACTTATCGGGAAATGTCCCATCTAGACGAGGCGATGCGAGTGAACCAGGCAAAACTTCCAAGCAGGCACTGGCCAGTCGGATCGGTTCCTTTGCAATTTCTTTCTCCATTCAACTTCTTTATGGATTGGAACCGCGCAGGTAAATTTATTTACCGTTGTCAAAATTGGAGTGTGAGCCAAGAAACAGGGCAGTCATTGGTTATTCTGGGGCAAATTAACTAGTAACATACATTTCGAAAGGAAACCTTTTTAGTATAGCTGATAATTCGGAAAAAAAAATTGGGTGCGCACCCCGCGCACCGAGACGTGCGTGCGCCACCCTGCTGGATGGACGTGACTCTCAATCGTACGACAGCTGTTAAACGAATTCCGGACGGGCTCAGATGGAAACACAGGTCAGGTCCACGCCGGCTGGTTACCATGCAATCTTCCACCGTTGCTTGCGCTGCTAACCACTTGCCAGGTCCACGTGGCGTCCATCTAGCGGGGTGGCGCACGCAAGCGTCCGTGTGCGCGGGGACGCCACCCAATTTTTTTCCCCATAATTCAGCCTCAGAAGTATCTGGTTCGAACTTGGAAGCTATCTTCTGTATGCAGGTACTCTTTCCGTGTGTTTGGTTGGAGGGACGGGTCCAACCCGGACGGGATGAACCCATTTTTTGGCTGTTTGGATGGGGGTTGGGGAAGGGACGGGTTGGACCCCAAGGGAATATTCCGTGTTTATGCGGGTTGGCCTCGTCCGTCAGATTTCGGCGGACGGAGCGAACCCAGCTGGGTTCCGTTGCTCGCGCGTCCATCCGTTTCCTTCTCCGTCCGTAAGCAGGTCCGGCGGCAGGGGCCGAGCACGCGCCTAGGCCATGGCCGGGCAGGGCGGCTCGCCACTCCCCCACTCCTCCAAGCACGACCACCACCACCACCCGACCCCGAGCTCCTCCTCGGCCTCCTCCGACTCCGTCTCCCGCGCGCCCGCGTCGTGGAGGGGTGGAGTCCGCGTGGCGGCGGTCGCGACAGGGAGGGGCGGCGCTCGCGACGGAGGAGCTGCGGCACTTGCGGCGGAGCTCGAGGTTACCTACAATCCAAATTAGAAGTCCCTAAAGATTGGATTTACCAAGATCACATTTCAGTATGCCAATGTATAAGCCTAGTTCTGCATCACTATTTCAGCAAATCACCAAGTCAATGATACTGTTTAACACAGAAATCAAGACTAATTGTCCAGTGCCAGTGTTACTGAAAATCTGCGTACAATTCTGTCTAGTGTGTGTGAAGACAACATCGCCACACAACTGCAACTTTAGCAGCAAGCAGTTATTTGTGCATGAAAAAGTTAAGATCAGATGTGAATTGCACAAATTGAAGGAAAGCATGAATCTAAATTTGCTAATGATTAAATAATAGGTAACACCTGGAAACATTGTTTTTTTTAATGCAAAGTGAAACCTTCAGTTAACCACATGACCATACATGTAAAATATCCATCAAATGAGTCTACATTATTGTGATGGATACATGTATACCACGATGGAAGAGTATGGTGCAGGATATGTGAAAACCAAATATCTATATAGACTATCCAGCTCCAGCAGATCACACAAATTACACCCTCAGTCCCCAAATAAATCAACTTTTAGAGTTATCCTAAATCAAACTTTTGTAGGCTTGACCTTATAAGAAAGAATATTAACATCTACTATAATACTAATAAGTACACTATGGAAATATATTTCATGGTGTATCTATAGATACTAATTTTGTGTCATAAATATTGGTGCTCTTTTCTACAATTCAGTCAAAAAAAGTTTGACTCGGGACAACTCTAGAAGTTGATTTATTCAGGGACAGAGGTAGTACCAGTTAGGTAAAAGTTAAACAGATGTTAATAGACATGACAACACTTATTGGTGGTTTATTTCTCAGGAAATGAGTTCAGTCATTCAATAAGATAATGAAGCAGAATCTGACCTTCACATGTAATGTGGTGTGCTGTAGATTTTATTGCAGCTCCATGCCAGGATCTAGTTGGAATTTAGTGGGATGGCGTGGCTATTAGTAGAAGATGACATGGATAGTTAGTGGACAAATGATGTGGATGGCTCTTACAAAATCGGTTGCATTAAGAGGCCAAAATTTAGTAGGATGACGTGGCTATAGTCAGTGGACAATGATCGTAAAATCGGTTGCATTAAGTGGTTGGAAGTTAGTGGAATGGTGTGGCTATTAGTACAAGATGATGTGGATAGTTAATGGACAAATGATGTGGATGGCTTTTATAAAATTGGTTGCATTAAGAGGTCGGAAGTTAGTGGGATATGTGGCTATTAATAGAAGATGATGTGGATAGCTAGTGGACAATAACATGGATAGCTTACATGTTGACATAGAAACTTGTAGTGAAAATTAGCTGTATAAGAGATATAAATATAGCCACGGCCGTGGTATCACATGGATGTTGATCGAACTTACACATACAAAATGAAGTAGCTATACCGAAAGATCGACTATCCACAAACAATGGAGGATAACAATGTCATGGTCCTCGCGATGGGTGTGGCCATGCTGTTCCTCGTCGTCTCCAAGCTCAGATCTCTCCTCGTAAACAAGAACAACAAGAAGTCGAAGCTCAACCTCCCCCCAGGGCCATGGACGCTACCGTTGATCGGCAGTGTCCACCACCTAGTGAGCAATCCAGTCATCCACCGGGGGCTACGCGACCTCTCGCGCAAGCACGGGCCGCTCATGATGCTCCGGGCCGGCGAGGTGCCCACGCTGGTGGTGTCGTCGGCAGAGGCCGCGGAGGCGGTGACGAAGACACACGACACCGCGTTCGCCGACCGCCACGTGAACACCACCTTGGCGGTGCTCACCTTCAACGGCACAGACCTCGCGTTCGGGGCCTACGACGAGCGGTGGCGCCAGCTCCGCAAGATCTGCATGCTGCAGCTGCTGAGTGCCACACGCGTGCGGTCGTTCCAGCACGTTCGCGAGGAGGAGGTGGCGCGGTTCGTGGGGAGCCTCGCCACATCCGCATCTGCCGGCGCCGCGGTAGACCTGAGGAAGATGATCTCTAGGCTCATCAACGACACCTTCGTGAGGGAGTGCATCGGCAGCCGGTACGAGCACCAAGACGAGTACCTAGACGCCTTGGACACCGCGGTCCAGCAGACATCGGCGCTCACTATGGCCGACCTCTTCCCGTCGTCCAGGCTGATGCAGATGCTCGGCACAGCTCCCCGCAAGGCGCTCGCCTGCCGCGACAGGGTCAAGCGCATTCTGGACGAGATCATCTGCGAAAAGAGGGAGGGCATGGACTGCGGCGACAAGACAGCGGCGCACGACGGCTTGCTGGGCGTCCTGCTCAGGCTCCAGAAAGAGGACACCTTGCCCATCCCGCTCACCGACGACGCCATCGTCACGCTCATGTTTGTAAGTCTAGCTAGCTACTAAACTCTCTCCGCATCTGATGGACTGACTGACTGTCTTCTAGGATATGTTTGGCGCGGGCAGCGACACGTCGTCCACGATGCTCAACTGGTGCATGACAGAGCTGGTCCGGCACCCGGCGGCGATGAGCAGGGCGCAAGCCGAGGTCCGAGCGGCCTTCAAGGGGAAGATGAGTGCATCACTCACCGAGGACGATCTCGCTGTGACAGAGTCTTTAATGAAAAACTCAGGGTCTTTAATGAAAAGTGTCCTCACTAACGCTGTTATCTCGCCATCCAACCCCTGTTTCCAATTCATTCAACCAAACGCTGGACGAGTTGGTTCCATCCCCAAAATCAAATGTGCAACCAAACAGAAAAATGGGTTCGTTCCGTTCCCAAAACGTGGGTTAGAACCATTCCAACCCACTAGTCCCGCAACCAAACACACGGTTTGTGTTCTCTTCAGCGAGCTTGGTCACTCGTGGCAAAGTTAGTATGAGAAACTAAAAAGAACACAGAAGAGATCCAAACGTTGCTCAAAGCCACATCAGTGGCTGGCACTCGCTCAGTAGGTAAAAATTCATTCAAAAAAGGATTAAGTCCATTTTTAACCCCTCAACTATCGTTGTGGTCTAATTTTTACCCTCAACTCCTAAACCGACGGCCATAGTTGAGGGGCCAAAAGTGGACTTAATTCTTCAAAAAAAAATTGCTGTAAGTATCCATCTCTTGTAAATTCTTGTGCACGGCAGATGCATAATTTTGCCTCCTGTAAGTTCTACTGTATTTCATTCTCTTTGATGTGTTTTTTTTTTTGCGACTACTTTGATGTGCTGTTTAGGACAAAGATATGGTCTCCAATGTTGTAACGAAAAAGAGAGATGGTCTGCAACATGTGCTCATCTTTTACTTTTTTTTCTGAAGTCTAGTTTCTTTTGCTGTGGAAAGTTCAACCAGCTTGTTGAAAACCTTCTCGATTGTGTTCTACAAATTAATTAAGGTTATATGAGGAAAGCGCGGCCAAACAATCTGATAAAAAGGGGGTTTTAGTCCCGATAACAAACACTCCCGACGCAAGCATCTATAACTCTTATATAAATAAACCCCACTAACTAATTCTCTCAACATGCAACACATCCACCTCAAAGACTCCACTATCATCCCCATTATCTATTAAATTTGACATGCAATGCTTACACCTCAAATCCACTATTATTTGCCACTACCAATTTATCAACATTCAAGGTGTCCATCTTAGCCGTTTATTATTATTATACATTTTTATTCCTCCTTCATGCCAGGTGGCAACGCACTAACTAATTCTCTCAACATGCAACACGTCCACCTCAAAGCACTCCACTATCATCCCCACTATCTATTAAATTTGACATGCAATGCTTACACCTTAGCAATCCACTATTATTTGCCACTACCAATTTATCAACATTCAAGGTGTCCATCTCAGCCGTTTATTATTATTATACATTTTTATTCCTCCTTCATACCCGCAGCCTTGCGGGGAAATCCTCCTAGTTTACAAAAACAAAGATGATTTCTTAGCAATCTCCTGAATCCTGATCGCGTCCAGGCTCCACCTGCTGAAATCTCTGGTACGACTAGGATTCGACTCCGTTTCCAAATTTTGACTCAGCAACTTTTGTCCATAAATATACTCGTACATAGGCTGCGAGTTTCGATTTGATTTGCGTCATAGATATATTATTAGGTTGGACTAGCCAACGACTTGCAGCCTCGATCGATCTAGCAGTCGATCGAGAAGTAATCCAGGAAGGCGGTGACTGGTGAGTACGTGGTGACAAGATGGCATTCGGCGGACTGGAGCTGCTCGACGAGCTCACCACCGAAGTCCTGCGCCGCCTCCCGCCGCGCAGCCTGGCCGTCTCCCGGTGTGTCTGCCGTGGGTGGCGCGACCTCGTCGACGCTGGCCGGTTGCTGCGCGTGGACCTGCTCCCGCGCTCCGTGGGCGGCATCTTCATACACTACTGCGCGCACATGTCCCCGGAGTTCTTGGCCCGCCCCACGACGGGACGACGACCCTCCATCTCTGGCGACCTGGACTCCTTCATCCCTGGCTTCCGCTGCTCTGATGTCTTGGACCACTGCAACGGCCTCCTGCTTTGCACGGGCACCTACGTCGCTAACCATGGGACGCCGCGGTGGCCACCGGAATGGCACTACGTCGCCGTTAACCCTGCGACGCGGCGGTGGGCACGGCTGCCCCGGCGATCAAGACCAACCCTGTTGGGGAAGAGCAAGAGGAAGAGGAAGAGGAAGAGGAAGAGGAAGGAGAAGGAGGCCTTTCATCGTCAAATCCAAATCAAATGGCTCGTGTACGATCCCACTATATCCCCGCATTACGAGGTGTTCTTGATCCATTCTCTCCACGATCAGCATGAAGAGATGTCTGGGCTGCTGCTGCCATCGCGTCCACTGCAAATACAAGTGTATTCATCAGTGACCGGGCACTGGGAGGAGAGGTTGTTTCTTCCGGAAGACCGTGTGGTTCAGACCATTGCTCTTTCCGACGGGGACAGCAAAGTCTACTGGCGAGGAGCACTCTACCTTCTCTGCGAAAATGAAAAAAAACTGGATCATATGAGAAGACTCGATGATCTTCTCTACGAAAATGAAAAAACACTCGATCATAGAAGAAGACTCTGCTACGACCTTCTCTGCGAAAATGATGATTTTGTTCTCAGGGTATCCATCTCAGATGCGAAGTACAGGCTGATTCCAGTGCCAGCAGACGTTGGATTCAGCAGGTCAAGCCTTTCTTATGGAACCCTTTCTCTCGGAATATCAGAGTCGGGCGTATACTGCGCATCTCAGTATGACTGTCGACTTCTGATTTTTCTACTGAACGAATCATCATCATGTGGTCAGGTAGTGTGGGAACTGAAGCATAGCGTTGATTTCACGGCCTCCTTGCGCAAGTTGCATGCAGGCCACGGTGGTGGCTATCAGCAAAGTGGACCATGGATATTAGAGGATGTCAACTACTACAAGTATCCTTATGGCAATGATAAGCGTAGGGAGGCAGTGGAAGACAGGTTGGAATGGAACTCCGACGACGATAATGTTCTCAGCACTGAAGATGCGGTTGAAGGGAACTACACAGGATATATGTCCGTACTTGGATTTCATCCTTACAAGGAGATTGTCTTCTTGAATGCAGCTTTGAGCAGAGCGGTAGCCTATCACTGGAACACGTCAAAATTCCAGGACTTGGGCAACATATTTCCAATGGATTACCATGAGATCGGTGGCCATGTGGGTGGTATTAATACTTGTTTCATATACACACCATGCTGGATGGATGGAGGATTGGATTTCCCGAAAAGCAAATCGTAAGCTAAGCACCAAATTGAAGGCTAGCACAGTACTAGTGTGTACAGGCTGCAGGCACAAGTAGTAGTGTTAGAATAGATAGTGTAGTCATGTTTGACTTTCCCAGTTTAATTGGCATTATGCCCTATGTAGAGCATATGTATTTGTTAAGACTTTGACATAGTAAATCCATTCATATATATTCCCTGCATCGCCAGCTTGGGTGGAACACCACCGCTCGCCCCGTCAAGCCTACTCCCTCTCTCTCAACCCTCTTAGTCTCGCTGTCGCCGGAGAGCTTTGCCTAAGGCTCAACGAAGGTGATGGCAAGGCTAGTTTCTCACAATTCTATCGTTCTTCCCCTCCCAAGCTGCTGTTGCTGCAATGGCGCTGTGGTGGAGGTATTTTTCCACCCTGGTTGTGTATATCTAACTCCAATGTTCCTTGGGATGGATCTGCCGGGCTTTGTGCAGAGATGCTCTTGGAATTTCTTATGGCAAATTGGCAATGATATATTTCTTATTGCTTTCTTGTTTTATTACTTCCAATCCTGAGTTGCTACCTGTTACCCATCAAAATTAGCAAATATTCAGCATTGAAAACCAGATCATCCGGTTCTAAGGCCTCCAATGCTATGATAGGTTTCCCCCCATTGCGTAGATCTCACCGGGACAATCGAAATAATATATGGATTACCCATTTATTTTAGTATTTACACCTAGATACTCAGGATATTTAACCAGTTGCCATTGGTAGAGGGTGGCAAATAATTTGCCCCTTTGTGAATGTCAAGAGGGATTAGGCGGGCCACACTAAAATGACACAAGGTTAATAGCCCGAGATCCCTAGTCAACACTAATCCCTCCATTTCAAATTATAAGTCGCTTTAAATTTTTGGGTACATCGGTTTTGTATGCATCCGGACACAAAGTTATATCTAGATACATAACAAAATGTATGTACCAAAAAAATCAAAGCGACGTATAATTTGGAATGAAAGAAGTACTAATTAACAGGTCGTCGAGTCTATCAAGTAGTTTGTAATAAAGTGAGTCAATTATTGAGTCGATCTTCCGTTGACATTCTCCCTTGTTCCTTGTAAGCAAAGATTATCCTTGTTGCTGATTCTAGTTATCTGCTCCATTCCAAATTATAAGTTGTCTCAGCTTTCCTAGATACATATGCACCTAGATATATACTATGTCTAAATATATATGCACATAGAAAAGTGAAAACGACTTATAATTTGGAATGGAAGGGGTAACACATGATTCAGGTGTACTCAGGAGTCAGAAGTAAGGAATGAACCTCTGCTAGGGATCAAACACAAATGTAGGAAGAGTTACTGGCCAAACCATTCCTAGCCATGGAGGATCGATAATCCATGCAAATGTTGAGGCACCATACCAGAATAACAAACTTGCATGGCGTGGAGAAAGATTGACAAATATGTAGTATTAAAAGAACTAGCATTTCTCTGATAGTACAGATGAAACAGGGATACGACTTTTGGCATGCAGCAAAAAATTTAGTTAGATTAGGACCCCAATAAAACGATGTCTGGGACCAAACAAACCAACTGAAATGTTCTTGCCTCTAAACAATTTATATATATGTATAAAAAAGAACACCATAAACTTCTGAACACATCAAGCTTGACTAAAAGAATTGAGGACTTTTTCAGAATTGAAGCTTGCACTCGCATGTCAGAGTTGTCATACAACCAGTTTGGGTTACCTCCACTGAGTATTCCCATCAAGATGTCCCAATTTTCCACCTTAACCTAATAGCATTGTTCACTTTTCAATTTTACCTGAAACAAAATTTATAGTTTTATACGTCATTTTGTGTCATGAAAAGGCTTGTTTAATTTAAAAAATATAATTATTGAAATTAAGACACAGAAGAGTTGAAAATGAAATTATCTGTCTGGGAAATTTAATAATATATATGTTCAGGCGCACAGTTAAGAAATGAAAAGCAATCGGTTCCTAATATACTATGATAACTTATGCTTCTTTCCTGTATGCAGTACGATTGCTAAGTTTGAAAAGCTAGCATCAAAGTAAACTTCAAAACCCACCGTAATCCCATAGAAACAGGGTACTATTGATATTGTGAAATAAGGACCTACAGGATAATCAAAACCGAGTTCTGGTAGTGAGTTAAAGGGAAAGAAACATACAGAATCAGATGGATAGTCCTTTTGTCCACTAATAATGTTCTCGCATTAATTAATTCGTTGAGCAAGTAGATTTTCCCATCTGTACATTGGTAGTGTGCGCCAATTGATTTAAGATTTGACTATTCTGAGAATATGATACTGTCCTAGGTTGAGTTTCAGGATTTGCCTGTATATGCCTAATTGACACTTGTGGGTTATGTAACAAATAAAATGCAACTTCAGAATGCATTGACCCATATGCCAATGAAACATGGGAGAGGAATATCATGAGAAAGTCCCTAGAAAAGACGAATACAATGAATGGTGACAAGCTGGGCCAACCTGGGTTCAAGATCTCAATATTCGAATGCTTTCTGCTGGTTGGCCAGCACACTGTTGAGAAAAAACACTCAAGACAATTTTTATATGTATCTTATGCTGTGCATATATGGTCAGTCTTTGTTAAAAAATCATGCAGTTACCATCTTGGAAGCACTCCTAACATCCGAAATAGATAATATGTATTGCTATCTGTCTTACTACTGGGTCATATTGTCCCATATTTGGTATGCATAATGGTATCCAACCACAATGTTACCTACAATCCAAATTAGAAGTCCCTAAAGATTGGATTTACCAAGATCACATTTCAGTATGCCAATGTATAAGCCTAGTTCTGCATCACTATTTCAGCAAATCACCAAGTCAATGATACTGTTTAACACAGAAATCAAGACTAATTGTCCAGTGCCAGTGTTACTGAAAATCTGCGTACAATTCTGTCTAGTGTGTGTGAAGACAACATCGCCACACAACTGCAACTTTAGCAGCAAGCAGTTATTTGTGCATGAAAAAGTTAAGATCAGATGTGAATTGCACAAATTGAAGGAAAGCATGAATCTAAATTTGCTAATGATTAAATAATAGGTAACACCTGGAAACATTGTTTTTTTTAATGCAAAGTGAAACCTTCAGTTAACCACATGACCATACATGTAAAATATCCATCAAATGAGTCTACATTATTGTGATGGATACATGTATACCACGATGGAAGAGTATGGTGCAGGATATGTGAAAACCAAATATCTATATAGACTATCCAGCTCCAGCAGATCACACAAATTACACCCTCAGTCCCCAAATAAATCAACTTTTAGAGTTATCCTAAATCAAACTTTTGTAGGCTTGACCTTATAAGAAAGAATATTAACATCTACTATAATACTAATAAGTACACTATGGAAATATATTTCATGGTGTATCTATTGATACTAATTTTGTGTCATAAATATTGGTGCTCTTTTCTACAATTCAGTCAAAAAAAGTTTGACTCGGGACAACTCTAGAAGTTGATTTATTCAGGGACAGAGGTAGTACCAGTTAGGTAAAAGTTAAACAGATGTTAATAGACATGACAACACTTATTGGTGGTTTATTTCTCAGGAAATGAGTTCAATCATTCAATAAGATAATGAAGCAGAATCTGACCTTCACATGTAATGTGGTGTGCTGTAGATTTTATTGCAGCTCCATGCCAGGATCTAGTTGGAATTTAGTGGGATGGCGTGGCTATTAGTAGAAGATGACATGGATAGTTAGTGGACAAATGATGTGGATGGCTCTTACAAAATCGGTTGCATTAAGAGGCCAAAATTTAGTAGGATGACGTGGCTATAGTCAGTGGACAATGATCGTAAAATCGGTTGCATTAAGTGGTTGGAAGTTAGTGGAATGGTGTGGCTATTAGTACAAGATGATGTGGATAGTTAATGGACAAATGATGTGGATGGCTTTTATAAAATTGGTTGCATTAAGAGGTCGGAAGTTAGTGGGATATGTGGCTATTAATAGAAGATGATGTGGATAGCTAGTGGACAATAACATGGATAGCTTACATGTTGACATAGAAACTTGTAGTGAAAATTAGCTGTATAAGAGATATAAATATAGCCACGGCCGTGGTATCACATGGATGTTGATCGAACTTACACATACAAAATGAAGTAGCTATACCGAAAGATCGACTATCCACAAACAATGGAGGATAACAATGTCATGGTCCTCGCGATGGGTGTGGCCATGCTGTTCCTCGTCGTCTCCAAGCTCAGATCTCTCCTCGTAAACAAGAACAACAAGAAGTCGAAGCTCAACCTCCCCCCAGGGCCATGGACGCTACCGTTGATCGGCAGTGTCCACCACCTAGTGAGCAATCCAGTCATCCACCGGGGGCTACGCGACCTCTCGCGCAAGCACGGGCCGCTCATGATGCTCCGGCTGGGCGAGGTGCCCACGCTGGTGGTGTCGTCGGCAGAGGCCGCGGAGGCGGTGACGAAGACACACGACACCGCGTTCGCCGACCGCCACGTGAACACCACCTTGGCGGTGCTCACCTTCAACGGCACAGACCTCGCGTTCGGGGCCTACGACGAGCGGTGGCGCCAGCTCCGCAAGATCTGCATGCTGCAGCTGCTGAGTGCCACACGCGTGCGGTCGTTCCAGCACGTTCGCGAGGAGGAGGTGGCGCGGTTCGTGGGGAGCCTCGCCACATCCGCATCCGCCGGCGCCGCGGTAGACTGAGGAAGATGATCTCTAGGCTCATCAACGACACCTTCGTGAGGAGTGCATCGGCAGCCGGTACGAGCACCAAGACGAGTACCTAGACGCCTTGGACACCGCGGTCCAGCGGACATCGGCGCTCACTATGGCCGACCTCTTCCCGTCGTCCGTGCGATGCGAGATGCTCGGCACGGCTCCCCGCAAGGCGCTCGCTGCGCGCGACAGGTCAAGCGCATTCGGACGAGATCATCTCGCGAAAAGAGGGAGGGCATGGACTGCGGCGACAAGACACGGCGCACGACGGCTTGCCGGGCGTCCCGCTCGGGCTCCGAGAAAGAGGACACCTTGCCCATCCCGCTCACCGACGACGCCATCGTCACGCTCATGTTTGTAAGTCTAGCTAGCTACTAAACTCTCTCCGCATCTGATGGACTGACTGACTGTCTTCTAGGATATGTTTGGCGCGGGCAGCGACACGTCGTCCACGATGCTCAACTGGTGCATGACAGAGCTGGTCCGGCACCCGGCGGCGATGAGCAGGGCGCAAGCCGAGGTCCGAGCGGCCTTCAAGGGGAAGATGAGTGCATCACTCACCGAGGACGATCTCGCTGTGACAGAGCTGGGCTACCTCAAGCTCGTGATCAAGGAGACTCTGAGGCTGCACTGCCCGGTGCCACTCCTGATCCCACGCCGGTGCCGAGAGACGGTCCAGGTGATGGGCTATGACGTCCCCAAGGGCACAGCCGTGTTCGTCAATGCGTGGGCAATCTGCAGGGACGCCAAGTACTGGAACGACGACGCCGAGGAGTTTAGGCCGGAGCGGTTTGAGGATGAGAAGAGCGAAGCCATGGACTTCAAAGGGACCAACTACGAGTTCCTGCCGTTCGGTTCCGGCCGTCGTATGTGCCCAGGCATGAACCTCGGGCTGGCCAACATCGAGCTCGCGCTAGCCAGCCTTCTCTACCACTTCGACTGGAAGCTGCCCAGCGGAATGGAGCCCAAGGATGTCGATGATGGGGAGGCTGCAGGACTGGTCGCAAAGAAGAAAACAGGACTCATCTTGCACCCGATCATCCGCTTTGCACCAGCTAGCGTGTAAAAATTGAAATGCTGCAGCAAACATTATAGGAACAATATGTGCAGGCGCGCTGTGGCCTGTGGTAACATGGAAGACGAGGAACGGTGTGGTGTTCAACGAGAAGGTGCTGTCTTCACCAATGGTGATCATCTACAACTACAACACCGATGTGCAAGGCATGCTCTATGCTTCCAATTTTATAACTAGCAGTAGTGGCGCCGAGTACACCCATCCTAGCTTACGTGATAAGATGCTTGTAGGTACCAAGCTTGTCATCTGTGTTTGCACACCTTGTACCCCAAGTTACTGCCTGAATAATGTAAAGAATCTGACAGATGCGTCTGTGCACTGTCTAATGTATGGTGTGGAAAATATGGAAGATTAGGAACGGTGTGGTGTTCAGCAAGAAGGTTCTGTCTTCACTGATGGTGATAATCTACAACTACAAGACCCTGATGCTGATTAAGACCTAGCGGCCCCCTACTGAAGCTGACGCCCTGATCAACCTGCTCTCAATGAGTGCTTTTTAAGTAGTTATTGATGTCTTCGGTCGGAGTGATGTTTGCTCTAGTACTTCGTTAGTTGAGGTGTTAGATAGTGAGTTGGTTGCTGAATGTTAGTTGATGCCTCTGTTGTCAACATTGGCCACTGCTTATCCCCCCCCCCCCCCCCTCTCTCCTCAACACATACACACACACACCCCATCAGAACGATTTCAGCCATTCAACAAGATAGTCGAACTCCATCATTGGTGAAGTTGGCAAACCATATAGGGACTACAGAAAATATTGAAACTGACAAATATGAGACAATAAAGCAGAATCTGACCTTCACATGTAATGTGGTGCACTGTAGATTTCATTGCAGATTCATGCAGGATCTATGCATCCAACAATTTATCTTGATTCTTGCTTTCCAGCTTGCTACTTTCCTCCCTTATCACACGCTTGAAATTACTGAGCTCAGCAGAGTCATCACCATACACCATCTTGATGTTATCCACACAAGCACTGAAGACAAAACACTCACAGATAAACCGAATCACCATTTTGAACATGAAGGAAGACATGCAGATATGTAAACCAGGACATAGTAGCAGACCTGCAAGCTTCCCGGTCAAATCTGCTGCGTGGCACGCCAAAGAACTCATCGAAAACCTTTGGTTCCACCCTGCAGAAGGAAGGTCGGTCTACCCATTGCAATACATCGGTCAGAATGGCATCCACTGAAATTTGCATCGCACAAAGTTTGTGGTACAAGCAGCATTATCAAGCCGTTAACAACCTTGGTAGATGTTGCAGGTGCGGGTGGCCTTGTCGTAGTTGATGCACCATCCATCATCACCGATCATACTCCTGTACAGCTGCACTCATGACCAACATATCACCATCTGTTGGTTGGTTAAGGCACAATAACAAACTCTACACTCTAATTAACTAAAATGTCGCATTTTTTAAAATCGAGATACGCTCCCTTTGTTCCCTGATACTACAAACAGCTGCAGGTTGTGAACGGTGGTACCTGGAGGTCATCCTGATGGTCGGCGAAGATCTCGTCGGGAGTGGGGAAGTCGGGGCCCTTGTCCAGCTTGCAGCACGCGCCGCACCCGCTCGCGCACTTCCACCGCAACAGCCTCTTCACCTTCGCCTTCTCCTGCAGTTGCTGCTGCTGCGTATTCCCCTTCCTCGCCTCGCCGCCTTCCGGCCTCCGCGGGCCGCGCACTTCTCCCAGCTCCACCGGCCGGCTCTTCTTGGCCTCGCCCGACGGCCTCGCGCCGGGCTTCTTCTTGCTGCTCGAGGTCTCGGCCTGCCGAGGCAGGGGCGGCGGCGGCGGCGGGCTCGGGGGCTTGGCCTCGCCCCGCCGCTGGCCCTTCCTCCTCCTTCCGCCCGAGGACAATGCGGCGACGGGGGTCAGCCGAATGGATATGGACCTGCCGCCGCTGGCGCCGGCGGCCACCGCGGTGGATGCCGCCCACGCCGACGCCGCCCTGGCGCCGCGCAGCAGGAGCATCGCTTATCCCCCTGCTGCTCTGCTTCCGCGCAAGGGCAAGCCCGATGTCGCCTCAAACAGGGCTCGCAGTATCCCAATTCAGCCCAAGACAAATATTGAAGGCCCAAATGTGAGGATGCTATCAGAGGCCCGTAATAGAATGGCCAGCAACTGAAATTTTGGTCCTCTCAAAAAAAAAAAAAAAAGCAACTGAAATTTTGTTTGCAAATATACCAAGATTATTATTTCTAAAGAAACAAGATTATTACTTCATTTTATCCCGAGTCAAACCTTTTTATAACGACAACTAAGTTAACTACACATAAGAGCATCTCCAAGGGTTATGCATTTGGACTTGGCATTTACTAATTTGCATAAAACTTCTAAAAAAACCCTCTCCAATGGTTATGCATTTAGCCTTTGCATTTTCATTAACTTGGCATTTGGAGGGGGAGACTTGGCATATATGCCAAGCCCCTCGCGCTTGGCATTTGTCGGATGCGCTGCCTCCGACGTCCCCGCGCGCGACTCTCGCACCACATCCCTCCACCCACGCTGCCTATTTTGGGTAATTGCCAAGTCAAAATTGCAAAACGGTTGTAGATGTCCTCTTTTATTCCTTTGGATTTTGTTTTGAGAGTTGGCAAATGACTACAAATGGCAAAGTAAAAATGCAAAACCCTTGGAGATGATGGATTTTAATGGCACTAGTTTGATCTTTTTTAATCACGCTTAAGTGTGTTTTTATTAAGCAGAAAAGAGTTTTATTATAAGCACTGACCCATGGTTATTGAGTCCTACCTCTCCCCAAATGATATGAGATTGCGGTTACATAAAGAACAAGAGCACTACTACGGCCTATGTCTCGTCATCAGTCAACCAGACAAGTCAAGATTCATGGCCGCTAGGTCCAGCTTGTAGCTCAAAAGGATCTCCAACTTATGTTGCTTGTTTGCCGATATGTGATGGAAGGCGACCTTGAATTTGCTTGTGACTTCCGCATCAACAGTATCCTTGAAAGGCCCTTGTTTAGTTTTGATAATTGAGTGACAATTTTAGGTGAACTAACATGTGTGATGGTTGAGAAACACAGAGATTAGTTCACAGTTACATGTGTGTGAGCAACATATGCCATGGTGAAGATGGCTTGAAGATGTTGCAAGGCTAAACACATGAGATGATGGAGGAGCTTATTGCAAATAAGACATGACATGGAGTCATGTGACCAAGAGGTGAAGATCAAGATGAGGCTTGACTCGATGAACCGGTTGTAAGTGTGAAAAGCAAGTGGAGGCTTTGAAGTGATGGACCGCGAGGCGGTGAAGCTTGAACAAGACTTGGCGCGTGATGGACCGACGCAACGGTGAAGAGCAAGTGAGATCAAGATCGATAGACCAACCTAAAACAACGCTAATTTTCGGATGGCTGAGGCTGATGCCTTCAACGATTGCATCAATGATCTGTGTCTTATAGAGGTGCCTCTCCTTGACAGAAACTTCACTTGGTCCAACAAGCATAACACGCCCGACCCTGGAACGTTTGGACAGAGTTTTTGTTAACCTTACCTGGGATGAATTGCTCCCTAGTACCATTCTTTCCTCTTACTAGAACCACATAACCTTACCTGGATGAATTGCTCCCCAGTACCATTCTTTCCTCTCTTACTAGAACCACATCTGATCATGTGCCCCTGAAGATTGATATTGCCACCTCCATCCCAAAATCCAAACTCTTCCACTTTGAAAATTATTGTGTTCAAGCTATTGGTTTTAAAGAAACTGTGAGCGCCGCAAGGAATTGTCGGATTAGCAATAATGACCCTTCTGCCATCCTGGCTGCCAAACTGAAAGCTACCAGGTCTGAGCTAAATGTTGATCGTGATCAATCTGAGGGACTATATGGAGTCATGTGCAGTTTCCATGCCTGAACGTAACCTTTGAACTCTCATCGTCAGCATTCTAAGCAGAGTCACCCAGGCTAAGCTGAAACTTTGGAAGAAACGAAGTAAAGTTATGGCAGCTCTTGAAGGAGATGAAAATACCTGGTACTTTCATGCTTGTGCTAATCAGCGCCATCGCCGAAACAAGATTCAGGTCATTGAGCATGATGACTGTGAGCTCCACAACCATGACCAAAAGGCTGCTGTCCTTCACTCTTTCTATCTTAACCTTCTGGGTTGTGCTCGTGCAACCAATTGGGGCTTCCAACTCGAGGACCTCTACCGAAAGGAGGCTAACACATCTATCAACCTGTGTTGGTGAAGCCATAACAAGTACATTTGCATTGCATTACATTATTATATCTTATTTATATTAAATTTTTACCTTACAAGTAGTTTAATATGGTACTCCATTCCAAATCATAGGATGTTTTGGCTTTTTTACATACATTGTTTTTATTATGTATTTAGACTAGTTTAGTATATGTTTCTACTATGTATTTAGACATAGTGTAGTATCTAAGTACATAGCAAAAACTATGTATCTAGAAAAGCCAAAACATCTTAAGATTTGGAATAGAGGGAGAATTTGATATGATTGAAATCTATGTCACAATTTTTTTTGTGTGTGTGTGGTAGAGATAGCAACATATTATGTGTGCAAAGATAGCTGGAGTTCCACTAATGATAAATTCAGTTCAAAATATCTCAGTGAAATTTAAGGGAAAAGGACTTGCCACCAAAAAAAAGTTATAAGCAAAATTTGCCTGATGCGGAATCAGACCGAAAGAACTAGACAGAAAGTTCCATGAACCAAATAAAGTTTGCAGAATAATTGATACTCAGATAGGTCCATGCTTCTCCGTGGCAAACAAACATGATAAAAAAGGCTCAGCACTGCTTATCTGCTAAACAAATGGAAGTGGAAACACTAGCCTCATCAAATATTCAAATATGCCTTCTAGCCTGCTACATAGCACAGATACTAGTACAACAACAGTGCAATTCATCACTCGATTGTCTCTCCCTCTATACACGCCTCCTTCACTGCCAGGGGTTCATACCAGGCAGGCTCAAAGCCAGCAGCTTTCCTCGCCTCCGTGTTGAAGGGAGGCTTCAGGGGTCCCCGGAAATATTCTTTTACAACCCCGTGGAAAATCCTAATGACTGCCTCTTCGTTTTTGTCAGTACTGTCATCAAGCTTGCACTTGGCCAATCCATCCTCGACATGTTTGGTCGCCTTAACTTGACCATTAGCATCTTCTGCAATCCTGGATGGCAGTTCATCTTCCACCAGCAGGACTATCTTGTCATCACTGCTAACGTCTTTCGCCAGCATGGGTGTAGGTTCATCTTCAGCACCCCGAGCTGTCTTACCATCACAGGGTTCCAGTTCGGGAACTGGATATGAGGTTGGGTGATTACCATCTGTCCTAAGGCACAGGTACCTGAACCATCTAACACCAGCCGCACAATGTGTTACCTCTTCAGGATAGATAATATCCTCTAGTAGTCTCGCTGTTTGTTCATCCCCACCTGCTCGGAATCTTGATATGGTTGTTGGAAGGACATCTAATCCCCTAGCCTGAAATTCCAAATGAATATTTATTAGTTGTTTATTTGTCTGAAAAAGACTGTTGATTTCTGATGCTAAATGGAAGTGGGAAAACCCCAGTTCGAAAAAAACTTATTAGTTATTCATGCGTACATGTGATTAATAAGAGTTTATCATCTCAAGGGCAGTGCAGCTAACAATGATATCCTTCATGGAACTGAGATAACTGCAGCTCTATAAATCTGCAGACCACTTTTTTTATGGAACTGCAAACCACTTAAGTGATCACAGTTAGCCTCGCATGCAGCATATGATGAGCAATAAGCTTATGAAAACATTTCTAAGTGCATGAAAAAACAGTTAAAGATCTGGAAAGATGTCATTGTAAGTTTAGAGAAGAAACTGCATTAAGGGCATGTTTGGATGTAATTGTATTCACCCCAATCCACATGTGTTGGAGTGGATTGGGGAGGAACTTAAACTATTTTCCACCCGAATCCACTCCAACACACATGGAATGAGATGGATAGGAGTGCATCCAAACATGACCTAAAGGATTACTTATTCCCCTGCGGGATATCTGTTTTCATATCATACCTCATACCCTATGTCCAATTACCATATCAATGATCAAATTGCATCCTCTTGCATAATTAATTGTCTCTCAGTACAAGTAAAGAAGTTGCATTTATGCTATCAAAACCTCAATAGCCTGGCCACCCCAAACCTTTGATCTTGAATTTTTTTTACTACAATGCTGAGTTGATGACCAATCATTAAGAGATCCCATGGACTGGCAGGGTAGCTCATTATCTTGCATCAAAACCATAGCAGCAAGAGAGTGTATTCTTAAGGCCAAGACTTGTAAGAATATCATCTTAGAAGTTGGCTAGATTCCTCTACTTGGTTTTGTTTTTTTGTGTTTTTCATTTCTCTTTTGTATATATTTTTTTTCTTTTCTTTTTTAAAAGGTTTGTTGTTTGTACAGGTTTCTTATACATAAATATAATAATGAAATCATCAATAGAGGATTGCCCTCATGTTTGGTCAAAAACAAAATTCTAAAAGCCCCTGACGAACATGGACCACACTCTTACCAGGACTATTCTGATTTGGCAAAGAAATGCAGATTAATGTGCTGGGACAATAGTGCCTGAATGAATTGAATAAACGTACTGCAAAGGGAGAAATTGCTCCTCACCTCGTGGACACAGTGCTCGACGGCGAGGCGCGCGAGGAGGCTATGCGCGGTGCGCATCGCCGAGTCCCACAGCCCGTCGTGCGCCGGGAGGGCGCCGTAGTGCGAGCCGAGCTCCCCGAGCCGCGCCGAGAGCACGGTGTAGTGCCTCCCCTCGTCCTGCGCGACGCGCGCGAAGTCGTCGAAGAAGTCCCGGGGCATCCGCATCGCGGCGCCGAAGCGGGCGACGATGTCCCAGGAGAGGTCGACGGCCCAGCTCTCGGTGTGCGCCAGCGAGTGGAGCATCGCGAGGCGGCTTTGCGCGCTGCCGCCCCTGCCCAGCTTGGGCATCCGCGACGGCGGGAGCAGCCGCACGCCGGCGCTCCGCGCGGGGCGGTCGGGCGGCGGGCGCGCGGGCCGGGACGGGTCGTAGGGGAGCGGGATGTCGCCGCGCAGCCACCGCGACGCGGCGAGGTCCCCCAGGCGGGCCTTCTCGTCCGGGTCCGCCGTGGAGAGGATCTCCAGCGCCCAGTCCACCAGCGTCTTGGGAGGTTCTTGGCACTCCGTGTCGCCGCTGGCGACGACGGGTTCGCCGGCGTCGGCCGTAGCATCCATCTGCAGTAGCTCGCGCGGCACCGACACAGAATGAGTCCCGGAGTTCTTAGCTGCTGCTGCCGCCGCCGCCGCCGCCGTCGCAGTTTTGTCTAGGGTGGTCAGCCTCGGACAGGAATGTATCTTCCTTCCGGAATGGGCCGTCTTTCCCTTTCTGCCCTTCTGGGCCATTTGATGCGGGCCCAATTGGAGTACTGGGATAGGGACAAAACACAGTTTTCTCTTTTTAATAAAACACAAAAAAAGATTCAAAATGAAACACACACAAAAAAGTTTTCAATCAGGTAGAGTAAGTGTTAGTCATTTAACATACAAACTAATAAGATCATGGGCCACAAAAGAGTTGACATAACTGAAGTAAGAAAAAACAAAAATACATATCGAAGTGCAATGCAAAGCGGGAAAATATGAATATGGATGGAAAATCATACAAAGTAATTGGTAATGAAGTTTATTACAATCATATAAATATCGTAGAGTTCGATCAACAATTATAAATATATCAAAGAGTACTTATACAGTATTGTGTTAAATATGAACAAAAACAGAACAAAGATAATCATTTTTGATAAGTTGTGGTTGTTGAATTTATACATGAACTTCTACTTGCATACTTTTGTCTTCTAAGTTTTTTTTTTCGAAAATCTTCTAAGATTCTTGGTTGTGCAAGAGTAAGGATTAATTGAATAGCTAGTGTGAATGGTGGGCCATAAATCCTATAAATTCTCCAAATACAAGTTTAAGAAAATAAAATGAAGATCTATTGCAATTTGTTTATTCAGTTGAATTGACATGTACCAGAAGTATACAAATGTATCACCGTCACATAAATAAATAATACAGTACTAGTATAAAATCAATTGAATTCAGCAACTATAGCATGCTACCATGGCACTGCATACTCTTGTACTTGATGAATCTAAGTAAGGTAAACCATTTTTTTACTTCAGTCTTTTACACTAAAAAAATCACATTGTCTCATATGTACTGTGAATTTTCTAATATAATTCGGAAGAATATATTACACTTGACGAATCCTCTCACTCTTCAGCTGGAGCTCCGCCACCACCGCCTTTGATCAGCTCAAGCGCGCAGTCCACGATGCCGGGGAAGCTCTCACGGTGCTTGCCAATACCAACACTGCCGGAGAAGACATGGTAGCTCTCCAGCTCCGATGTGGTATCGGCGATGGACTCGAGCAGGCCCTCCATCCCCACTCCCCTCAGGAGCTCCACGTATCCGCCACCGCCCGGGCACGTCATCAACCAGATGATCTGCTGCACCACGAACCGCCGTATCCGGGGGATCTTGAGCTTCGGGTACTTGTTCTCCCCCAGTATCGCCGCCAGCCGTTGCATATACGCCCGCTCCTCCACGCCGGCGCCGCGCAGCTCTGCGGCGAACCGCTCGCCGTCGATGAACCTGCAGATCTGTGTCGTCAGGCCGACGCACACCTCCAGGACCTTGTCGCTCTTCGTCATGGTGACACCCAGCACCACCGGCAGCGCCTTGGTCACCACGCGCAGCCGGTCCCTGTGTTCCGGGCCCGAGTACGCGCACAGGCTGGGTAGCACCCTCGCCGCGTGCAGGCGGCGGGCATCGTCACCGTCCTGCAACACCGAGACGAGCTGGAGCACGTCGGCTTGCTTGAGTATCGCCGCGCAACCCGCCTCGCTCTCCAGCGCCAGCATTGCCAGCGTCTCGCCGGCGCCATGGCTGAGCTCCCTCTCCTCGGCACCGACGAATATCGAGAGCAGAAGCTTGACCAGCCCTCCGGTGGCCATGATCGCTTCCTTTCCGCCGTCGTCCATGGCCAGCCCGGTGAGGACGTCGATGGCCAGCCTCGGCAGACACCTGTGCAGCTGCCCGTACCGCAGGATCGCGCGCAGGTTGCTCACCGCGAACACGTTCTCCGCGACGCCCTGCCGGAGCGCCTTGCCCGTGTTGCCCGTCGTGGACACCAGCAACTTCACCACCTGGAGCGCGCGCTTCATGGCGCGCACCTGCGAGTCGTTTGCGTGCTGGTTGCCGAGGAAATCCTTGGACGCCTGCGTGAAATCGATGATCTTGGCGAGCAGGCCGCGCGCGCTGCTGATCTTGCCGCAGTTGTCCTGGTCTCTGGCGAGCTTCTTGAGGATGCGTAGGCCCAGCAGGTTGAACGGTATGTAGTCGTAGTCGTGGGGCTCAGACTCACCGGCAGCACCGTTGGGCTGCGGATGCATGCCGGACACGGCGGCGCTCCGGCCTGTATAGAGCAGGGACATGACGGACTCGATGGCGCCGGGGATGGCGGACAAGCGGAGCGCGTTCTGGCGCTTGCCGGCGAGCTTGCACACGACCGCCGCCGCTGACCGGCGCACCTCCTCCTCGTCACGCCGCTTCCAGCTAAGCATCTCGACGAGCCGCTCGACGGACCGGGGGCTCGTACCGACCTTGCGCAGAGTTTCGCCTGCGCAGTCCACCTTCTCGGCGAACTGCTGCAGGATGCGCACGCCGATGAGCTGCTCGTCCAGGAAGTCGGACAGGATGAGCTCCTCGGCGAAGCTGACGAGGTCCATCTTGATGCCGTCGAAGATGCTGCCAGTGACGCACCGCGAGTAGGCATCGTAGAAGAAGCGCGTTAGGGACACGTGGCCGTACGCACCCAGTTGGCAGTCCTTGCCCACCTGACGGAGCAGCTTGCAGAAGGAGAACTTCCATGTCCAGTAGGCCATCTCCACAAGGAAGAGCAGCGCCTCCAGCAACGCCAGGGTGTAGAAGAGCAGAAGCGCAGGCCTCATGTTGCCGGGGACGACGCGGCTGCCGACGTCGGGGCCGACGAAGTCGTGCTTCCAGAGGCGCATCACCGAGAGCGCGACGCAGGACAACGCCGAGAGCACCTGCAGCCAGTTGAGCACCCGGGCGATGTTCTGGGAGGTGAACACCTGGCCGGTGTAGGGGAGCAGCGACACACCATTCGGCGTGTGCCCAGTGCGCTTCTCCGTGACGGCCGCGATCTGGCTCTGGAACCTCGCCGCCGACACCGTGCTCGCGTCGCCGCTAACATCTGCACCGTCCACAACGGGCGCTGCCGAGTGGGCTATGGCGTACACGGCGCGGCGGAAGAACCGCGAGCTAGAGCGCAGCGCGCCGCCGCCCGCGTCGGTTTGCGTGGCGTGCTGATGCGGCTCTTGTTCGTCGCGGCCGCCGCCGCCGGTATGGTCGACGAGGGCGTGCAGGATGCGGCGAAAGAACCGGGAGCTGGAGCGGAGCGCGCCGCCAGCGGTGGAGGTTTCCGTGGCGTGGTGCTGCCACTCCAGCTCGTGGCTGCGGCTGAAGACGCGCGCACCCTCGCCGACGAGGATCACGGTGATGCACCAGAAGTCGGTGAGCTTGAGGGTGCCCACGAAGCCGCCGAGGAGCACGACGGTGGCCCACACGAAGTCGAGCTTCCCGAGCCCGCTCGCTGCCTTCTCGAGGATGGCCACACGGAGCGCCAGCAGCGTGAGCTGCTTCTCCGGCGGGTCGCTCCTACCATGACTAGCGCTGCTGCCACCGCGGACACCTCCGCTTCCACCAGGCGTCGGCGTCCACGGCTCGGAGAAAGACACCGACCCTATGCCACCGCTGCCGATCCCACCTCCTGCACCGCCGCCGGGGCGATCCATGATGTCAAGCTTGATGCTCGGCGACACATCGCCGCCGCCCTTCGTGTACTTCATGGGGCCCGACGTGTCCACCGCGTCAACTCAAATGGAGAGCGTGAACTCGAAAGGAACGGAGACGCGGCTCTACATAACGATTCACGATTGTTTGTAGGTCTGCACATGGAAAGTTCAGCGAGGATTCTACAGTTCTTGGAGCGAAATTCAACAAGGATTTAGCGTGAACAGTCAAGTCGCGCAGGGAGAGGGAGCTGACGAGAAGGAGCTCATAAACGGTGACGTCTCGTGTCTTGCGTGTGAATATGGTGGTGACGTGATTGGAAATTTTGAACAATTCAAGTTTGAAGTGGCTCCAACCATTCAGGATTGAACCCAGTTGTCAGAACAAGTGGACAGTAGCAATAATATGCCAATATGGCTGTTTAGAAAAAAAAATGAAGAAAAAAAACAGTGGAAACGAAGGTTCTTCTGAATATCCGATGAAAGATCTTTGCAAAATTCAGATATGGACGTCGCCTAATTGTCCGGTGACGATTAGTCTCATTGTTGGCGGCATTTAAAGAGAGGATAGTGAAGCCTTCAAGAGACATCCAAGCCAAAAATGAGAGTTGAGAGCGCCCATGTGTTGTTAGGTTGGATTTTTTTTTAGTCGGAACTGAAGATTTTTTTTTTCGATAGAGGAAGCTTTTATTATGTTCCAAGAACATTACATCGAGTTGATACAATCATCTTGAAAGAACTCCATAAAGTTTATACTTTTAATCAATGTGTGGACTAGATTATTGCCACCCATGTGCTTGACCGCTTGGGATAAACATTCCTTGGCCACCTGCGACAATTGTAGCCATGCCACAACAACCAAAAAAACCTAGGAAGCCGGACTCTGTAGTATAGCCCAAGCATGGGAACGTATCTTATCTGTGGGATTCTGTCTCTAATTAAGACCACATAAATCTAATCCGATGGCTAAGGGGTGTGTGTGTGTGTGTGTGTGGGGGGGGGGGGGGGGCTCCATCCTAAAGGTGGGGCTATTTTAGCACTTAAACCCCCCACATCTTAGCCATCAGATTAGATTTATGTGATCTTAATTAGAGTTTGCATAGTTTGCACAAGAGGCTAGTTTACATAGCATACGTTCCCTTTCTTAATAGCCGAGCAACCAACAAATGGCACCCAATCCCGACAGGACTAGCAGCTTGAAGTCCTTACTTAAATGAAAACATGTTGGATATACTATAAAGGTTGAGAAAGACTTGTAGTCGCTTGTACAACGGCCTAAACTACATGAGCAAAATGACACTTGAAAAACCAGATGCTTAATTGTTTTATTCTTATGACAAAAGTAGCAATCCTCTCTACCTTGCCAATTATGCTTACTACATGATTATATTTCATCAGTATCACTCCCCTACTTAAGTATCAACAGAAAATCCTAAGTTTTAAAGGGCCTTTATTTCTAGGCAAAATTTGTCATAGGACAACATTGGAATGTGGCTTTTGCTAGAAACCACTAAAAAACATGCCTTTGCTAGAACACATCCAAATTCATGGGAAATATGCTAGTAGACACTCAACTCATTATTATATTTGTTTATAATAGACAGTCATGCAAAATGACAGATATGCCCTTCCCTCTTTATCCCTTCATTCAATCAGAAGGTTCAGACGGATCGATATCACACGGCTCCGTCGGCCGTCGCAGTTTCCATCGTCCTCCTCCCCATTCTATTGCTTCGTCGACCCCCACCTACTGTGCGCCTGCCGTCATGGATCACCGACGCGGCACTGCCATTTGCGCCGCCGGCGCGTCTGCCGTCGTCTGCGGCCCTCTCGTCGTTCCGTCTGACGCCCACCGACACGCCACCCATGCCGCGTCGTTCGCACTGCGTCCTTGCCTCGCTCCACTGGCCCGCTACAGGTCGTTCGCTTCTTCGTCGCGCCAAAGTGTATGAAGAAAGCGCCGGTAGCGCCGTCGCGCCCACCAAGTGTTTGAAGAAATGCCAAGCAGGTACCTTATGCTCGATTTCCTCTTCGTTCCTCCTTTGCTTCACCTGCAGATGTGCTCATCTTCTTGAACCGAGCCGAGCAGTAGCAGCGTCCAGTACCATGGCGATGCAAATGGATCCATCACAATTCTTGAGCCAACTATAGCTGAAACCTGTTTCTGGATTTTCTGTTCTCTGACGTGAATGAAGTCTGTAGCTGAAACATGCACTTGTATTGGCGAATTGGAGGGCAGGGGCATACTTGTCCAATAATATGTGTTACTGACCTGTTTGGATGTGAAATATTATTTTAAGGACTATAGTGTGTTGTAGCAAATTGGTACACATTTGTAGTGTCTTTTGGCAAAGACAGATTTTCTTAGTGGTCTATGGCAAAAGCCAAACTTGAAGAGTGTCCACCAGCCAATTTTGCCTAATTTCTAAGGGGCTGAAGACTTGTTACTTTTAGTTCCCAATACCTAGATGGTATATATTGAGGAGGACATGGTGACCTTCCTCGAGGGAGCTCTTGTTTAGGAGGATCCAATTGGTGTTCATGGTAGCTGTCACATCTGGGATTTTTGACTTCGGTTCACAAAAATCTCGATGTGTCCGCGCATTGCATTCATTCATGAGCATGAGCATTCATATGTGTTTTGCGTGATAGATCTAGCTTGTGTGCAAAACATGATAATCTCAAGTGCTTGATGTGATGCTCACTAATTACATTTAGACATGATGATAGCCTAAATTTATTAGGAGGCCATGTAAATGACCAAAGTTAAGAAATTGTCTCTTTTTGACTTAGCTTCTAAAAGTTGTTTGCTAAAAAGAGTCGAAAAGTGTTTTCTCGAAACTCCAGATGAATTTGGGGTTTAAAGCTTTTAGTTGCAGAATTTCATAAGCAATAAAAGTCCCAATAACAACTTCTTGGAAAAATGGGTGTAAGACATATGTTTGGGAGGTAGAAGACAGGACTTTCTTTTAAATGGATTTTAAAATGGGTTTTATTTTGGGAATTTATATTTCAAAAACAATGCAGAATTTGGGAGAACTTTCTAAACATGAAATATTCTACTTTTTGAGAGGAATACTTTTCATGTAGAAAGTTTCTCCAAATTCTTTTTAGTTTAGGAGATAATCGTGCTTTAAAAATCATGCGAGAGGAGTATTTTTATAAATTTAATATTTATTTTGGGGGGACCCACCCGTCGGTCTCACCACCGACAGGGCAGATCCCCCGTGTCCTCACCACCGTCGCCGGTGGAGGTCCGGTCGGTGCGTGGAGGAGGTGCGTGGCGCCCGCTCCCGCACTTGCCGAGTGTCGAGGACGGGGAGGGGAACACCGAGGCCGTCGCCCTCCGTCATTCTCTCGCCTTGCTCCTGTCGCCACCTGATTTCCCTCTCGGCATCGTCTCCATCGCCGCATCGTTCTCCACCTCTCTCGCTAGCGCCGGGCCAAGCGGCAGCTGCTGCTTGTCGCCGCCGCATCCTCGCCACGACTTCGCGTCGGCGCCTCCCTGCTCGCCCACCTTCACCACTCCGCCCTCCCTCTTTCTCTCACGCGTGGACGAGAAAGCACGCCGCCGCTCTCACCGTCGAAACAGCAACAACAGCGCCCTCTTGCACCGCTTTCCCCCGGCCGCTCCGCACTCACGCCGCTCGCGCGCTCGAGCACGCCATCGCCGGACCGCCGGACAGGCCGCCACAGCCTGCCTCCGGTCAACCAGTGGGCACCGGTGAGTGCGCGGGGTCTACGCGGTGCTCCGCCGCCCCTCGGCGCCATCAGGGAGCCGCCCCACCGGCCGGCGCCGCCGTTTTCCCGGCGTCCTCTGTTTTCCCGTCGCGAGGACCTTCGGTTTAAAATTAGAAGCCTTGGTGCAAAGGTGCCGATACGTAGGGTTGCGGATAAGGGCTTCGTTAATTTCGTGAAGTGCGGGGCCAAATCGCAAAGTGTTTGTCCTATCTGGATAAAGGAAAATGATTTTCAGATTTCGGTTTAAATCTTGTAAAATCCATATCTTGCTCATTTCTTGGCCAAATCCAGTGATTCAACTTGCAATGTTTTTCTTATGTCATGAACTGTGCAAAGAAAATATAAGTTGCCATGTTTGTGATGTTTTTATGTGCAGTTCTAATTTATTTTAGGTATTGAATTAATCTTGGGAAATTCATAGATAATAGAGGGTAGCTCAGAAAAATATGGTTCTTGTTTCTATGATAAAGTTTCATAGCCATTGCATGAATAGTTTAGGAGTTATGGTTATTACAATCTTGTTGTCAGGACTGTTTGGTTGCTGGAATTATCAGAACCAGTCCTGGTATTGCCTGTTTTAGGTGTAGTTAACCTGGGAATCAGCTTGTGATGTCTTCAGATGTTTGATGGAGAATTTCATAAGCTTTCCAGAATGTCTTCATTTATATCCATAGGGTCTATGGTTGTTCAGTTATGATTTATTTACTGATCTGCTAGTTATATGGTTAGGACTAGTATTGATGCTTGAATGGGTGATGTTGTGTGCTAGGCTTATTGTCAAGTGTTCATGGTGATTAGTGGTACGATGGGTTGCTAAGTAGCTTATTAAGATGATTGGATCATGATGACTTGGTTAATATGATTATGCTTGAGTGTAATCTCTTTGGCTTTACTGGCTTGTTTGCTAGTGATAGTCGTAATAGGATCATTACTACATGAGCATCCATCATCATCAACCATATGTGATCGTGCATATGTCGGCAAGTTATTTATGCATGCATCCATGTATCATTCCAGGATCACGATTAGGGGTTTGTTGGGAAGGACAAGGATCCCGAAGGACAAGTCGCGAAGGAAGTTCCCGCACAGGAGGTGATCGGGAGTCGGGCGTGAAGTGATCGAGTGTCGGAACCTCGACGTCGCTCCACAACGAAAGGCAAGCCCCGGAGCATTTCTCCTACAGTTTGCCAAAACTCTTGCATCTTTTATTGTTTATGTTGCATTACATGATAGGCGTTGATCGATACCCTTGGTGCATTACCTACCTTGACTACTTGATATACCTACCCTGATTAAGTGTAGGACGTTATTGCATAGCCTAAAATAACTAAACGGTAGAAGTCGGTTGATTGGTGAATCATCCGCGAGGTTAGGAATAACCTTCACATGATATGGTTGGATCGAATGGGAAATCTGGCACATACCCAAACGGGAAATATGCAGAACTCTGTATTGTTCCAGCCCTCAATCAAGATTGAAAGCTTCTCACATTTAGGAGGTGATATGGCACCCCGAAGCTTAGTAGTTCCATTTGGATTGGGTTTTCAATAGAGTTGAGTGTGTTGCCCACAGGCGCGATTTATAATTCCAAAGGGCCGGTCATTCCGGAGAGACTTGGTAACCGGGCTAGCCCGGGGCAACCGTATTTATTGAATCCCGGGTCCGAATAGGAGAACAGTGACCAACCACTCACTTCGCGCGTGAGTAGGGTTTGTGTGAGAAATTTACCCTCAGCTGAGTAGGAATCGATTATAATCGCCATCGTCCCTGGATAGTGGATAACTTGATGTGAGTACATGCAATACAGGGCAAAAACGGGAAAATTGGTAACGGGGTTATGATGCCTGGACGGATTATGGATATTGTTTATGATCAACCATGTGAAAGGATGATTGCTTTTATACTTCTACTTGATGTTGTTATAGATCAGGAGCAAAACGTAGTATGTGCAGGGATTACTTAAGAGAATAAGCTTAGTATAGATCACCTAATGAAGATAATGTAAGCTCAAGTCGTTTATGCAAGAAAGGGTCAGCCAAACCACCATATGGCCTTGCATATGCTTATAAGAGTCCTTATTTTCTGGTTTGAGACGGGTAAGTCTAGCTGAGTACCCCACGTACTCAGGGTTTTATTCCCACTTGTTGCAGATCATTTGAAGTGTTGTGTGGCAACAAGATGGACCTGTATCCCACTACGGGAGGATGTAGATTTAGGACAAGATCAACTCTTATATCTCTTCTAATGCTTTTGTTGGATATCGACGTAGGTTGGCACTCTATGTTAAATAAATAAGTGTGTGTGTGGGTTTCAAACAGAGTTTTTATTCTGCTAAAAATTGTAACTCCGATTTATGATAATCTTCCAATTAAGACAAGTGTTGTAACTATACTAGGTATGAAATATATGATCAAGTGGGTTGTAATGGCTGAACTATGATTCCTGGTGTGTCGTTGAAAAGTTTGAAATCCTTCGTGATTTCGGATTGACTGCCGGGTTTACATGGGCTCAAGTGTGTTCTTCGACACCTTGGCGTTGATATTCATACTTGTGCTTATGTAAATTGGTCGGGTCTGTGACAGCTGGCATCGGAGCAAAGGTTCAGTTATTACTGTTCACTTGAGCGTTTCAAAACAAAAAGAATTTGTTTTACAAAACTATTTGCCAACTCATAGTTATATAGGTGTTTGAAAACTATGAGTTTAACTTAAGAGTTGCCAGTAGTCGTGTCCATTATGCCCGTATAAGGACTATCTAGGTGGCTTAGTTAGGGACTGACTCTGGGGGATTGCATCATATTTTCTTTGTCGCGCTCATACACGACGGTTTTGTTTGAGAGCCATTCACTTGAATGGTTGTGTATGGATCAATTTTGCCTCTACGCTCAGGTAAGTCGGGTCGCCGCCCAAGGTAAGGTGAGCTGTGAGAGCATGACTGGATACACTGCCAGTCTAGGGGAGTGCTTAATGGTTCTCGATCATTTTCATGTTCTACACATGACTATGAGAAAGTACCCCATGTGTGGGATCGTCTTGTGGCGATGATTTTGGGGTAGCGTGCACCTACACGCAGGGATATCGGGGATAGACCTGTGTGGAGAAGGGTGTTGAATAGGGATAGTTGTAATTGGAGATTTGACCTTATTCTTAAGGTGCCGAGTTTTTACGTCGACTTGCATTCATGGGGAAATGGGCTGAAATGAAATCTTCTGTAGGTACGCTAACCACGCAAGATCGTGTAGCCCGACTAGTTGTCGTTATATGAGAGCACGTTGTATGCCACCGCCTAGACGTTAGATTATATGGTTTTTTAGGTTTGTGAGGACGTACGGAACGTGCATGCATCATGTTTTATGCTCATCTCATATAAACTGCATTATTTCTTTCCTTATAAATTGAAAGCTTCTCTTCGATAAAATGTACCAACTTAACCTCCGTTTCATGAGAGTCGAGATTCAATGGTACAAATGGCATAAGTGAAGCATACCAAGCAGAAGTCAACCAAAAGATGAGTGCTACATCAACAACCTGCCAGTTGTGAGCTTTGTGGTGCCAAGAAGTTTTTGTGAAGCATGGAGAGCCCTCTCTGCTGTGGCAAGTTTTATACTTTGTGGGCCCATAACCCACAGGTTGAGAGCTTCGCTATCAGTGGAGTATGGAGCTAGAGAATCAGCATCCAAATTTGCTCCCAGTTGAGGTAGTGATTCCCACCAAGGATGGTAATTTGTCCTTTGTTTGGACCTCTATTATCGCTCGAGGTAGGAGCTCCTGGGAAGTACCAATGTGATGGTTACTTGGTTTTGGAAGGGTCTGGTACTAAGGGTTGCTGACAAGATTTTTCGCGCCACTTCCGGTGTATTTCCTCGAGGTGACCCATACCATGTTGTGTGGCGTCAACTTAGTGGGACTACACTTGTTAGTGGTAGCGATGAAGTTGAGAGTAGCAACAGTCTAGCTTCCAGTGCTATGGTTGCTATGATGAAGAGCTATTTTTGTTTGGAGAGTGCGTTCGAGTCTCTCGATCATGATTTCAATCATGGTAAGGCTTCAGGAAGTGAAATGAGAAAAGAGCATGCTGATGAAATGGATTGCTTAGATGACATTTGCTAAGGATCAGACTATCCAGAGGAAGAAGGCTATGTGCAGGACTCGTGTATAAAGACAGTTTTGGAGTTGACAGGTACCTTTTGCCAATAGCATTAGGCCTTTGGTACAAGATGCGCTATAACAAAATGAAGCTTGGAAAGAGAGAACTTGGGGTCATCTTCGTTGATGATGGCTCCACAGCAAATGTGGAATTGGTGGAAAGATCTCAGCAATGCCGACATGAAGAATTAGAAGGTAGAAGATACATGTTATGTGGAGAACATGGACCAGGAAGCTGAGGAGTAGTTGGAGTGATGCCTGATAGTAGAGTTGATTGCTCCCTTTTTGTGGACCTTTATGTTATGGCATGCATCCATGTGTGGTAGGTGCCATGATATGTTGGTCGGTAGAATTGTATGATGTGATGTGTTGGTTGACGAATTTGTTTTAGGCTAGCCGCTATGATCAAGTATCATGTTAGCTTATGGTTTAGTCTAGAACGTTGTTGTGGTTTAAGAGAATGTTTAACTCTCGTCCTTGGAAGTTCGCTTCCTTCTTGTCGGTCCATGATGGTATGTCGACGTTGGTTCCTTGTTGTCACATACCTAGACCAGTTTTAAGCGAATCTTGCTATCCATCATACCTGTAGGGACGACATGACCTTAGTGTGTGTAGATATGCCATGTTTGTTCCCTACACACTCCTTGTGTTGGTAGCCTCTAAATTTTAAATCAGATTCACTTTTACCTTGTCTTGTGCCCAAAGCTGTTGGTACAAGATGTCCTTCCAATTATAGGGTATGTTTTTAATAAAAATCATATCATTGGTCGTGGATTTGGTGATATAGTCTCGATTGAAGTTCGTAGTGCCGTGATGGAACCTAGGACCCCCTGTGAATTGATCAGCACATGGTTGGGATACTAGGAGACGTGCCAGCATTGTGATTACCAATCGTAACATGTTACCTCAGCTACACCAGTGTAATATTTCTGCCATGTTTCCATCCTACGACATTCCTTGCAAGTTGTAGGGTATAACTTTCGAGATAATCCTCCAACACATGGTCGTATTATCAAAAGTCTGATAATGTCACTTTCGGTGGGGTGATTTTTCTCCCCATCTCCTTCGAGATTGGAATAGTGCCTTGCACATTCTCCTTGATTGATTGGCTAACTGCTTGTGCACGTGCTTAAATTTTAATAGTAGATTGATTGGTAAAATAGTCCCATTGTTATGGCTCGTGCGAATAGCAAGATGTTAATGGTAGTTTAACCCCGTGCCCAAAGAGTTTAGTGGCTTTTTCGCCGATCCTTGGGCATTAGACTTGTGGTTTTGCTAATCTTCGGATTGGTAGCTAACTTCGGTTAGGTAATGATTGTCTAACTAAGATAGTTTCCCAACAAGCCTTGTATTGGGAGACCATTTTGACAAATTGGAGGAATAACCCTGAAGATGGTGTGCCATGTGTCATTCCTTGTTTTTCCTTGTTATCCCCTAATTTTGCGACCATCTTTGATTGATCTTGTTTCTATCTCGCGCATGATGCCTATTCGTGCGAGAATATTCTCTGTCGAGCAAAATTGCATATCGATGCGTAACATCTGTGGTGGTGTCTTGAGGAATAACAAATGGTGTCGTGATGCAACCAAGAGCTCCCGGTGGCTGCAGACACAGGGTTGAGCTATTTGGTACTCACGAATATCATTGTTGACAACTTCGACCCATTGTATGGATTACCTCGATGTGAAATCTTGCATGACTCTACCTTGATTATCTTCGACATCCGTGGGTCATCTTGTGATAATGCTGACCATGAAGCCTTTTCTTGAGGTGCGACATCAGCTGGCTTGAGAAGGATAGGTCACTAACATTAACCTTGTCTTGACTATGAGAGATGGTAGGCCAATGGACTACCAAGTGTTTCCCCTGGAATCACACTATCTCTCGTAGAATGTGTGCTCCTCTGTAGTTCATGTAGAGTATATGATGCGTTTCGACGCATGTTTGAGGTATGTTTTGGGAATAAACGTAGATTAGGTAAGGTTTGTGTTTTGTTAGTGTCTAGTTATTATCTTCGTGTACTTCACAAATATTGCCTATATCAGCATAAATCGTTGAGAGTTGTCGTGAAAACGGTAATCTCAAAGTTTCTAATGTTGAAAGGCAACTAGTTGTGGAGTAGGAGAGGTCTCTCTCCAACTTGTCGTAGCTTCACAATTAGTCTATAGATGCATGTTTGGCTTGTATGTTTGATAATTTATGAAGGGCAGTGTTGTTATGATTGTTGGATAAGTTGAGGAAGTCAGAATCGGCCAATGTAAAGATGGTGTTTCACCTGATAAATGGAATGATTCCCTATTTCGGGGTGCTTTTGGAGAGGAATTAGAATTCATCTATGAGTTAGATTCTCTAATGCTTTCTAAAAGTATCCATGATTTATGGAGTTAAAGAAGGGAATTCTTCAGATAAAGCCTCTTATTAGAGCAAATCTTATGGATTGTTGGGCTAGTGCCAATACCTAGTGCTTACTTATTAGCGATATTCAACTTTGATTCCTGTCCACATACGAGATTTCCATATGTTTTAGTTATAAAGCACTCAATCTCCTATGCGGTATTTGGATGTTGTTTACGCTAGAAGGTTTGCATTTGGAATCATACCAGGTCATTCATGGTGTCAAGATGGTCATGTATCAAGAATTCAACATATGTGATTTGGTGTGATCTTAGATGTACCAGAAATCTTGCTACATCAAGTATGGTCTAGCATGAGAAATTGGATTATATGATGGTACACTCTACGTAAAGTTAGGCACGAACCCTATTGGAAGAGTGTTCTCGATAATTTTTGGTTATAGGATCCAGTAATAAGATCATATACCTCATGTCAAGGATTGGAATTGTAGTTCTTCGATGAAGGAGTTGGACTAGGTTGATCAATTCTGCTCTGTAGAAGGAAGAGTTTAGCGGTTTATGGTCAAGTTTGGAGACCTTGACCTAAGAACTTTGACTTCTACATGAGTAGATTGGGAGTTATTGACCTGCTAGGAATTTTGATTTCTACATGAGAAGATTTAGATCCCTTTGACCTAAGAACTTTGACTTCTACATGTAAAAGTGAAAATTCTCCTTCAAGTTGAATAATATTGGCATGTTTATAGCCAGTTCTCCTTTGAAGGGCTTTGCCAATATTAAATTCGTTCCAATTAGTCCTACGATTACTACCTACGAGTTGATGAAGTAGTTTCCATCCCATGGAAACCTATGCTTCGCTTCCTTTTGTAGTAAACATTGTAGTGTTTTGAGGAACCATTTGATGTGTTTGAAGATGCGAATAGCAGATTCCCTTACATATAACACTAGACGCCTTCATTTAGGCAGTTATCAGTTGTATATCACGGTAACTTGCCTTTGTGAAGCCTAGTCCTGGGAGTAATGTAGGAGTATTTGGTACTATTCTTTGTCATCTTCATACTTAAGATTAGCATAGAAGAGGTGAGCAGCACCTAAGAGGTATGGATATAAAGCGTAAAGTGTCTATGAATAGACTATTGGCAGAGTAAGTCATCATGGAATCAACTAGCAGTTAGAGATCGACCCATAAATCTGGTTGAGATGGTTGATCGCTTAACCTATTCGGCGTCCCTTACGTGTGAAAGCTCCGAACCATTCATAAGGGATTACGAGTAGTTCGCAAGGATGTTTTGATGTGAGGTGTTTTGAATACCGCTGTGCCCCACTCGGGGTTACCACCACAATTCATCCTAGCGAGATCTGCTGGTTGTTGTCAAGCAAGAAGGAATATGGAAAAGGTTTCCATCATGATAAAGTTGGATCATGTCAAAACCTACAAGATGAGTGAAGATGATTTACGACTATGAACTACTTTTGGGTCTCGTATGTCATAAATCCGAGATGCAAGTCTGTCTTGGATGGAATAAAGACCAAGTCCGAGGGGACTTGATGTGTGGATCAAATCATCCAGGAGATAGCAAGTGTTGAGTTTCATCAGGATCAGAGTGATGGTTCTCGCAGGAAAGGAAATGACGTTATGTGAGATATCGTTTTTCTAAAAACCAAAACTAACCCAATCTAATCTCGAGGACGAGATTCTTTTAAGGGGGTAAGGCTGTCACATCTGGGATTTTTGACTTCGGTTCACAAAAATCTCGATGTGTCCGCGCATTGCATTCATTCATGAGCATGAGCATTCATATGTGTTTTGCGTGATAGATCTAGCTTGTGTGCAAAACATGATAATCTCAAGTGCTTGATGTGATGCTCACTAATTACATTTAGACATGATGATAGCCTAAATTTATTAGGAGGCCATGTAAATGACCAAAGTTAAGAAATTGTCTCTTTTTGACTTAGCTTCTAAAAGTTGTTTGCTAAAAAGAGTCGAAAAGTGTTTTTTCAAAACTCCGATGAATTTGGGGTTTAAAGCTTTTAGTTGTAGAATTTCATAAGCAATAAAAGTCCCAATAACAACTTCTTGGAAAAATGGGTGTAAGACATATGTTTGGGAGGTAGAAGACAGGACTTTCTTTTAAATGGATTTTAAAATGGGTTTTATTTTGGGAATTTATATTTCAAAAATGACGCAGAATTTGGGAGAACTTCCTAAATATGAAATATTCTACTTTTTGAGAGGAATACTTTTCATGTAGAAAGTTTCTCCAAATTCTTTTTAGTTTAGGAGATAATCGCGCTTTAAAAATCGTGCAGAGGAGTATTTTTATAAATTTAATATTTATTTTGGGGGGGACCCACCCGTCAGTCTCACCACCGACAGGGCAGATCCCCCGTGTCCTCACCACCGTCGCCGGTGGAGGTCCGGTCGGTGCGTGGAGGGGGTGCGTGGCGCCCACTCCCGCACTTGCCGAGTGTCGAGGACGGGGAGGGGAACACCGAGGCCGTCGCCCTCCGTCATTCTCTCGCCTCGCTCCTGTCGCCACCCGATTTCCCTCTCGGCATCGTCTCCGTCGCTGCATCGTTCTCCACCTCTCTCGCTAGCGCCGGGCCAAGCGGCAGCTGCTGCTTGTCGCCGCCGCATCCTCGCCACGACTTCGCGTCGGCGCCTCCCTGCTCGCCCACCTTCACCACTCCGCCCTCCCTCTTTCTCTCACGCGTGGACGAGAAAACACGCCGCCGCTCTCACCGTCGAAACAGCAACAGCAGCGCCCTCTTGCGCCGCTTTCCCCCGGCCGCTCCGCACTCACGCCGCTCGCGCGCTCGCGCACGCCATCGCCGGACCGCCGGACGGCGCGGACAGGCCGCCACAGCCTGCCTCCGGTCAACCAGTGGGCACCGGCGAGTGCGCGGGGTCTACGCGGTGCTCCGCCGCCCCTCTGCGCCATCGGGGAGCCGCCCCACCGGCCGGCGCCGCCGTTTTCCGGCGTCCTCTGTTTTCCCGTCGCGAGGACCTTCGGTTTAAAATTAGAAGAAAGGTGAGGGCCTTGGTGCAAAGGTGCTAGACACAGAGGGTTGCGGATAAGGGCTTCGTTAATTTCTATGAAGTGCAGGGGCCAAATCGCAAAGTGTTTGTCCTATCTGGATAAAGGAAAATGATTTTCAGATTTCGGTTTAAATCTTGTAAAATCCATATCTTGCTCATTTCTTGGCCAAATCCAGTGATTCAACTTGCAATGTTTTTCTTATGTCATGAACTGTGCATAGAAAATATAAGTTGCCATGTTTGTAATGTTTTTATGTGCAGTTCTAATTTATTTTAGGTATTGAATTAATCTTGGGAAATTCATAGATAATAGAGGGTAGCTCAGAAAAATATGGTTCTTGTTTCTATGATCTTGTTTTGTCATGCTATGTCTGTGGTAAAGATATTGGGTATGCTTGTTGTGTGAGAATTTGGAGTTGTAGTTCAAGCTTGATTTATGATCTAGGAAGGAATTAATTCATAAATCAATTATAGGAATGTGATCTGAGTTTGATAATTTTTGTGGGCTCATTGTATACCAATGTGCAGCCCTTGATGCCATGAAATGCATGATTTGAAAGACTTGGTAGTACAAAGTATTTTCCATTGGCAATCTGTCCTGCCACTAGTGAATTTTGTGTAGGTCACCTGGTTCATCCAAATGGGTTGAAATTTGGATGATGAACCTTACTTGACTTGTATTACCTACTGTAATTTTTGTAGGAATTTAGGAGTAGCCAATCATGGTGCTCCTGTTCAACCCATAGATGTTCAAATTAGGGGTTAAGTCCATTGATGCTAAGCTAACCTAATTATAGGCTGAGTTTCTGGTTAACTTGTCTAAAGATAATAGTGAGTTCATTATCTTATACATCTACTGATAAAGTTTCATAGCCATTGCATGAATAGTTTAGGAGTTATGGTTATTACAATCTTGTTGTTAGGACTGTTTGGTTGCTGGAATTATCAGAACCAGTCCTGGTATTGCCTGTTTTAGGTGTAGTTAACCTGGGAATCAGCTTGTGATGTCTTCAGATGTTTGATGGAGAATTTCATAAGCTTTCCAGAATGTCTTCATTTATATCCATAGGGTCTATGGTTGTTCAGTTATGATTTATTTACTGATATGCTAGTTATATGTTTAGGACTAGTATTGATGCTTGAATGGGTGATGTTGTGTGCTAGGCTTATTGTCAAGTGTTCATGGTGATTAGTGGTACGATGGGTTGCTAACTAGCTTATTAAGATGATTGGATCATGATGACTTGGTTAATATGATTATGCTTGAGTGTAATCTCTTTGGCTTTACTGGCTTGTTTGCTAGTGATAGTCGTAATAGGATAATTACTACATGAGCATCCATCATCATCAACCATATGTGATCGTGCATATGTCGGCAAGTTATTTATGTATGCATCCATGCATCATTCCAGGATCGCGATTAGGGGTTCGTTGAGAAGGACAAGGATCCCGAAGGACAAGTCGTGAAGGAAGTTCCCGCACAGGAGGTGATCGGGAGTCGGGCGTGAAGTGATCGAGTGTCGGAACCTCGACGTCGCTCGACAAAGAAAGGCAAGCCCCGGAGCATTTCTCCTACGGTTTGCCAAAACTCTTGCGTCTTTTATTGTTTATGTTGCATTACGTGATAGGCGTTGATCGATACCCTTGGTGCATTACCTACCTTGACTACTTGATATACCTACCCTGATTAAGTGTAGGACGTTATTGCTTAGCCTGAAATAACTAAACGGTAGAAGTCGGTTGATTGGTGAATCATCCGCGAGGTTAGGAATAACCTTCACATGATATGGTTGGATCGAATGGGAAATCTGGCACATACCCAAATGGGAAATATGTAGAACACTGTATTGTTCCAGCCCTCAATCAAGATTGAAAGCTTCTCACATTTAGGAGGTGATATGGCACCCCGAAGCTTAGTAGTTCTATTTGGATTGGGTTTTCAATAGAGTTGAGTGTGTTGCCCACAGGCGCGGTTTATAATTCCAAAGGGCCGATCATTCCGGAGAGACTTGGTAATCGGGCTAGCCCGGGGCAACCGTATTTATTGAATCCCGGGTCCGAATAGGAGAACAGTGACCAACCACTCACTTCGCGCGTGAGTGGGGTTTGTGTGAGAAATTTACCCTCAGCTGAGTAGGAATCGATTATAATCGCCATCGTCCATGGATAGTGGATAACTTGATGTGAGTACATGCAATACAGGGCAAAAAAGGGAAAATTGGTAACGGGGTTATGATGCCTGGACGGATTATGGATATTGTTTATGATCAACCATGTGAAAGGATGATTGCTTTTATACTTCTACTTGATGTTGTTATAGATCAGGAGCAAAACGTAGTATGTGCAGGGATTACTTAAGAGGATAAGCTTAGTATAGATCACCTAATGAAGATAATGTAAGCTCAAGTCGTTTATGCAAGAAAGGGTCAGCCAAACCACCATATGGCCTTGCATATGCTTATAAGAGTCCTTATTTTCTGGTTTGAGACGGGTAAGTCTAGCTGAGTACCCCACTGTTGACATTTCTAATGCCACTCAGTGTTAGGTTGTCATCCCCAACATGCAGAGTAATCCAGGTATCGTTATTTATATTTTTACCACTCGGGGAAGGGAATGCACTTTGGATAATGAGTGATGAGCAATGCACATGCCGTAATGGAGAGCTTAACCTTGTCTCAGTATCGATCATCTCATACGGGGTAAGTGTCACATAAAATATAGGAATGAATGATAAATGACATAAGATAAATGAGAGCAATTAGCCACATAAAATAATAGTAATAAGCCATCTCAACTTAGCACTCTAAGCTTATAACACTAGCATGGACTAGGATGATCTAGGGTATAATCCTATGTTATTCTAACTATAAGGTCAAAGCATACAATGATTAGTGCAAGAACATCTAGCAATCATGGCGGGAAAATGTTACATCTATGCATAGTGATATTACCGAGAGAAGACAAGAGACATAGCAATGACTTCAATGTAATAGGTTGTTCTACTAAGACCTACCAACGGGGATGGAATACAAAGGACTCAACGGTACCCGCCAATAGGGTGCAATCGAGATAAATACGGTCTAAGCACCACGCCTACACAATATTTACCACTCACCCATCGATCTAATGAGTAAGCGCTATACGATCCTATGCATAAACATAATTCTAGTCCAACTATGCTAAACATATAATCAAAGTAAACTAAGAACAATATAATTGAGAATATAATCAAATAGAGCAAAGTCAAGTATGATATAATAGAATAGAATAAAGTACTACTCATAGTATCATCACGAACAATGATGAATATTACAAGAATGTAGAGGGAATTACCAAGAACTCGACAGATCCGGACTCCAAGCTAGGCTTGATTCTACTAAACTATTCTCAAGCCTCTCGAATTCGATGAGAGAATGAACTCTTGAATGAATTAGCGATCAAACCGACCTACCCCACCACAATGCCGTGGGTCCCCGCTTCCCGGTGTTGCCTTGGAGTCTTCTAGATTATACAATTTTACAATCATGACATGTGGGCCTCCTTTGGTTCTCTTTAACGATAACCCCCTGTAAAATAGACAATCACCAAAACTCGTGGGACCCCTATATCTAAATTGAGGTGAACTCATATTAGTCCTTTCTCTTGCTGCCGGATCGGGAGTTGCTACAATGCTTTCACTCCTCACAAGTACATGCGTTCAAACAAGAACTCTCCTCCGGATTAGAGTGAACTATCAAAACTCACTCATATTACCTTTCACCATGGGGCTTGTAGGTTTTTGCAAGGTTTTGAAATAAAACTTCGCCTTTCAAGTCTCTCATTTGTGGTATTTCTGGATCCTCTCCAAGGCATGAATAGTGTATGCCTTTTCTCTCTTCTCTCAAGAATATGTGGTATTTGTGGAACTAAGGCATAGTGGAAAGTGCCTTCTCTCTCTCACCCTACTTTCTAATAGGCTTATGTGGAGCTCATAGGTGGGAGACACTCAAACTCACTTGCATATATTGCACGGTTAAGACATGGATCCAATAGGAACTAAAATAATAATAAAGTCATATGTGCATGTGAATGAGGAAATGAATGATAAGGTGATGATGGGATGACGATGATAAGAAAATGATTATGAGGGGTACTCAAGTGGTGAACATCTACTTCTACACTTGCTCCTTGAGGATAACATGACACCACGGCTACTCTTTCTTTTCTTTTTTTTTTTCTTTTTTTCTTTCTTCTTTTTCCTTCTTTTTTTTTTAGAGCAACCAATACACAAATGGAGCAGCGAATTATTTCTAAATGTTCACTCCCGGATTTTTGGATGATGTGAAATGAATGGCGTATGTATATGTGGATGAATGAATGGATGCGTACTCCCTCTCCCGGGGTAGAGATAGCATAGTAAGTGGGGGAATGCGTACTCCCGGGATAGGAGTAGCATAAGTGCGTATCTCTAAGGTAGAGATAGCACAATATGTGGTGGATATGGATCTATATGTGGGTGGTACGATCTAATGCATAGATCAATGGATGGAGAGCACATAGTATTGACTTTAACTTTGCATGATCACACTCAATGCCTATAAAGTCTACACTCAAACCTAAAATATGATCTATTTAAACGGATGGGTTTTCCTAATCTAGTAAGCATGAATATATGGCTGTGGTAGGAATTTGAACTCTCATCATAAAGGAACTCATCATGCAGGAATTTAATACTTTCAAAGATAAATTCTCCGAAACTCTAGTATGTCTAGGAACAAGATGAGCAACTGACTCAAAACCTTCCCATATCATACCCGTCAACCACCTAGACTTAGATCAAGTGTTCGCTACCCACAAGTTTCTGGTTCGAGCAAATCTCAAATCTAAAAAGAGAGTGCAAGGTTGAAAACTAGGTACTTGAAAGGAATTACGGCGAGCAACTATTCATCATCTCCATGTAGAGTTTATTCTAGGGATCACTTTTAAAGGCACAAGAGCTCTCCAAAAGTAGAAAAGATAAATAAGGAAATCTTTACGGGTTTCTATGGTTATGCAACTTTTTTAGTTGTTTTAATCAAAACACACACTCTAATAAAGCATAAATAGATAAGTTGGAAACACTTAGCTTGGTATACGGATGCTCTCCCCAAGGCCGGATGTTGACATAGTCATCGATCGAAGACGTTCTAGTCCTCCCGGGAGTGATGGTTCTTGATCTTCACGCGGCGCAGCACTCCGATAGGGGACTTGGATGTCCTTTTGCTTGTTAGCTCTTCATGATCCTTGATGTTACGTGAAGCTCAAATAGACAACAAAGCTTGTGGAACTAATTAAGCGTTAGTGATAAAACCTCTAGGCCACAGTTGTCTAGAACTTTCTTAACTTAGACTTGTTCTAACGGGATCACAAGAAATATTTTTATCTTTTTATTATTTAAGGAATGCGAGACGGGGAAATAAATATCTTTGAGAAATTATTTTGTGCCACCACACATGGGGCTTGGCGATTTTTGGATGCGAATGCACAACATCTTTATTTTCTTTTCTAATGCGAGATGGTAAAGATGCAACTAAGATGCAAATAGGAAAATAAATATGCTAAGGTAAAAATGCAATCTTTGGAAAGTAATTCTTTGATAAATACCAAGTTACCTCTTGGCGTGGCGTTCGGTGGTTTTAAGTCCTCCGAACGGGGCTTGTCATGTTTGCTCATTTTTCAAGGGCGCATTAGGGGCGCCTCGATGGACGTGCGCCTCGTGTGTAGAATTGATTCGATTTTGCTTTTACCTTCCACCTTCTTCGTTGGAGAGGGTGACCTTGAGGAGGAAGCTTCTTGGGGCACTTGTTTCTCTTGGTAGCACCTCTTCGGGTTCTTCTACAATGTTCTTCTCTTCTCGTACCGATCTTCATATCCCCGAATACTTCTCCCTCATAGTCGGCCCATCCATCTTTAGTGATGTTCTTCTTCTTGTTCTTTGCGACAGTACAATTATATAATTATTATTGAAGTAGCGGCGTACCTTCTCGGTGGGAAAGTGGAAATGGATCTCTCATATAGATGATAGCTTTCGTGGTGTTTAGGAATGGTCTTCCTAGGATGATTGACTCCAATCTATTCCTATGTAGCTATGGGAGCTTGATTCCCTTATTCCCACTTGTTGCGATATCATTTGAAGTGTTGTGTGGCAACAAGATGGACCCACCACAATGTATCCCACTACGGGAGAATGTAGATCGAGGGCAAGATCAACTCTTATATCTCTTCTAATGCTTTTGTTGGATATCGACTTAGGCTGGCACTCTATGTTAAATAAATAAGTGTGTGTGTGGGGGTTTCAAACAGAGTTTTTATTCCGCTGAAAATTGTAACTCCGATTTATGATAATCTTCCAATTAAGACAAGTGTTGTAACTATACTAGGTATGCAATATATGATCAAGTGGGTTGTAATGGCTGAACTATGATTCCTGGTGTGTCGTTGGAAAAGTTTGAAATCCTTCGTGATTTCGGATTGACTGCCGGGTTTACATGGGCTCAAGTGTGTTCTTCGACACCTTGGCGTTGATATTCATACTTGTGTTTATGTAAATTGGTCGGGTCTGTGACAGTAGCAAGGAGCCAAGGAGCCGCTCTGATTCCCAAGGCTAAAAACAAACAAACTTGAAAGAGGAGGAGTCGGCGGAGCCACTATTCCTATAGCTCTACCGACTTTGTGCTATAGTGACATAACAATAATTCTCAACAATAATAGTGGAGTCGGAACACCCATAAGTTATGCCAAATAGCTACTAAGATTGTTTAATTTTTGGAATCCATCCAATTCATTCCCTCTCTTGGATCATTGATCCTTAAAATTGGTATCACAACCTCGTAGCCTTCACTAACTCGAGCATTGGCTCGATGAGGGAACACGCCGCCCAAAGTTCAAGAGGAGTATCTTTCTTTATTCAAAACTCTGAATGTTGGCTTACCTTGAAGTCCATCCCCTAACATTTGGAGAGTGGTTTTCCATCATGTTTGAGACACCCATGAATGTCGAGCAAACCAAGTTGAACGCTTGTGCTAAGAATGCCTTATTTAATTTGAAAGCTTACCTTGAAGTCCATCCCATAACATTTGGGGAGAGTGGTTTGCACCATGTTTGTGAGACCCATGAATGCCGAGCAAACTAAGTTAATGCTTGTTCTAGGAATGCCTTCTTTGAAGACATAGATAAGCAAGCTTTCAATTGGATCCTAGTTGGTCCTTGGGGCATGATGTTTGACAAGTGCTCATCAACATCAATGAAGGCACCACCGCTGACCGATATCGTGTGCTTATGGCCAAGCTTGACTCTTTCAAGATGTCCGCAAAACAACTTAATTTGCAATACATGTATACTAGTGTTGGGGGGAACAACCTCCGCTAGGACCCCCCTACTTAGCTCCGCGGCCCTAGCATGGGCCAAGACAGGCAAAAGCGCCAGTCAACCTCGGACAACCATCGCCGTCGTGTGCTCTTTCACGACGAAGGTCGTCAGGTCCGTCTTAGCAATTCGGCGAAGGTACGTCATACCTCCGCATTCGGGCCCTTCAAATCTCTTGTCGTACAGGTACATGATGATTCGGAGGAGTCTCCCAAGACCTCCGCGATGGGCAGGGCCCCCGAAGACCTTCGGAGGAGGTGTTCAGCCACCTAGCTCCATAGGCGGCGGAAGACATTCGGACGATCGCCCGCAAGGTTGACGCGAGGCAGCGTCGATGACCCGACGCGTGGCGGCACCAGAGGACGACTCGTGGAGTCCTGGAGGGCATGACACGTGGCGTCTCGGGATAGGATTAAGAGGAGTTGTATTTAATTTTACAAAATACAATATTGCCCCTGTAGGGGCCCACTTGTAAGTGTAATCGAAGTTCAAACCCTAGTGTAAAAAGCCATATGACCCTTGGTATGGCCTATAAATACCAAAGGCAGGGCAAGTGTATGGGGGGGGACTCTGGACATTTTTGGTCCCAATTAATGCAAAACCCCTGATGGGGGCCCACTGACTTTTGTCTTGCTTTGACAATTGTTTGGATCCCACACCCTGATTGGGAAACCTTCGCCCTCCTCCTCCGGATCCCGGTGAAGGTAGGGGGGTAAGAGTTTATACCAACAACTAGCTTAAATGTTCTTATTGAGGAGATAAGCTCTCTTTTCTTATGCAACTCACAACTGGAGAAACCAACCGGAAGATACTCATTACTCTCCATAACCCAAAGTATGGCATCGTGGTTTTCCAGTATCCATGAGAGAGTGAGACCTCGATAAATTGGAGGTGTATGAGCTTGTAAACAAGATTTGGACCCTTGATGTTAATCCATGGAGAAACTAAAAGAGTCATCCATGCCCAAGGATCTTGCCTTTGCGGTTAAAACATGGAAGAAAGACTAAGAAAAAGGCCAAGAACAATGTCATCCCTTCATCAAGCTCAAGTGAAGATTCAAGCAATGAAGGAGGACATGACAGGTCACGCCATGCTCATGAAGAAGACTTACGAAATGCTCTCAACATTTGCGAAATAAAGGATTTCATCGATGATCAAGAAGAACAAGTCCAAGGCCAAAATTCCATTATAGTAGTACATAGGTATATGCACTGTGGACTTTATCTGCTAATCACTTCTATACCTCGGATGCCTGTTTTTCTTTTGTTATTCTTCAGGTAACATGCAATTTTGTCATTGTTTGGTTATATTTAAAAAACATGAATTATCTCTTCGTGTTATTTTCTAATTGTACATGTATAAGAATATTTCCTTAAAATTCGTAAACATCTAGACACGTGAAACATAGCAACTCACTTGTGTAATTGTACAAATTGAATGAATTGTTGTCAGCTGTGTGGAACTGTTGCATTTATTCGCTACTTGATGAATGAAACTATACTCGTTTGGCATGGCACGCGAGTCTTTCTCTGTACAAAACTGTCCTTGTAGTTTTCATACTACTTCTTTAGATTCTTTTTTACACTCTGTGAATTTGGATGTAAAAGAAACGGAAAAAATGAGTGCACACTTAGCTAACTTTTATGCATTTCCATGCAACCTTTCAGTCTTGAGCTCGGGGTCCACCACCGCTGCCGGCGATCAGCTCCAGCGCGGAGTCCACGATGTCGGAGAAGCTCTCACGGTGCTTGCTGATGCCCACGCTTCCCGAGAAAACGTGGTAGCACTCCAGCTCCGACGTGGTGTCGGCGACAGACTCTAGCAGCCGCTGCATGCCCACCTCCCTGAGGATTTCTACATACCCGCCGCCGTCATGGCCGCCCGGATTTACCATCAGCCAGATGATTTGCAGCACCACAAACCGTCGGATTCGCGGGACCCTGATCTCCGGGTACCTGTACTGCCGCAGGATGCTCGCCAGCCGCTCCACGTATGCCCGTTCGTCCGCCACGCCGGCGCCGCGCAGCTCGGTGGCGAACTGCTCGCCGTCGATGAACTTGCAGATCTCCGTCGTCAGGCCGACGGACACCTCGAGTATTTTGTCTCTGTCCACCATGGTGGCGTTCAGCACCGCCGGCAGGGCCCTGGTCGCCACGCGCAGCCGCTCCCTCTGCCGTTGCCCCGAGTACGCGCACAGGTTCCGCAGCAGCCTCGCCGCGTTCAGGTGCCGTGCGTCGCCGTCCTGCAACGTCGTCACGAGCTGGTCCAGCACGTCGGCACGCTTGAGTATCGCCGCGCAGCCGGCCTCGCTCTCCAGCGCCAGCATCGCCAGCGCTTCGCCGGCCTCGCAGCCGAGGTCCGTGTCCTGGGAATTGAAGAATATCGACAGCAGCAGCTTGACGACGCCTCCGGTGGCCACGATGGCCTCCTTGCCGGCGTCGTCCATGGCCAGCCCGGTGAGCACGTCCGTGGCGAGCTTCTGCAGCTCCCTGTGCTGCTGCCCGTACCGCAGTATGTCGCGCAGGTTGCTCAACGTGAACACGTTCTCGGCGACGCTTTCCCGGAGCGCCTTCCCCGTGTTCCCCGTCGTGGACACGAGCCTCTTGACCACCTTGAGCGCGCGCTTCACGGCGCGCACCTGCGAGTCGGTCACGTGCGGGTTCCGGAGGAGCACCGGCGACACCTGCGTGAAGTTGATGACCTTGGCGAGCAGGCCTCGCGCGTTGCCGATCTTGCCGCAGTTGTCGTGGTCCCTGGCGAGCCTCTTGAGGATGAGCAGGCCCAGCAGGTTGAACGGCAGATAGTCGTAGCCGCGGGTCGCCGGCGAGGCCCCGTGCTCGGCGTCGGCGGGCGGAGCATCGGGCAGCTGCGGGTGCATTCCGGACACAGGCGGACCCCTGCCGGTGTAGAGCAGGGACGTGACGGACTCGATGGCCCCAGGGATGCCGGACACGCGGAGCGCGTTCTGGCGCTTGCTGGCGAGCTTGGACAGGATCTCGGCGGCGCACCGTCGCACCTCCTCCTCCTCGGGGCGCTTCCAGTTGAGCATCTCGACGAGGCGCTCGATGGACCTCGCGGCGGTGCCGACCTTGCGCAGCGTGTCGCTCGCGGAGCGGTCGCTGTTGGCGAACTGCTGCAGTATGCGCACGCCGATGAGCTGCTCGTCGAGGAAGTCGGAGACGATGAGCTCCTCGGCGAAGGTGACGAGGTCCATCTTGATGCCGTCGAAGATGCTCCCGGCGATGCACCGCGAGTAGGCGTCGTAGAAGAAGCGCTTGAGGGAGACGAGCCCGTACGCGCCCAGCTCGCACTCGGCGCTCACCTGGTGGAGCAGCTTGCAGATGGAGACCTGCCATGTCCAGTACGCCTTCTCGAACAGGAAGAGCGACGCCTCCACGAGCGCCAGCGTGTAGAAGAGCAGGAGCGCCGGCCTCAAGTTGCGGCCGCCGTCGACGTCGGGGCGGACGAAGTTGTGCTTCCAGAGGCGCATCACCGAGAGCGCGACGCAGGCGAGCGCGGAGAGCACCTGCAGCCAGTTGAGCAGCCTGCCGATCTTCCTGGAGACGAAGACCCAGCCGGTGTAGGGGAGCAGCGACACGTCCGGCGGGTTCCAGGCGCGCTGCCTCACGAACGCGACGATCTGGCGCTGGAACAGCGCGGCCCTAGCGCGCGCGTCGTCGCCTCCGGTGCCGGTGGCGGCCGCGGCCGGGTCGACGATGGCGTGGATGATGTGGCGGAAGAAACGGGAGCTGGAGCGCAGCGCGCCGCCGGCCGTGGAGGTCTGCGTGGCGTGGTGCTGCCACTCCAGCTCGTGGCTGCGGCCGAAGACGCGCGCGCCCTCGCCGACGAGGATCACGGTGACGCACCAAAAGTCGGTGATGCGGAGGTCGCTGGCGAACCCGCCCAGGAGCACGACGGTGGCCCACACGAAGTCGAGCTTCCCGAGCCCGCTCGCCGCCTTCTCGAGCACGGCGAGGCGGAGCGCGAACAGCGTGAGCCGCTTCTCGGGCGGCTCCCGCCCGCCGTCCCTCCCGGAGCTGCCGTACCCGCTCCCCCCGCTGCCCGGCGTCCGCTCCCTCCACGGCTCGAAGAAGGACGCCGAGCGGGGACCTCCGGTGCCGAGCCCGCCGCCGCTGCCCTCAGCGGTGGCGGTTGCACGGTTCTCCATGATGTCCAGCTGGATGCTCGGCGGCACATCGCCACCGCCTTTGCGCGAGGCGCCGTCGCCGTTGGACTCGAGGCGCGTGGCCTCGCGGCTCTTCTTGTACTTCATGGTGGCGCCAGCTCAGAACTCAGAGAGGGTCGCTGATCCCGAGGGAAGAAAGAAACTGAGAAATGAAGGTGAATCCGAATCCCGCGGCTCCAACAATGGTGGAACTTAAAGGGCTCAAGAACACGAAGCGAACGGAGATGCAGTTGTCTGACGTTTCTCTATAGAAGTAGGAGTCCAATTCGACAAGGGAAACTTGGGGAAGGAGACGACATCGAAATGTCGACGCGGAATGGATCAGGGTCAGGGATTTGGGCATTTGGCGCCAACAGTCAACTCGCGTACGGCGAGCAGACAAGAAACGGACGATGATTGGTGACGACTTGGTGTCCTGGCGGGGAGATAGTGGATTAATGGCGACGTGATTGGAATCTTTCAACTAATGTAACACTGCGGGTCATGGCGGGTGGTGTAAAGAAATAGTATCGTGTAAACTGGTGCTAATTGTATGCAGCGGCGAGAACAAAGTCTAATGAGCAACAACAACCTGCATGTATATAAAACGATAAAAGGGGGAATCCGGTTACATGGTGGGCTATGGCCTATGGGATGGGATATACCAATGGACCAGCACAACGAGAAAACTGTAGAATGTACTCCATCCTAAATTGTAAATTATTTTAAAAATCTTGAAGAGTCAAATCATTTTATGATTGAACAAATTTATATTATAAGACGAACAGATCATAGAACAATTTGTAGGACGGTCCAGTGAGATGTTACCCAGTAGAGCTTAAATTCTGGTGTTCGCATCTTTTTCTAGTATTTTTCCTAGGATTTACCGACGTTATGCGTAAAGTGGTAAGCGACATTCCCGTCGACAACGAGACGCCAGTGGTGGCTTCGGGAATTCTCTGGATCTGCTGGCTGCTCAATCCCTCCGAGGTGCTCATAGGGGTAGGATTTACATACGTGTGTCAAATGGGTGAGTGTGCATGTATATTGGTACGTCATACGTTGTCTTGTGTAATTCTAAAAAATATATGATAAGATAATAATATTTCGATGTTAACTAAGTATCAATAGATTTTTCATTAACTAACATTTCGATGTTAACTAAGTATCACTAAATTCTTCATTAACTATACCTCATAGTAAACTTACTTGATGTCATAAGAGCATCTCCAAGGGTTTTGTATTTGAGGTTTGCATTTGAGTAATTTGCCAAAAAGCTCCAAAAGAGGTATCCAACGGTTTTACATTTGGAGTTTGCAATTTGGACAACTTGGCCAATTCTCTTGGAGATGGACTATTTTTATCCTTTGCATTTTCTTTTGGGACTTTGCAAACAACAATAAATGCCAAGTCAATTTACCAAAGCCCTTGGAGATGATCTAAATTGTTGAAGTTTTTTCTATAATTTTGATCAAACTTGAGATACTTTTACTCTATAAGATTTTTGGAATAAATTGTAATTTAGAATGGAGGAAGTAGATGTTTTGTATTTGTTTCTATTTCTATACAATTGTCACGGTGCATTATCCATATAGGAGTAATAAGTTTTTTTTTTTTTTGTAATTATCCTAGCACTATCGTCTAATAAAATATGTGGCAAAGGTTTTACCGTCGTTTGAAACAAATAGTTATCTTATCCTAACACTCCTTTTGCATGTTCCTATGACCCGAAAGGCCTCTTTTGGATTTTATATATCCCCTTGGTTTCCAGAAAGCAAGACGCGAGCGAATCTGAACGCTGCGGCGGAACAATCAAGTCAACCAACAGGGCAACGACCAACGACTACGTCCGCACAAGAACGAAGATTAAATTGCATGGATGAGACAGAGAAAACAAACTGAGACGTCCTTTTCCGCCGACCCAGGCAAGCCAACGTCCGCCAGCGCATCGGCGTTGGCGTGCAAGCAAATATCAAAGCGAGCGGCATATGCCACGGCCACGGTCCACAATATCGAGACGCTGGGAAACTAAACAAACGCTGCTTGCGGCGCTGCTGCACGTGCACGTTTGGGCTCGTTCGGACCTGGGATGCACCGCGCCGACCACGCCTGTCCCGACCTGTCCACCGTCCTCTCCTTATCCACACACGTACCAGGACCACGGCGGACGTGGAGCCTGATTTCTTTCTTCACCGCTGCACCTGCACACGGCATGCATCGCACGCGAAGTTTCTTTCAGTCACTGACGGGCGCCTCTCGTCCGCCCAGCCCGTATTCGTTCGCGCGCACGGCCCGGGTCCTGAATCTCCTGTGAACGCGGCCCGGGACCTGATTTTCCTGGGGCCGCCGGTCGAAGGCAGCGGGCAGTAGCAGCAGGGCCCAAGTGCCAATTGCGGCCTGGTCCCGTGGTCCACCTGCAGGAGAGAACGAGACATCTGAAATCTCAGAAGAAGAAAAAAAAGAAAGAAAGGATAGAACTAGACAAAGACCGCGCCGGACAATCCAAGTCCAAGCAGCACAAATTCAAAAAAAAAAAAAAAAGTCCAAGCAGCAGCTACAAGAATAGTACAAGGCCCGTCTCATTACCTGCGGAATGGCCCGGGTGTGGATGCAACGCCAGATCAAGTGAGGTACTTTGACCCCCTCAAAAAAAAAAAAAAGAGGTACTTTGTTTTTTCCTTGACAAGTGAGGCACTTTTTCCTTGACAGTTGAATCATCTGATCAATTGGCCGCTTGATCCTGGAAACTAATGCGCTTATGGTACAACAAGTTTTTTGAATAGGCGTACTCTCTATCGTCGCTGGTGGCCTGGTGGAGTGGAGGAGTTGAAGACCCTGGCTGAGCCAATTTTTGTGAGTTTTCAGTTTCCACTATATATGTGCCTTTAGGCCCCGTAGTTGTAACAAGGTCGCTCACGAGCTCAGTGTTTTGGGTTTGCATAGTGTCGAAGGAGAGGAGCACATTTCGTGCAATTTTCCGGTAAACATATTTGCATGTCATTGCCATCGATAATTTGTAAGCAAGATTGAAATAAATTGACCCAATTTTTTTTAAAAAATTGTGGAGTGGCCCTTTCTTTATCTTCCTCTCTTCACTAGTACTACATGAAATGGCAGCAGGGTTTGCGGTTGGCGGGTCCGCCAGGGCTTCCATTCCCATGGATGGAAGAGATCCTTCCACCGCGGCCACATGCGGGAGGATGTGGTAGACAAGTGCATGCTTCACATTGGTAAGTTCCTCATGACGAATTGCAATCAAGGGGAGAGGAATGTCCATCGAGGGAGGTTTCTCGTCAAGAGTGATGATAGTTCATGGGATGCGAACATAACCCATGTACGGACTTTGCACGGATCCGAGGCACCAAAAATAGGAAGAGAATAATGATAAAAGTGGAAACCACCAGATCCTTGTCAAATCATTCCCTACATTTAAAAACCGTGACCTTTCGCCTATTAGCACATTGCAAGGCGCAGGGGATGCCGTCGCGAGAGAAACCTGTGCGGCCACGTGAGAGCGGCTCCTACCGGCACCGCTAGCTATAATCCGTAAGCGAGACCGGCATGGGGCGCGTTTGTCGTGAGAGGCGGTCAGGAGTCAGGACTGGTCCTAAGGTTTCCTTTAGGAATTTTGTAGATCTTTTTAAACAAACATTACAATACTACTAGTACTACTCATTTCTTTTTTATATACACATATACGAAATGTTATTAACAATCAGTTAACTATACATACAGATTAAATTACCTTAAAATTTTCTTCTTTGTTTTTTCTTGTCAGAATCATACTTTCTTAATAGTATGACACTGTTCAAAACTTCAAACTTATAGAAACATTTAGTAACAAAAATTCCGGAATCACGTGAGAAACATTTAAGAGTTAAATGCACTGTGGGTACATAAACTTGTGGCCTCGTCTCATTTGGTTCCGCTAACTTAGAAACCGGACATCTATACCCAAAACCTTTAAAACCGGTTCAATTAGGTCCAAAACCGTAAACCAGCCCGGTTTTGCCGTGTAATTTATCAAAAACTACCCTCTCTGGTCTCCCATCTCACCCCTGAGCCCTTCTTCTTCCTCTGAGCAGTGACCCATGGCCGGCGCGCGAGCTCCTCCGCCGCGGCCCCCATGGCCGACGCGCGAGCTCCTCCGCCGCAGCCCCATGGGCGCGCGAGCGAGCTCCGCCGCGGCCCCATGGACGGCGCGCGGGCGAGCTCCGCCGCGGCCCCATGGACGGCGCGCGAGCACGAGCTCCGCCGCGGTCCCCATGGGCGCGCGGGCGAGCTCCGCCGCGGCCCACATGGGCGGCGCGCGAGCGAGAGCTCCGCCGCGGCCCCCATGGGCGCGCGAGCGAGCTCCGCCGCGGCCCCATGGACGGCGCGTGTGCGAGGGTTGGGCGGCGATTCTGATGGGCATGGTCTCCGGCAGCATCCCGTGGTTCACGATGATGGTGGTGCACAAGCGCTCTCGCCTGCTCTAGCAGGTGGACGACACCCTGGGCGTGTTCCACACCCACGCCGTGGCCGGCTTCCTCGGCGGCGCCACCACGGGTCTCTTCGCGCACCCGGACCTGTGCCCCATGTTCCTGTTCGTCAGCAACTCCCGCGGCGCCTTCTACGGCGACGGGATGCAGTTCGTGAAGCAGGTGGTGGGCGCGCTCTTCATCATCTCCTGGAACGTGGTGGTCACCAGCCTGGTGTGCCTGGTGGTGCGGATCGTGGTGCCACTGCGCATGCCCGACGACGAGCTGGCCATTGGCGACGACGCCATGCACGGCGAGGAGGCCTACGCGCTCTGGGGCGACGGCGAGAAGTACGACTCCACCAAGCACGGATGGTACTCGGACAACGATGCGCAACAAAACAAGGCGCCCAGCGGCGTCACGCAGAACGTCTGACTGGACGAACTATTGCAAAATATATATCTGGACTGGTCGACTGGAGGGAGCTCCGTCGCGGCCCCCATGGGCGGCGTGCCGGCGAGCTCCGTCTCTACCTCCGTCTCTAGCTCCTCCCCTGCACCAGATGAAGCTAGGGTTCCACTTGCCAGTGACATGAGTGGGGGGGGGCAAAATGCATTGTAGGATGCTAGGGAGGGGTGTTTTTGATAAATCGCGCGCCAAAACCAGGCTGGTTTTTCGGGTTTGGACCCAAATGAACCGGTTTTAAAGGTTTTGGGTATAGATGTCCGGTTTCTGAGTTAGCGGACCCAAATGAGACGAGGCCACAAGTTTATATACCCACAGTGCATTTAACTCAACATTTAAATTTCTGATTCCTACCTGCTGCCGCCTGGCACCTGCCTGGGACGGCCGAACAGGGATGAGCGAGGGAGCCCACATGTGAGATCTCCGCTTGTGATTTCCCGCGTGCTCTGCTCTGCTTCTGGAACGCCGCCAGGCCGCCACGCTCCGACGCGTCCACGCCCGGACGCGCAGGAAGGAAGGCGACGGGAATTTCGCGTCGCGTCGGGCGGAGCGTGCGTCCGTGCGTGATCACGGGGCCGACATGAAAAACACATGTACATGTGTCCTGCCGAGTGCCAACAGCTTGCCGAATGCCCACTCGTCAAAAATGTGCTGGGCTAGGTGTGAAAGCTTCGAGCAAACTGATGAACGCATCGTGCGAACGTGGTGTTATAATAGTAGCGCCGTTTCATCCATCGGATGATCTTAGCAGCTGTCTCTTAAACTTCATTTTCCGTATATTGGTGCGTTCACAGTTCACTCTTGTGCTCGGTATTAAAAAAACTTTTATTTTCCATACAGTGCATTCACTCTTGTGGCCCGTATATATGGCAAAAATGAGATATATATATATATATATATATATATATATATATATATATATATATATATATATATATATATATATATATATATATATATATATATATATATATATATATATATATATATATATATATATATATATATATATATATATATATATATATATATATATATCATTTAGACCAGACCCAAAAGTCTCTTTATATCTTTCATAATATTAGAAAAAGAATTTTCTATATTATAAAAAAGCCCTCAAACCCTTTTCTTTAATAATTAGGTATTCAAATATTGATATCATATATTCCGAATTTCTCGCTAGTCATACACGAGGAATGAGAATGGCTAGTCAAGGCACAATTTGACGATGAAAAAAAGATAGTCAAGACACAATCTGATGATAAAAACGTGGACAAATATATAAGCGGCTACCAAACTCTATCCCTCTCAATCTCTCTCTATCACTGGCCGGCACTTCCTCCTTGACACCACTCTCTCTCTCTCTCTCTCTCTCCCCCTTCCGACCCCTCTCTCACCGATGCCGGCGCGCCGCGTGACAATCGAACAGATGATAGGGGCTTGACCACGCCCTCTCTTGGTGCAGTGGCGGCCTGATCACGTCCTCTCTTGGTGCGGCGGCGACCGGGGCTCCCGCCAACCTTCTCCCCATGCGACGTATCTAGGCAACCAGGGCAAGGATAGCCATCGTGCGGTGAGGACGAGGATGGGAGGGCGTAGGTGAGGATGTCAATCGTGGCAACACGGCGTTTTAAAAAAAAACATTTTCTTTCTCACTGTCACTGCCGATTTGCAAGTTGTCAGTGATTATATCCATCTTCACTGCCCACTTTCACCGCCGCCGAGCAAAATCGATGGTGATGGGGTTTCATTCCTACTCCTTCTGTCCCATAATCCCAAACGTTATTGTAGTGGAGGAAATGATCTAGGTTCACCATTCGTTGAATGCACCTAGACGCAGTTGCGCGACGCATTCAATGTTTCCTTGCTATACTGAAGTAAAAGCTAAAACATCAAAAGATCTGGGATAGATGGAGTAACAATGATGAGATATCTATAGTAGCAAAACTAAACTAAGAGAACTACTCTAAGAGGGATGGCCTCCTTTCCTTGCGCTCCGTTGGCCTCATTGGAGAGAAACAAGAGAGGCCCCTAGCTAGACAACGACCCTGTTAGTTGGTTCGTAGAAAATGGTCTAAGAAAGAGAAATTTACCCCGTGTTATCTACTTCTCATTAATCTATATATTATCTACATATAATTCAATTATCATATACCCCGCTGTTGACACAAAATGTGGCGCACTGTGTCTCACACACAGCAAGCTGGAAAGCTTAGCTTCAATCGGGTGCCCGGGTGTCTGAATCCGGTGGCGTGCGAGTCGATTTGACCTGAAAATCGACAAGGGATAAAATGGTAAGATCAAAAAACTGGAACATGCCGGGTGAGACCAGACAGTTCCATCTTTACGGCCCTGAAGCCACTTACGACGACACATAGCTATAGAAGCTATCTGTCAACAGAGATTGCAGTTCATTTGGCTAAAGTAACATAACTGATGTAACAGAATGAACTTGCCGAATACATTAAACGAAGACATGTTTGAACAAGATTAAATTATTAAAGCATATCAAACTATATCTCAGGTTTAAAGCATCATCAAGCACTAAAAACTAAAGATAAGTAACTTATAAATATAAATCTACTAAATAACACATGCATAGGCTATTCTAACTAGTCTGCCGCACGTCTAGCCTTCATAAACCCGTCAAGCATAAACCCAAGCAAGCTAATCCACCGCATGATACCACTTGCTATGAATTTACACCACTCCTTACTACTAGATCAATCCACCGCATGATACAATCTAACAATAAAGAGCTAAAAGCACGTAATTACTTAACAGATCTATAAATATTCGCTACATGTATAAGCATAACCGTATCGGCAAGATTGCCGAATCGGGGTCCATGAAGAAGGAACAAACAAGTAACATGTAAAAGGAGCCTATCAGATTAAACCGATCTCTAGTCCACCGGATGACTAGCTCTAGAGTAACCCAAAGACCTGCATCTGCCGCACGGTACCCGGTCCTGTCAAGGCTTATCTACATCTAACGTGAATGAACCCACAACACGTAACAATCTAGATCGATCTAATTCGGCTATATGAAATTGATCTACTTGATATCGAGTAAACATGAAATTATGACCAAAAAGCCGAAAAGAGTATCAATCTAGATTGGGCAAAAGAGTGTTGCAAATAATTAAACATTAAATAAAGTATGCAACACGTGATAACTTAATGAATCTATTAGATCTTGCCAAATCTAAGAGAGCCGATAACTATCTTTACTCATGTCTTAATCCGCCGCACGATACAAGGCACAAGCAAAAACTTCCCATCATTAAGCTTAAATCCGCCGCACGATACTAAGCAAAACGGATGAGACTACTTGCATCATAATCTAAATCCGCCGCACGATACTAGACATGATAGCAAGGTTGCCGGGACTTACGGAGGTCGACGGATCGATTGGCCCTCTCGAAGAACTCGACGACACGACTAAAGGACTCGAAGGGTGGCACGTAGCCGGTTGTATTGATTTGGTTATGAACGTTTATTACAATGGTCGAGGGTTTATATTTATACCCTGGACAGAACATGAGTCCTAAGCACTTACGAACTATCTAAACAAAATTGGAAAGATAAAGACACGCTGACTCTATCCATAATCGGAGCTCTTGACCATCACGACTCCTTCCCTTTTCGATCGCTTCCCTTTCCTTTTTCCGCCTTCAAACGAAGCGGTTGCCGACCGCTTGGCCATTTGCCGAACACATGGAAATTAGCCGACCGCATATGCATTTGCCGAATCTCTCTCTCTCGCGCCCGCGGGTCCACCTCCGTCATATTCCCGACCAAATTCTGTGTTAACACATGCCCCCTCAATTTCGAGATAAAAGGGTTTTATTTCGAAATTGACTGTCAGCCGCCTTTCGCCTAGGTCAAGACCGCCAACGCCCGCGGCCGTCACTTGAGATCTGCGCTCGCTGTCTTCAATGGCGACGGAGACTTCAACCGGCTCCATCATGGCAACAGGAACTCAAGAGGAGCTTCTAGAGGTAACCCTACCTGCTTTCACCCATTCGGCAATTTACTCGAATCGTTTTCCAGATGTGTTCTTGATTCATCCGCTTTACTTTCATAAAGGAAATGAAGAACGAGATTTTGATTTCCAATCTTGCTCATCCCGGGTCATTTTTCCTTTGCAGACCTCAACGCGGAGCTGGACCGCCTGAGGTTGGCAGCGACAGCGGCGGCCAACCACGTGAACGCCCAGGGGGCGACCCTGGCAGATCGCCTCGAGGCGGTGCCTGGTCAGATCGATCAGGCTGTTCTTCATGGCGTGCACCTCGGCACCGCGCTTGGTCTGGCGGGGATGTCGTCCTGGACCGGGGATGACTACGCTCCGATGCCAACCGGCTTCCGGGGCGGGCTTCCCCATGAGGTCGTTGGCATCGAGGGCCTCCTGGCGGGGTATGACGCCCATGCCGATGCCATGGCCAACGCCACCAACCCGGAGTCCGTCCTCAACAAGCTCTTCACCGAAGAAAAGGAGTAGCTTGTATTAGGATTGGCGCGGGTTGTAAATAAAAATTTTTAATGAAGAATGTTGGTCTTCTCCCTGTTCTTGCTTATCTGTGATGATATTCATTTGTTGCATTTGCTTGAATTATCATCCCTTTATTTAGAATTCGACCGCAACATTCTTGCCGAACGAAATTTTCCCGAACGCACAACGTTGTCTTAGCCGATTAGATCTTGGTCCTGTTCCACGACTTGACGGTTTGTAGCGTAGTACTTCAATTCACTTTATCTTCTCCCGATAAACCTATCAGCTGAAAGATAAGATCAAACTGTTCACTTATACTTTAAAAATTGACTAAAGGCGATACAACTGTATCGGCTATTTTTGTTCTGAAGATGATACACACGATATCGGCTATTTTTGCACTAGAGGCGATACAATAATATCGGCTATTTCTCTCCAACTTCCTTCCTTTGCTCTGAAGGCGATTTTATTCAATCGGCTATACCACGTTTACGTCATAATCACAATTAAGATCCAACTTCGACACTTGGATAAAACTTCTTAAGGTATCTGCCATTGATGGCTCTAGTAAGTTCTTCTCCAAATAGTGTTTTCAATATATACGCATTACCAGGTGCACAACTGACAACCCGAAAAGGTCCTTCTCAATTTGGTGACCATTTGCCAAATGTCTTATCCTTTGTACCAATTGGCAATATTGTTTTCCAAACCAATTCTCCTTCTGCAAATTGCTTAATTTTAACTCTCTTGTTGTAGTACTTGGCAACACGCATTTTATTCTTCTCGATGTTCTCCAAAGCTTTAAGACGAATCAAATGCAAATCTTCTAATTCATCCATCATGAAATCCTTATAATCTTTTTAAATCGAGTCCTTTTGTAACTCAACTCTCCTTGATCCCGATTGCAACTCCCAAGGCATTATAGCATTATGTCCATAAACCAACTCATATGGAGATGCTTGTGTGGATCCATGGCAAGCCATTCGGTAAGCCCACAATGCTTCATTAAGGACCAAGTGCCATCTCCTTGGCTTCTCATCGATTTTCTTCTGAATAATCTTGATCATGATCTTATTTGACGCCTCTGCTTGGCCATTGGCTTGTGCATAATAAGGAGAAGAATTATACAGCCTTATCCCCATGCTTTCGGCAAAGTCACAAAACTCTAAAGAAGTGAACTGAGTCCCCTGATCAGTTGTAATGGTCTGTGGGATCCCAAACCTATGAATTATATGTTCTTTGACAAAACTGATCATATTTTCTGATGTGACCTTTTTCAAAGGGATAGCTTCAACCCACTTGGTGAAATAATCTGTTGCCAGCAACACAAATTTGTGTCCTTTGCTAGATGGAGGATTGATCTGTCCAATTAAATCTATACCCCATCCTCTGAACGGCCATGGTTTGATTATTGGATTCAGGGCAGATGCAGGTGCTCTTTGAACATTACCAAATATCTGACAATCTCGACACCCTTTGTAATATTCAAAGCAATCCTCCAACATAGTCGGCCAAAAGTACCCTGTTCTTCTGATTATCCATTTCATTCGATAAGCCGACTGATGTGCACCACAAGCTCCTTCATGAACTTCAAACATGATCTTCTTAGCTTGTTCTTGACTCAAGCACTTGAGCAACACTCCATCTATAGACTTGTGGTACAACTGATCATCAAGAAGTACGAATTTAAGGGCCTTATATCTGAGCCTTCGGGAAACTTTTTGAGATGGGTCTTTCAGATAGTTGATAATGTCAATTCTCCAGTCATTACTTGTCTGATCAGAATTGAAAGCATCTTCTTCTGCTGCATAGATTTCATGATTTTCCCGATATCCAGAAGCAGCTTGAGCTAATCTATTCGCTCCTCCATTGTGCTCTCTGGGTATATGATGCAAAGTAACTACTGAAAAGCTTTTCAGAAGTTCCCTACACTGTTCATGGTACCCTTGCAAGACATCATTTTTGCATTCATATTGTCCTGTCAACCGATTGATCACCAATTCGAGTCACCAAACACTTCAACAAAGAACAGCCTTCACTTCTATTAACAAATTTAAGCCCTCTAAGCAAAGCCTCATACTCGCTTGATTGTTAGTGACAGGATATTCAATTGAAAAAGCAAATTCAAATGTATTTCCACGTGGGGATATCAAAAGAATACCAGCACCACCACCTTTATCACATGATGATCCATCAAAAAATAATGCCCATGGGGCAATGTTAACCATATCAACAGATAAATCACGATGTTGAGTAATAAAATCGGCAATTACCTGTCCTTTCACTGCTTTTGCCGACTCATACTTTAAATTAAATTCTGACAGTGCTAATACCCATTTGCCGATTCTTCCATTTAAAATCGGCATTGATAACATGTGTTTAATTACATCAAAACTAGATATCACCATACATTCGGCATTTAACAAATAGTGCCAAAATTTGGTGCATGAGTAATAAACACACAAACGAGCTTTTCTATAGCCGAATACCTTGTTTCAGGATCTAGCGTTTTCGGCTAAGATAAGCTATTACCCTCTCTTTTCCATCAAACTCTTGCATAAGGGCCGATCCTATTGTTAGGCTATCGGCCGCCACATACAAACTTGAAAGGCTTTTCAAGTTGTGGAGGTACCAACACCGGTGGTGCCTTCATATATTGCTTGATCTCATCAAAAGCCTTTTGCCGTATGTCACCCTGCATAAATTTCGATCCTTCTTGAGCTTCAACAATGGAGAGAAAGGCAATACTCTTTCGATAAATTGGATATGAATCTTCTCACGAAATTGATCTTGCCTAGCAATGATTGCAACTCAGTAAGGTTAGTTGGGGGCACAACTTTGTCTATTGCTTCCATGCTCTTTTTCCCAACTTCTATCCCTCCTTTGTGGATCAAGAACCCCAAGAATTCACCACCGAGACTCCAAAAGCACACTTATTTGGATTCATCTTTAAACCATGTTTCCTTGTGCACTCCAAAGTCTTCCTTAAATCGGCTAAATGTCCTTCATGGTCTCTCGGATTTGACTACCACATCATCAATGTAAATTTCCACAATTTTGCCGATCAACTCATGAAAGATATAATTCATGGCTCTCTCGATAAGTTGCACCAAAGATTCTTTAATCCAAATGTCATTACTATCCATTCAAATAACCCAATGTGGCCAGGACATCTGAATGCGCTTTGCAATATCTTCAACCGCCATGAAAATCTGATTGTAGCCAATTGCCATCCATAAAGCCGATGACTTCATACCCCGCTGCTGCATCCACTAATAAATCGGCCACCGGCATTGGGTAACCATCCATGGGGGTAGCTTTGTTGAGATCTCGAAATCTATGCATACTCTCATCTTCCCATTCTTTTTGTAGACAGTACTATGTTTGAAATCCACTCGCATACCGCATGGCCGAATAAAGTTTGCTTCAATTAGTCTTTCAACTTCTTTCTTTACATCGGCCAATACCTCCTCTTTATAGATTTTTCGTGGAGGTTGTTTGAAAGGAGGAAATCCAGGTTTTATAGGCAACTTATGTTCAACAATTGATCGATCCAATCCAGGCATCTCGTGTAATCCCAAGCAAAACAATCTTTGAACTCCTTCAAGAACTCTATTAATTTCAATTTATATTCTCGGGTCTAAATTTGCACTGATATACATCGGCCTTGACTTTGTGCTATCACCAACATTGATTTCTTCTAACTTGTCGGCCGACATGAAACCACGACCCAGTTTGCCTTTGTTACCATCGATTGGATTGCCCATTAAAAGTTACTGTTAGAGCCGACTGCTTGGATCGGCTGTTGATCTCTGTCGAACACATTGACAGGACCTTCTTTCCATTTCGTACCCGAAAGGCAGTCTTGTCCATCATACTCCCAATAAGCAGGCTCGGAAGTGGCAACACTCACTGAATCATCAGCTTGAACAATCTCTACATCATCTCCTATCCACCGAATAAGAATTTGATGCATAGTTGAGGGTACACAAGAATTAGCATGGATCCAAATCCCTTCCAAGAAGCATGCTATATGCCCCCTTGCCATCAATGACAAAGAAAGTAGTGATCAAAGTCTTGGATCCAATCATCGGTTCACATGTACTTGCTCCACGAGTATCGAAGCATTGCCAAGAAAATCTCTAAGGATCATGTCACCGCAACAAATCCTCACTTGTCATACCAAGCTTTCTAAAAGTAGCATAGGGCATAATATTGATAGCAGCCCCTCCATCAACAAGCATCTTGGTTAAAGGCTTGCCATTGACATATCCCTTCGGTATAATGGTTTCGGATGACGGTTTTTAATCGGCTTATCAAAGACCGCTTGCCGAGTCAACACAAGTTGAGCCATCGGTCTCGGCATTCGGTTTCATCAAAGTCTCGAGTACACTTCATCTTGAACTTCTTGATCTTCGGGGCTCTAAACTCCAATGGGATAAAGAACACCATGTTAGTATCACCCGAAGGACCCCGTCCATCATCCTTTTTCTTAGGACGCCACACCGGTTTCTTTTCGGCTAATTCCTCGCTTCAGCTCTTGATTCCTCGTACGCCGAACTCTTCTCTTCTGGCTTTTCCTCAAACCAGGAGGGCACCATTGACCTCTTTGCCACCTGTATGAGCTCTCTTTCGCATTATGGGCACTGCTGTGAGCCCAAGCTTGGTCTGCAAATCTTTTCCTCCGATATCCATCAAAACTGTTTATTTTTAGGCGCCGATCGTTCTCTGGAACTTTCATCCCAAGTCTATCATGAACGGGACGGCGGTTGACTCGAGATTGCCTGTACTCTGAATATTGATCACTGCATTCAGGGCAATTGTTCCTGGCAGGTGTTGGTATTTGTTAAGTGCAACTAAAATAAGAAGGATTCCGCAAGCGCACAGAACATACCATTGTAGCATTTTACCGGGAGTATCCAGGTATCGTTATTTATATTTTACCACAGGGAAGCAAGGGTTAAAGAATCTGATAACTCACCATCATGTATCTACTAACTTAGTAAACCAACTAGACTAAAGCAGGGGTAAATGATATATATATGTAAGGTAATATAAACAATAAAGCACACATGAGAATTCTATGATAAATGAGTAGCTAGCTAGAGTGAGAGGACAATGGGAGAGATAAGGTTCCTATATACTTCTCTATTACTTTGGTTCTATGATAACAGGGGATGAATAGATATAGCAATCATACAATAGCACTTTGGAGCAGCAGGTCCTTTCCAACTCTCGAAGAAGACTGGATAAAGTGTAGTTGGGAGAAGGCTGCCGAAAGCTCTACGAAACACCAACCCGAACGTGGTGGAATACAAAGGCCTGACAGAGCTGTCACCTCTGGGGCTACCACAACTATCCGTGGGATTGGGCGCAACCTCAGGTAACCTATAGTCTAGACACCATGCCTATAATATCGATTACTACTCTAGCTATGCGCAATAACTAGAGCACTCAATACGAGCAAAGATCCCATACTAAAGCATAACAACTATACTAAACAATCACAAGATAGGCATAAAAGTAAATAGAGAAGATAAATATATTAAAGCATAAGTCTTACAAGAGTAGATACAAAGACATACCAAATCTCTGAAGACTTCTCCAGAACCGGAGCGCAGCTCCGCTCTCTCTAACTCTCTTCTAGATCTAATCTACTACATTGGAATGTCTAGCTCTAATTCTCTAGAGAAGAGAGGTCATCCATTCAAGGGACGCCTCTACAACTCTGATCCCGCTGGGAGATAATGAATTAGGGTTTAAGGGATGCCTCCTCCAGGGGCCAGGTGCCCTGCTTATATAGCCCTCTAGGATGCACCACAGCCCTCGGATCAAACCGACCTAAACGGACGATTATTATTCATCCTCAAAGGCGGTGGAACAGGGATCCGCGAGACTCGTTCGATTGGTCGAGATGACGGGTCGGCCGACCCTAGGGTGGAGGCGGCCGACCCTTGGCTGGCCCAAATGGGTCATATTTTGTGGGCTGATGGATCTCTTCGTTAGCTTCGATTTGCCGCGTGGATCACCTAAATCGGAGTTCGTATGAGGGAGATATGCCCGTTTTACTCCGGACGGCTCTTGGAGCACAATTGCAATCTTCCGGATGGCGTAACTTTGTCGTCTGGACTCGATTTGGGTGAACCAAAACTCTATTTCATGTGTCTCAATGAGCTCTATGCAATGGTGCACTTTATTCCATCATTTGACATACTTCCATTTGATGATTCTGGTACTTTTCCAGTTTAGTCCCCGCAAAATGCAGATTTACCAAAACTCGTGGAATTCCATTGGTGTAAGCCCTATATCTAGAAGGTAATTATGTTTAGGTCCTTTTTCATGTCTAGTTGACGGTAAAAATTGGCACTTAACGACCGTCAACAACTCCCCCAAGCTTACCTTTTGCTCGTCCCCGAGCAAAGATGAACTCAATGTGGATCGGGAGTTGCTACAATGCTTTCACGCCTCAAAAGTACACATACGTTCAAACAAGAACTCTCCTCCAAATTAGAGTGAACTATTCGACTCAAAACTTACTCATATTACCTTTCACCATGGGGCTTGTAACCGTCACTTGGGTCTTGAGCGGTTGAAAGACGAACGGTCAAGTCAAGCGCTATGTTTCTCGCTCTTTGATCAACTATTATTCTGGAGTTTTTGCAAGATTTTCAAATAAAACTCGAGTTCCTTGTATGAACCTTTCGGTCTCTCATTTGTGGTATTTCTCGGATCCTCTCCAAGGCATGTGCGTAGCGTATGCCTTCTCTCTTCTCTCGAATATGTGGTATTTATGGAATTAAGGCATAGTGAAAAGTGCCTTCTCTCTCTCACCCTACTTTCTAATAGGCTTATGTGGAGCTCATAGGTGGGGAGACACTCAAACTCACTTGCATATATTGCACAGCTTAAGACATGGATCCAATAGGAATTAAAATAATAATAAAGTCATATGTGCATGAGGAAATGGAATGGATGATAAGATGATGATAGGGTGATGATGGAATGATGATAAGGAAATGTTTATGAGGGTTGATCACTTGGTGAATCATCTACTTCTACACTTGCTCCTTTGGGGATAACATTGACTCCCTTTATTCGGAAACCTTGAAACTTCTTGAATGGAAGGATTTGGCTACTCTCTCTCTCTCTTTTTTTCTTTTGTTTCTTCTTTTTTCTCTTTTTTTTTTTTTTTTTTTAGAATAACCAATCCTCTGAAAACGAACCTCTGGAAATGAAACTTTAGCAACGGGGAGTGTATAACTTGAAATGATAAAGATTGAAGCTTTTATGTAAGCAATGGAACGGCGATGATTATTTCTAGATGTTCACTCCCGGATAGGAGTAGAACCTTTTCTCGGATGAAGTGAAATGAATGGCGTATGTATATGTGGATGGATGGATGGATGCGTACTCCCGGGGTAGGAGCGGCATATGTGCGTATCTCTAGGGTAGAGACAAGACAATATGTGGGGAAATGCGTACTCCCGGATAGGAGCAGCATAGGTGCATATCTCCGGGGTAGAGATAGCACAATATGTGATGGATGTGGATCTATATGTGGGTGGTACCTCTAGGGACAGAAGTAGCACGTAATGAATGTAGTATTTATAAAATGGGTGCATGCTTCGAGGACGAAGTAGCATAGATCAATGGATGGAGAGCACATAATATTGACTTTAACCGCATGACTGATTCCTTATGGGTCCACAAAGATAACCACACTCAATGCCTAAAAACACTACACTCAAGCCTACAATATGGTCTATATAAACAGATGGGTCTTTCCTAATCTTGTAAGCATGAATATATGGTCATGGTAGGAATTTGAACTCTCATCATAAAAGAACTCATCATGCAGGAATTTAATATTTTTTGTAAATAAATTCTCCGAACTCTAGTATCTCTAGGAATAAGATGGACAAAAACTCAAAACTTTCCCATTTCATACCCATCAACCACCTAGACTTAGATCAAGTGTTTGCTACCCACAAGTTTCGGTTCGAGCAAATCTCAAATCTAAACAATTGTGTCCAAAACTCGGGAGAGTGCAAGGTTGAAAACTAGGTACTTGAAAGGAATTACAATGGAGCAACTATTCATCATCTCCATGTAGAGTTTATTCTAGGGATCACTTTCAAGACAGGACTACAAGAACTCTCCAAAAGTAGAAAAGAAATCTTTCTCGGGTTTCTATAGTTATGCATCTTTTTTTAGTTGTTTTTAACAAAGCAAGCTCTATGAAAGCATAGATAGATAAGTTGGAAACACTTAGCTTGGTACACGGGGGATGCTCTCCCCAAGCTGGATGTTGACGTAGTCTGTCGATGTTGCCGACTAGCGATGAAGGCGTTCTAGTATGCCTCGGAGTGTCGTGGATAGTTGCTTGTTGGAGACAGCGCTCGGCTGTTGAGGGCAAAGCACTCCGACGGAGACTAGACATCCTTCGTCTATTGACTCTTCTTGATCCTTTATGTTCTCAGAAGCTCAAATAGACAACAAAGCTTGTGGAACCGATTAAGCATTAGTGATGAAAACCTCTAAGCCTTGGTTGTCTAGAACCGCCTTAACTCAAATGTCTTCCAACGGGATCACAAGAAATATTTTTATCATTTTATAATATAGGGATGCGGAGACGAGAAAATAGATATGCTGAAAAAATTATTTTTATGCCACCACAATGAATGATTATTCACATGGGGCTTAGTAGTTTTCGGATGCAAAATGCGAAATCTTTATTTTCTTTTTCTATTGCGAGAGATAGTAAAGCGAAGATGCAATTAAGATGCATGTAGGGAAAACAAATATGCTTAAAGGAAAATGCAATGCTATGAAAGGAAATGCCGATAAATACCAAGTTACCTTCTTGGCGAGGGTTCGATGATTTAAGTCCTCCGAACAGACTTCTTGTCATGTTCACTCCTTCGCATCATTTGATCCCAAAGGTAGAGACCTTGAGAACGCACCTCTTGAGATGGTAACTCTAGGAAAGGAGTCACCCATGTTCTTTCTTGTCCAAAAGTAGTCTTTATCACTGGAGTACCTTGTGATGAAGAGTAGATGCTTCTAGTGGTCCTTTACTTCTTCTTGGAGTTTGCCTTGCTTGATTGACCTCTCTCCTTGAGCATCTTGTCTTCTAAAATTTCACTCCTTTTTTTTTTCTTCCTCTTTTTTTTTTCTTATGCCTAGACCTTGTGCTCCACTCATTGTTTCTTCTCAGCGTGCTAGAGCGACGGGGGCTTGAAAAGAGGAAGAGCATTGCTGGATCATTGGCCTTCCTCCCCCAAGCTTGACCTTGTTGTCGCTCGCCACGTGAAACCAAATATGAGTGTTGAGTCGTCCCTCAGAGTGTGTTGTACTTCTATGTCCTTAGACACTGCTTGTCCTCTGTTCTTAAGCCTTCATTTGTCTGAGAGGGACTTTTGATTATAGGTCCATTGAGCAAGGATCTCTCTTTTGCATTCTGCTTTTGATTGTACTGTCCAATCCAGGATGAGCGTACAACAGTTGCATGATCTTCTTTCGTCGACCATTCTTGATTTTCGTTGAGTCTTGGATGACGCATTGATGTTCACTGGAGATGTAGACTCGAATTCTTCCTTGAAGGTCTTTTTCTTCTAGCGGCATGGCGAAGAGTTGTAGTTAATGATACGCCATCCGTCTTGATGATCAAGGAAGGAGCTTCTTTAGTATTTGTATGCAGACTTCATCTCCAATGGCTTAGGGACATCATCTTGCAACCATGGTCATGGTCCTTCAAGGCTTGGTCGGTGGTCAACCTTTGATGATGATTGGTTGACACAAGGATGCAAGTTGTCATGCCATCCTTGTCCTTGCTACCGACGTGTAAGATAGTGTCTTCAAGAACAATGAGAGCAGTTCTTGATTGGACAGGATGAGGTAAGTTACACCCTGCTCCTTATTGGCATCATAGCTCGAGTTTTGGGCTCAATGCTATGATGTCTTCAAAGTTGCTCATAGCTTGTCGCCTTGATCCACTTCTTTGAGTGAGTTCAAGATGTTGATCCTTCTTGTGGCTCTCTTGTCTTCCTTTTTTTTTTGTTCCACCACTGAAGTGGAAATTTTGCAGGTGATGCCAATCCACGAGCAGGCACATCACAAATTCTTTCCTGCAAAATGTTAGTGGACATATACCCGAAGGATTGCAACAATTTCAAACTATGGGCTAGCATCTACTATCTTTTTGAATTTCATCTATGCTAATAAAGAGATGGACTTTGAGTTACTTTAGCATAGACTTTATTTATCATGTTTTCTAACAACTCTTTTTATGGCACGTTAACATGGTTCAAGGCAAAGGTAAGTTGCAACAAAAGACAATGTGAATGATATTTGTTACTTACAATTCTTCCTTGGACGATGAATGAGTTGTGTCTTTTGTGCGAAGTTGTTGGAGTTCATCGTACGCCTTGCTTCATCTCTGAAGTGTGTTTATCTCTTGACTTACCCAAATTGGATTTGAGAGTTTTCTGCAGGGGTTAGTCCAACAAAATAACCAATATCTACTAAAGCACATTTTTAGTTCAATAACCAAACTGGATTCCATGTCTTAATTTGGTCAAGGAAGACAATTTAACCTAAGCACCACGCTTAATTTAAAAAGCCTTTGGAAATACCCTTAGAAGTACTTCCAAACCAAAACATACTATAGCAACAAAGGTGACATGAAAGCAATAAAGAGATTTACTCAAATGAAGATGACAGAGCATGATCATGGTGAGGAAATATATATATAAAAACATTTTTATTTATTTATTTATTTTTTTAGATGCAAAGGGCGATGTAAATGCATGCAAGAAACTAAACATGCAATGGATGAGCAAACATAAGTAAGCTAAACGGAGAAAATGCATGAATTGTTAAAAGTAAACATGCAGTGGGGTGCAAGAATTCAAAAAGATAACTACTCATCAATTTTAAAGTCCATGAGCAAGACTATCTCACCTTTCTTGATCATACTTATCATGACTCACATGATGAAATTTATGGGCGGTTCAGCGTCTATGTTCGTCACTTGTGAAGTGATTTGAAATTCTTGTTAAGACGACCTTTTCTACACTCTGTGAGGTGGCAGGGTTCCAATGTTGATGGATGTTGAATGTTGAGGGACCCTGGGCTCTTCATTGTCTTGTGGAACTTGTCAAAAGGTCGAAACGACATCTTTTGTCCTGTCTATTCCACAACTCAACAGAACAAGGGGTAATCCTACTAAAGCTAGTGATACACTAAATTAGCAGACATCAAGATCACTATCAAAAACTTAACACCGATTGCTTCCCCGGCAACGGCGCCAAAAATGCTTGTTGGTATTTGTTAAGTGCAACTAAAATAAGAAGGATTCCGCAAGCGCCTGAAACATACCATTGTAGCATTTTACCGGGAGTATCCGGTATCGTTATTTATATTTTACCACGGGAAGCAAGGGTTAAAGAATCGATAACTCACCATCATGTATCTACTAACTTAGTAAACCAACTAGACTAAAGCAGGGGTAAATGATATATATATGTAAGGTAATATAAACAATAAAGCACACATGAGAATTCTATGATAAATGAGTAGCTAGCTAGAGTGAGAGGACAATGGGAGAGATAAGGTTCCTATATACTTCTCTATTACTTTGGTTCTATGATAACAGGGGATGAATAGATATAGCAATCATACAATAGCACTTTGGAGCAGCAGGTCCTTTCCAACTCTCGAAGAAGACTGGATAAAGTGTAGTTGGGAGAAGGCTGCCGAAAGCTCTACGAAACACCAACCCGAACGTGGTGGAATACAAAGGCCTGACAGAGCTGTCACCTCTGGGGCTACCACAACTATCCGTGGGATTGGGCGCAACCTCAGGTAACCTATAGTCTAGACACCATGCCTATACTATCGATTACTACTCTAGCTATGCGCAATAACTAGAGCACTCAATACGAGCAAAGATCCCATACTAAAGCATAACAACTATACTAAACAATCACAAGATAGGCATAAAAGTAAATAGAGAAGATAAATATATTAAAACATAAGTCTTACAAGAGTAGATACAAAGACATACCAAATCTCTGAAGACTTCTCCAGAACCGGAGCGCAGCTCCGCTCTCTCTAACTCTCTTCTAGATCTAATCTACTACATTAGAATGTCTAGCTCTAATTCTCTAGAGAAGAGAGGTCATCCATTCAAGGGACGCCTCTACAACTCGATCCCGCGGGAGATAATGAATTAGGGTTTAAGGGATGCCTCCTTCAGGGGCCAGGGGCCCTGCTTATATAGCCCTCTAGGATGCACCACAGCCCTCGGATCAAACTGACCTAAACGGACGATTATTATTCATCCTCAAAGGCGGTGGAACAGGGATCCGCGAGACTCGTTCTGATTGGTCGAGATAACGGGTCGGCCGACCCTAGGGTGGAGGCGGCCGACCCTTGGCTGGGCCCAAATGGGTCATATTTTGTGGGCTGATGGATCTCTTCGTTAGCTTCGATTTGCCGCGTGGATCACCTAAATCGGAGTTCGTATGAGGGAGATATGCCCGTTTTACTCCGGACAGCTCTTGGAGCACAATTGCAATCTTCCGGATGGCGTAACTTTGTCGTCTGGACTCTGATTTGGGTGAACCAAAACTCTATTTCATGTGTCTCAATGAGCTCTATGCAATGGTGCACTTTATTCCATCATTTGACATACTTCCATTTGATGATTCTGGTACTTTTCCAGTTTAGTCCCTGCAAAACAGACATTTACCAAAACTCGTGGAATTCCATTGGTGTAAGCCCTATATCTAGAAGGTAATTATGTTTAGGTCCTTTTTCATGTCTAGTTGACGGTAAAAATTGGCACTTAACGACCGTCAACAGCAGGCAACTTCAAGCCTTCATTCCAACAGTGTCTGAAGAAGGAACAGTTCCAATGCGACTGCTCTTGTTCTCTCCTGTATTCTTCTTGTTCTCTTTGGCGCACCTCTGCCTCATATCTTCGACGCTCTACCATGAATCTGTGTTCCTCTTCAACGTACTGCTGCTCCTCATCATACTCCATCTCCTTTTCCCTCTGCCACTTATTCAACAAGTGTTGTGCTGCAACTCTGCGCTTTGGCTCAGCGTGTATTCGGCAATTTCCCTTAGCTGCATCGAAGTCGACCCTTCTCTGTTCGGCTATTTCGAACCGTACTTGTTGCACTTCCTCTTTGGTAACTTGCCGATTAAGGTCAACAAGACCACTCTCCTTGGCTCTTTCGTGAGGTCGAACCTTCATCTTTCCCTTTTTCTTGGACTCACCGGCATCAACCATGCCTATAGAGAAAGAGACCATGTTACGAGGGAATGGGTTTTTGTCTACTTTCATCTTGCCATCAAATCTCAAGTGTCCATCTTGAATAGCTTTCTCGAATCTTTACTCCGAACACTCGGCAATCATTGATATGATGAGAACTTGTATCATGAAACCCACGCATTTTCTTATCCTTTACCCCTTCAGGCGCAAAGATAGGATGTCCTTCAGCGGTTTGACGCGTCCCTCCCCGAATCGATACAAAAAGAGCTTATCTCCCCTTCTTACGACATCAAATCATAAGATCCCTTTTGCTGCTTCACCCATCGATGACTGACCAAAGTAGGCTCTTTTGTCCAGTTCAACTCTGCAGCAGCTACTTCATCTTCATCTTCATATTCAGATGCTTCTTCTAGAAATCCCTGATACATGTCAACAGTTGCACTGTTCTTCTGAAAACGAGCATCTCTTCTCGAACCCTTGGGCTTGATTGCTCATTGCTTGTCAATTTTTGTGCAAGCCGTCCAAGGTCTTCAAACTCCATGCCGAATAGCTTGTCTCGATATGTGGCAAAGATGCCCGCAATGACCAATTGTGCGAGTTGATCATCGAGAATAGTCAGAGAATAGCACATATTCTTCGCTTCTCTGAATCTACGAAGATACTCTATTGGTGTCTCAGTTGTCTTCATCCTCATAGCCCAAAGATCAACCATCTTCTTTTCATTGGTTCCTGTATAAAAGTATGAATGGAACTTTTGCTCCAATTCTGCCCATGTACCAATGGAATTAGCCGGCTGCGATGCAAACCATGTGAAAGCCGGCCCCGTCGAGACATAGGAAAATATCTCGATCCTCCAAGCTTCATCGGCAGCTTCTCCAAGTTGCATCGATATCTCGCGATATGCTCAATGGTACTGGTGTCATCCTGACCAGAGAACTTGGTTAGATCCGTTGGTGGCTTAACTCTTGGTGGAAGAGCTACCCTATTATACCATTCTGGGAAAGGAGATTTGTATGCATATGTCTGATGCTTTGGTTTAAGGCCGAACTGATTCTGCATCATATCAGCCATTCTGCTTAGGAGTTCATCATTTGCGTCTTGCACTCCCTGTCTCCTAGAAGGTACTCCTGATGCACTCCTGTATCCCGGATTCGGCAAAGCATTCAGAGCACTATAATCGGTAAACTCATTGTACCCATCTCCATATACACTCCTCTGCAATCTATTTGCCATTGGAGAAATCTTGTAAGCAGATGCAGGTATATCTGTTGTTGCACCAAAAGCTACTTGGCCATGAGTTTGCTGCTCGGTCACAGGAGGCTTCTTTTTTTCATTACAAACAGCTCCATCCTTGCTTGTACCGATCATCTCCTCTCCTCCAGTTGACTTCCCTGAAGATTGCTGAGTGTTGAAGTACACTGGCCCAGCAAGCTCTCCAAATCTTTCTTCAAAGCGCTTGTCAACTGCTGGACCAAAAGTATCAGCCATGATTTTGCGGAAGGTGCCCAGAAAAGCTGTGTTTTGATTTAACATAGTGTCTCCTATAGCTTTGTAAATGGCTCCAACTACCCTCTCGCATCTCCTCCTCGTCGGTAATATCGATCGACCGACCGAGAAAGAACTCGTGGCGTGATTGCTTGACGATCACTCGCCACTCGTGTTTTTGAAAAAAGACATCAGACATTTCTGCTGATACTGTTCCATTGCTTGTTCTACCATCTGGCGTTGCTCTGGCTGCAGCTCGTCCATGGTCACGTTTAGAACGTGATTGTTGTCAATTTCCGATCCCATCCTAGATTGAGAAGTTGTCCCACCGGGCGTGCCAAAAAGTGTGTTGACACAAAATGTGGCGCACTGTGTCTCACACACAGCAAGCTGGAAAGCTTAGCTTCAATCGGGTGCCCGGGTGTCTGAATCCGGTGGCGTGCGAGTCGATTTGACCTGAAAATCGACAAGGGATAAAATGGTAAGATCAAAAAACTGGAACATGCCGGGTGAGACCAGACAGTTCCATCTTTACGGCCCTGAAGCCACTTACGACGACACATAGCTATAGAAGCTATCTGTCAACAGATTGCAGTTCATTTGGCTAAAGTAACATAACTGATGTAACAGAATGAACTTGCCGAATACATTAAACGAAGACATGTTTGAACAAGATTAAATTATTAAAGCATATCAAACTATATCTCAGGTTTAAAGCATCATCAAGCACTAAAAACTAAAGATAAGTAACTTATAAATATAAATCTACTAAATAACACATGCATAGGCTATTCTAACTAGTCTGCCGCACGTCTAGCCTTCATAAACCCGTCAAGCATAAACCCAAGCAAGCTAATCCACCGCATGATACCACTTGCTATGAATTTACACCACTCCTTACTACTAGATCAATCCACCGCATGATACAATCTAACAATAAAGAGCTAAAAGCACGTAATTACTTAACAGATCTATAAATATTCGCTACATGTATAAGCATAACCGTATCGGCAAGATTGCCGAATCGGGGTCCATGAAGAAGGAACAAACAAGTAACATGTAAAAGGAGCCTATCAGATTAAACCGATCTCTAGTCCACCGGATGACTAGCTCTAGAGTAACCCAAAGACCTCGCATCTCGCCGCACGGTACCCGGTCCCGTCAAGGCTTATCTACATCTAACGTGAATGAACCCACAACACGTAACAATCTAGATCGATCTAATTCGGCTATATGAAATTGATCTACTTGATATCGAGTAAACATGAAATTATGACCAAAAAGCCGAAAAGAGTATCAATCTAGATTGGGCAAAAGAGTGTTGCAAATAATTAAACATTAAATAAAGTATGCAACACGTGATAACTTAATGAATCTATTAGATCTTGCCAAATCTAAGAGAGCCGATAACTATCTTTACTCACGTCTTAATCCGCCGCACGATACAAGGCACAAGCAAAAACTTCCCATCATTAAGCTTAAATCCGCCGCACGATACTAAGCAAAACGGATGAGACTACTTGCATCATAATCTAAATCCGCCGCACGATACTAGACATGATAGCAAGGTTGCCGGGGACTTACGGAGGTCGACGGATCGATTGGCCCTCTCGAAGAACTCGACGACACGACTAAAGGACTCGAAGGGTGGCACGTAGCCGGTTGTATTGATTTGGTTATGAACGTTTATTACAATGGTCGAGGGTTTATATTTATACCCTGGACAGAACATGAGTTCTAAGCACTTACGAACTATCTAAACAAAATTGGAAAGATAAAGACACGCTGACTCTATCCATAATCGGAGCTCTTGACCATCACGACTCCTTCCCTTTTCGATCAGCTTCCCTTTCCTTTTTCCGCCTTCAAACGAAGCGGTTGCCGACCGCTTGGCCATTTGCCGAACACATGGAAATTAGCCGACCGCATATGCATTTGCCGAATCTCTCTCTCTGCCGCCTGCGGGTCCACCTGTCATATTCCTGACCAAATTCTGGTGTTAACACCCGCGTTATTTACTTCTTATTAATCTATATTATCTCCTTTGGAACGGGGGCGCAACGATGCACCCATACGACTTTATAGTAAGCACATGTGAACCGCGAGGTTTTTATTTTATCGCTTGCTTAGATTCATTCCTGATTCATGCAGGTTGGATTATATTATAAGACGTCGCGTGTTAGCAAAATCGCCCCATACCTCTATTATTGGTAAGCATATCGTACCCACTCATGTGCTGCTCGATCGCTACTCCTCTATAAATACGGATAGCAATAGATCGAGAGTAGAGCAAGCAGTGCATGCCAGTGCAAGCAACGAGCGAGCCAGCTGCTTGATCGAACTGCTTGCTGCACGACACATAAGGTTTCGCTCACGAATCAGTGGTGGTATGGCTCCGAACACTGTTGCTGTAGCTCCTGCGGCGAGCCTGCAGACGGGCGCTGCTGGGCTGACTGCCTTTGAGCCCTGTGCGTGGGGTGACTTCTTCGTCACCTACGCCCCCACCCGTCTCACAAGTATACATATATCTTGGTTCCTGTTTTATTAGAGCCATGCTATTGCGATACATATGTAGTTAGAGCCTCATGTACTTAACGTATATGACACTGGGCTTAATAACCTGCTCTGCTATATACAGGAGACGGAGGAGCGGATGAGAGAGAGGGCGCATCAGCTCAAGGGCGAAGTGCGCCGCCGGCTGTTCGAGGCTGCTGCAGGCGGCGAGGCTCCGAGGAGCGTGGCTGACATGGTGACACTAGTGGACACGCTCCAACGCCTCGGCATCGACAACCACTTCCGCGACGAGGTTGATGCCGCGTTAAAACGCATCAACAGTTGCCAGAGTTCGGACGACGACGGCCTCCATACCGTTGCTCTCCGCTTTCGTCTGCTCAGGCAACACGGCGTCCGGGTTCCTGCAGACGTGTTCGACAGGTTCAGAGACGACACGACGGGCGGTTTCAGTGAAACTCTGAGCAGTGACCCGAGGGGCTTGCTGAGCCTGTACAACGCGGCGCACATGGCGACTCCTGGCGAGGAGAGCCTCGACGAAGCCATCTCCTTCTCCAGGCGTCACCTTGTGTCCATGAAAGGGAAGCTCTCGTCGCCGCTGGAAGAGCAGGTGTCCCGTGCCCTCGACATCCCTCTCCCACGTCTGCCGAAGCGGCTGGAGACGGTGCACTATGTCGTTGAGTACGAGAAGGAAGAGGGGCACGACGCCGTGGTCTTGGAGCTCGCCAGGCTCGACTTTGACTTGGTCAGGTTTCTTCACCTCAGGGAGCTGAAGGACCTGTCATTGTAAGTAGACTAAGTTTTTTATTATATATGTTGATTCATACTATATACTTATTATATATAAATAAAAGAGAATAATTGTATATCAATTGAATTGAACAAGAAACTTCTTGAGTAGTCTCACTTTATTAGATATTCTGAAATTTGCAGTCGCTGGAAATTTGTGTTGATCAGCCAATTGACCTTTGATTCTTCAATTTTTGCAGGTGGTGGAAGGATCTCTATGGCGATGTGAAACTAAGCTACGCCCGAGACCGCCTAGTGGAGAACTACTTCTGGACGTGTGGGGTGTTCCATGAGGAGGAATATTCTCGTGCACGAATTCTGTTTGCCAAGACATTCGGGTTGCTGTCCTTGATGGATGATACATACGATGTGTATGCTACGGTAGAAGAGTGCCATATACTCAACGATGCTATACAAAGGTACGTGTGTGTACACACATACGATCAACTCAAGGTATAGAGGTTTATGGCCTGATTTTGGTTCTGTATCATGTGTCCTCGTCTGCAGATGGGATGAAAGCATTGCTTCCACTCTTCCAGAACACATGAAAATGTTCTACATCAATCTTGTGAGGAACTTTCAAGGGTTTGAGGACAGTTTGCAGCCAAATGAGAAGTACCGCGTCTCCTATGCAAAGCAAGCGGTAAGAAACTAAATTTGCTATATATACATCAGTTAAAGTACTCTGTTTTGTTGCTCGAAAAAAAAGTACTCTGTTTTGTTCATAAGTTATATATGAATATTATTAATTTGTTCAATTAATTTCTCGCAGTTCAAACTGTCATCGAAGTATTATCTGGACGAAGCCAAATGGTGCAGCGAGAAATATGCGCCGAGCTTCAAGGAGCACGTCGAGGTGTCTGTCATGTCGTCAGGCTTCCCAACACTAGCCGTGGTGCTGCTTATGGGCGCAGGTGACTTGGCGACCAGGGAGGCGTTCGAGTGGGCGATCGGCGTCCCGGACGTGGTCAGCGCTAGCGGAGAGGTCGCTCGTTTCCTCAACGACATCGCCTCGTACAGGAAGGGGAAGAACAAGAAGGACGTAGCGAGCTCCGTCGAGTGCTACGCCAAGGAGCACGGCACGTCGGGGGAGGAGGCGGTGGCCGCGATCGCGGCCATGGCGGAGCACGCCTGGAGGACGATCAACCGGTCGTGCATGGAGATGGACAGCGCGCTGTTGCCGGCGGCGCAGCTGGTGGTCAACCTGACCAAGACGCTTGAGGTCATATACCTTGGCGGCAGAGATGCCTACACCTTTGCTGCCGACCTCAAGGATCTCGTCGTCTGCCTCTTTGTCAACGGCCCTACTGTTTGAACCTTTTTTTTTTGTTATTGCATCTTGCACTATGTTGTTTTCATTATATATTAGGCCAGATTCAATGAGAGTTTTCTTCCTATTTAATGAGATGTCACATTAGTAAAAGTGGTGGTTTTATAGAAATTATTTATGATGAAAGAGAGAGGAGATGAGTTTTTATCTAGATGAAACCCAACGTGTGTACTAATACGAGCACGAATCGGAAATGGAGAAGCTTCACTTGAGGCCTACGAGAGTGTAATTTTTTCGGTTAGGCTGTTGTTCTTTCATGCAACATTATATACTTAAAGATGGACTTCTTCCAAAACTAAATACATTAGATGAGGAAACGCACTATAACAGAAAGCCAAGACTACTATTATGCAGAGTATCTATATTTTTATTGTTACAAGCAAACCTATAAAGACCTTTAAACACGACGACCGAGTTTTGCTGTTCATAGAGCACTATTCATCCCATCGTTTTCCTCTCACATATCACTATTCATCTGGGTCCGTCACTGCACGATACTAACCCATTAGCTAAAAGTACCAGGGCTGCCACTGCACAGTAAAAACTCATTAACTAACAGGAACGAGCAGTAGCTCGTGCGGTTGACACTCCAAGTGGTGGAGCAACTGGTCATGAGTTCGAGCCTTGCTTGACTCATAATTCCCACCAGGGGTTTTCCCTATTTTTCTGCAGCCTCTCTTGTGTGGTGGCACAAAGGGATAGCGACGTGCCCGTTGTCTACGGAGCCTTGGATGGTTTCGGTGATATTCGGAAGGACGCGATCTTCGAATCTAAGTGTAGTTGTAGGATCTGTTTGTGTACTTAGGGTGTGAGTGTGGTATGCGTGTGTGGTGTTGGTGTGTGTATGTTTATAAACAGATGCTACAACTGTACTTAAATGAGAGGCGTAAAAAAACTCATTAACTAACAGTGTCTGCACAGTGCAAACCCGTTATAGAACAATACTAGGTCGATCACTGTACATTATCGGGCCGGGTTCATCAATCCACATTACTGATTTCCGTAACTGTTAGATAAACCCTTGACCTACCGTGCTGGGTTTCCTTAAAAAACCTGCTCGTGCGAAACTCGGGGATCCTGTCTAGTATACATGTACTGATGTACGTTGCAATGGGATGTGTAGCTTGTTGCACGTTGCTTGGATGATTTGTGATTCAGATATTTATACATGTCATGTGTTCCAATTCATCAGGAAATCAGACTATATATCATGCCTGAATGCGTGGAGGCTTGGAAATTTATCGGGCGATCACCAATGTGGTTAGGTGATGGGGTCACAATCTCCTTTTGGCATGATGTGTGGCATGGAGATGATCCACTTGCTGATAGATTTCCTGAGCTGTACAGTCACTGTAATTTGAAGGAAGTGACTGTCCGTCAAGCAAGGGACGGAGTCCTTCAAAACAGCCTGGTACCTAGACAATCCCAAGTGGCTAGGCAACAGCTCATGCAGGTGACCGAACTGCTACGACAACAGCCCGAAAGTGCTGCTAAGGACCAACGCCAAAGCTCACTCTGCAAAAGGAATGGTGACTTTAGATACGTCCATGCTATACAAGACATTGAAGATGGCAAACTCCACCAGCGATCCCTGGGCACGATTTATATGGAACAAGGGCGCCGCCGAGGGTGCGTTTCTTCACGTGGCTGCTGTCGCAGGGAAGAATCCAGTGCAAAACCAATTTAATCAAGAAAGGAATTGTTGACAACACAGCTTGCGATGTGTGCCAAGCACCGGAGGAGACGCCAGCCCATATAATTTTCGAGTGTACTGCAGCGCGCCAATTCTGGAATGCCATCCAAATCCAGACTCAACCGGAATGGAACATTCGGAAGTTGCAAGACATTGTGAACCCTGAACACATTCCTGCAAAACATTTTGGGACCTTCTTGATGCTTTGCTGCTGGCACATTTGGAAGAGGAGAAATAGTACAGTGTTCAGGAATGACAGGAGCACGCTGACCGCAACTCTATCGCCATGCAAGTCGGAAGCCACCTTGTGGAAAGCATGGTTGCCAAAGAAGGACAGACAAGTAGGTGACGTTTGGTGCTCTGTTTTAGCTGCGGCAATGTGAAAATGTAAAATAAACTTGTATCAATTGTATTTCGAACATTCGGCTTTCTGGAGCCAAGATTAATGATGAATTAGGTAAGAATCCTCCCCCCCCCCCCCCCCCCCCCCGCCCCGTCGACTTGTCAAAAAAAAAATTATCCAATGATTATGTTGTGTGTTTCAATTCATGTTGCCAGAGTCTGAACCATCTCTGGACACGTAGTCTAACCTGTACATGTGGCAAAATCATATGAATTATGACTTTTGACTGTTGTGCTATTGTGTATGGGAATTAGACAATTCAGGTAGTCTGTCGATGTCTTTGGGGATCCTGAATCAACCACTTTTTACAACTCTTATCTCGTCATTTCAGACATACAAGAAACAATATAGAAATCGCTCAACACAAGCATCACATTGTTCATATAAAAATTATACATCAAAGTTAAAAACTACAGAATTATTACAACAGAAGTTCACAAGATGTTCAAGTACTTTGAAAGTTGAAACTTGGCTATACTATTATAAGCTCTGAAAACTTGGCAGTGATAATTTCATACCATTGCCGCCTTGCCGGCCAAGTCATGAACCAATGCTTTAATGATTGGATATAAAATATGGTGATACATATAGGCATTGTTTTTGTGGAAAATACATATAGATATTTAGGAGCACAAAAACATACAATACGTCCAAATCATACTTCCAGAGCTTATGCAGACCGCAGCAAGCGTGTGTGTGCTGAGTCATGGCCCATCATACAAGTGAGCAGGGAGCTTGGGTTCAGGTACTGCCTCGAGCGGGACCATTCGCGGCATGGACAGCCCGAATTTCTCCTCCATGCTCAACTCATCCACACCCACGCCGTCGGGGAGCCTCCATGCGAAGGCTTGGAGAAGGTTTGCTAGCATCAGCTGCACCATCTTCATCCCGAGGGCGATGCCCGGGCACATCCGTCGGCCGGACCCAAACGGCAGGAACTCCAAGTCGTGGCCCTTCACGTCCACCTTGCTCCCGACGAACCGCTCCGGCCGGAACTCCTCGGACGCGTCGCCCCACAGAGCAGGGTCGCGGCCAATGGCCCAGACGTTGACGAACACGCGCGTTCCGGCCGGGATGTCGTAGCCGCCCACGGAGGTGTCCTCGCGGGACAGCCGGGGCGCGAGCAGCGGCGCGACCGGGTGCAAGCGCAAGGTCTCCTTCACCGCAGCCTCCAGGTACGGGAGGCGCAGGATGCATGTCCGACTCCTTGACCAGCCTGCCACCGCCGACGACACTGTCCAGCTCGTCCGTGGCCTTGGCCATGGCATCGGGATTCTTTAGAAGCTCCGAGAGAGCCCACTCGGTGGCAACCGCTGAGGTATCCGCGCCAGCGGCGATGATGTCCTGCAGGCATTCACTGTGTGACGAATATAATTACCAGCAGATGGAGTGAAAGAAAGTGAAGTCTTTACCAGAATGAATGCCTTGATGCCATCCCGCTCGATCGGAGCCTCCAGGCTGGCATCGTCGGCGAGCAGTAGGAGCCGGTCCACCATGTCCCTCTGCACAAAGCCCTCGCCCTGTCGCCGCTGCCGCTCGCTGTGCTCGCCCAGGATGTGCTCCAGCAGCGGGTCGATCATTTTGCTCAGCGTCTTCATCCTCTTGATGTACCCCTGCAGGTCCAGAAAGCCGAGCCACAGGATCACGTCCCCGACGTTCACCACGCCGTTGAGGAAGAAGAACTCCTGGATCATCCACCGGAACGCCTCCGGCGGCATCAGCGAGCCGGCGCCGTCGAAGATGTACTTCCTGCCCAGCGCCATGCGCGAGACCACGTTGAAGCTCGCCATGGAGAGGTGGTCCTTGAGCCGCACCGCCACCGCGCCACCGTCGCGGCGGGACGACCCGGCCGCCGACACGTCCCGCAGCATGCAGCGCACCTCCTCGCTACGGATATGCTCTGTCGCTTTGATCTGGCCAGCGCTGAGGAGCTCGTTCTGGTACACCTTGCGCCCCTGGCGCCAGTACGGGCCGTATGGCGCCCACAGCACGCCGGAGCCGTTGTAGAGGATGTGCGTAGCTGAGGCCACGGCGGGGCGGTCAAGGAACGCCAGGTCGTGGGTCTTGAGGAAGAATTTCGCCATGTCGACCGATGAGCCGACGACGACGGAGCAGGAGCCGAAGCGGAGCGACATGAGTGGCCCGTACCGCGTGGAGAGCTCGTGCATTGTGCGGTGCGGGAGAGGCCCGATCAGGTTCAGGTTGCCGATCACCGGCCATGGCCGAGGGCCCGGCGGCAGCATGTACTTGCTGGAGCTGGACCACCGCCGGCGAAGGAGCACGGCTACAAGCCTACAAGGAACAGCACCACGCCGATGAGACAACTCCATGGTACTGCTGGTAGCTTCACAAGAATGTGGTGGACGTTTTTTTCTTGTTTCTATTGTATGGGTGTATGTACTTTCGCGAGGAGTGATGGTTTATATGGTATTTCCCCTTTCCAAATTATAAGACTTTTTGACATTTTTATATAAATGTATTTTGCTATATATTTGCATTTATGTTTAGGACACAGATATGCCGAGACCAGTCACCTGTTCAGGTGGCACACTGGCGCATGACCCTTCTTCCACCTCGCGCATCTCCATCCCACGCCCCTCCTCTGTCACCCCCTCCCCGGCCTCCTGCGCTGCCCACCTCCCGCCCCTCCTTTGCCGCCCCGCCCACCTCGCACTACCGGATCCAGAGTATTTGCCGATGGCTTGATGCCATCGGCAAACACAAGGATGCCATCGGAAAATAAGTTGCCGATGGCAAAGTGACGTTGCCATCGGCAACTTCCCATCGGCAATAATCTCATCGGAAAACAAATGTTTGCCGATGGCAAAAGTAGATGCCATCGGAAAAGTTTTTGCCGATGGTCGTGGACCCCATCGGCAAACACTCCACGTCGCCTCCCCGCCGTCGCCGACGGCGGGTTTGCCGATGGCTGACGCCACGTGGCCATCGGCAAATAGTCTTGTTTTCCGATGGCCACGGCGGTCGGCTTACTTTTTTTTTTTTGAAAAAAGAATTCCCTGATTTTTTTTTCCGATGTTCGTGGCCATCGGCAAACTTATGGTCAGTTTGCCGATGGCCACGACCATCGGCAAATCTGGGTACGCTGGTGGTGTGAATTTCCCCGGTTTGCCGACGGCCGGCCATCGGCAAACCCGGGGAATTTTTTTTCCTTTTTTTTCCCCGTTTTCTTCCATTTCCAGCACATTTAATCACGATAATGATATCACAAGCAAGATATACAACATTCATCACATATATTCACAATAATACGCCATTTCAACCATAATATAGCATCAAATCCATATTCATGCATACAAATCCATATCACAAGTCCCAATTCTTGCATACAACTCCAAATGCATCCATACAAGGCCAACATCGGCCAAACATGTCCGACGTGGCACAACAAGGTCCAAAATCAGGAATAGAAGGTACCTAGCTCGTGGCGCCGTCCCCTTGGGTCCCCGAGCCCCCAGAAGCATCCTCCCACGTAGGCCAACTCCCCTGCGGCTGCGGCGGCTGCTGCTGCTGCCACGAGTACTGCCAGTGGCCGAGCTGCTGCAGCTGAGGGAACTGAGACGGCCCGGGCTGCCCCTGCGGCGGCCACGAGTACCCCGGCTGCGTGGGGAACTGAGACGGCCCGGGCTGCCCCTGCGGCGGCCACGAGTACCCCTGCGTCGGTGGAGGACCCGAGACGAACGGCTGCGTGAGGAGGCTCTGGAAAGGACCCCAACCGGGCTGTGGAGCAGGACCCTGTGGAGAAGCACCCGCTGGAGGGCTAGCACCTGGAGTTGGGTTCGAACCCTCCGACTGTGTCTGCACAAAGACCAAGTGATGGAATTAGTACCTGCGGACTGGCATCACAAGCTAAAGCAATAGGCAATGTAGGGACTCACCGGACGAGGTGCAAGAAAAGGCGGCAGTGGAGGTACTGGTGGTGGAACGAAGAAAGCGGCTGGAGGCTCACTCATTCCCATGGCACGCATGTGCTGGGACATCTGCGACCACGCCTGCTGGTAGTGCAGCGCAACTGAGGCCGCGTGCTCCTGATAGGCAAGCGCCATCTGCTTCTGGTTGGCTAGCACCTCCTGGACCGTGGCCTGCAATATTACACGAGCATGGTGGATTGTATTTGAAGGCAAGGTACATTATTTGTGAAACGGTCGAACGACGAATGAAATTCCACTTACTTGAAGACCCGCGATCTGCCGCGCACCGGCTCCGCCGCCGAGGCGCTATGGGGACCCGCGGTGCGCCCTACGCTGGTCTTCCTTGCGGATCTCGGTCGCGTCGGGACGGAGGACGGGTCAATGGCGCTGTGGGCCATATAGAACCGGCCGTGCTTTGCTTCCTCCTCCCAACCTCATCACGAGCCGAGGGTCTATGGGCTCGGCGGTGATGTCGTAGGTGTCGCCATGGGCCTCTCGAGCCGCGGCGGCGTACTTGTGAGCTTGTCGTACACGACCGGGCTGGTGTACTTCTCGGGCCCGTCCGAAGAGCTGTACGTGGTGGAGGCGCTTTCGCTGGGCCCTTGTGAGCAAGGGCCCACCCCATGTACTCGTTGATGGGCTGCCCGGGGTGGTGCTCCCTCTGCGAGGAAAACAGAAAACATGGTTACAAGTAGAGATATATGAAATCCGGCGCTATAAGAAATGGTTGAACACAAGCATACCCATGTTTCCATGAACTCGCTGAGGTTCTGGCTCCCCTGGTGGTGTGAGACCCCGGACCTCGCCATCTCTTCCAAGCGCTTCGCCCGACGTGCTCTGTGCTCCACGTACGCCGCCGGCGTTTGCCACCCTCTGACAATCGTACGCCAGCAGTCGGCGTACTTGCTGCACCAGCCCGGAGGTGTCTGCATGACATTCAAGTATTAGATCTTCCAGATAATGAGTTGAATGTGTCACATAAGGAATCACAGCGGATGTTTTCCTACTTATTTACCTGCATGTACTGCTCCTCGGTGAGGTCGGTCTCCGGCTCACATATCAGCTCCCTGGCCTGGGTCTTATCCACCTTCACCCCCCTGAAGTTGGCGTAGTAGGAGATGACGGCCTGGGTGTGCGCCTCGTAGAACATGTCCTTGATCCGCAACTCGCACACCTTGTCCTGATGCCGGTCCGCCACATCGGGGTCCCGCCCTCCGCCAACCTATAGTACAACCGCACACGGGCATCAAACATCATTCCATTGTTTGAGAAAAGTCCAACAAATGCGTAGTATTGAGATATGCGTTGCGATTGAAAGACTCACCCGAACCGCTTCTTGATCTTCTCGGTGAGGACTTCCCCATGTGCGTCCTTGATTAGGAAGTAGTATGGCCATTTGTCGGGCACGATCGTCCTCCCCTCGATGGTGACCAAGCCGGGGAAGTTTGCCTTCATCACTCGCCCCGGATGCTAGTGACATGGGGCGAACACTTCCTCGGCCGACACCTTTCTCCGGCCACGCACAAGCACAACAATTGTTAGTATGCGTTTTAATTCGAAAATGAAATAAGAACAAGTACGAAATCAACAATAGATACTTACGTCCCAGAGATCACGATCTGCGGGCGGTCCTCAGGGCGCGGCAAGTGCTCAGGGAGCCTAGCGGGCCCGCGCTGGAAGGGCTTCTTCGCGGTGCCTGTGGAAGCCGAGGTGCCTGCAGTCTCCTCCTCCTCGTCGTCGTCGCCACCGCCGCCTCCGCCGTCCTCCTCGTCGTCGTCGTCGCCACCGCCACCGCCACCGCCGCCGCCGTCCTCCTCCTCGTCGTCGTCGTCGTCACCACCGCCGCCGGCACAAACAGCCTCGTCCTCAAACAGCCTCATCCTGGCAGTCCTCCGCCTACTCCCACCCCTGCTGGTCGATGGCTCCACCTCAAGCTACTCGTCGTCCTCCTCCTCGTGGTTGCCGGCCTCCACGTGCTCCTCGTGGTGGCCGGCCTCCACGTGGTCCTGCTGGGGCCCGAGGTGCATGTACTTGGACCTGACGTTCTGTCTGCGCGACCGTCCTCCGCCTGGCATTTTGTCGAGTGCCTGCAATGACAAAGATTAAAACAGTTAGTATTAGTAGATTGCAAGTACTTGTAAAGAAAACATAAATGTAAGGTAATATAAATAACGGTATCAATATTACATGGATTAGAAACTATCTCCGCAAACGGCAATATTGCTGGTGAGCGCTCATCCTCGTCATCGATCTTGTCGTCATCACTATCAATATTGTCGAGCTCTCTTAAGTCCTCATCATTAGGCGCCACATGTTCCCCAACTTCTACATCGCGTCGCGTCTCGCCGGTGCATCTAGGATTCTTAAGTCCTCGGCATCGTGCACCTCATCACCCTCGTCCTCATCGATGTCGTTGTTTACTTCCATACTCATCAACGAATCAATGTCTATCTCCAACTTACCTTCTAGCCCCTCGGGTTGATAGAACTCATCTCGCCCTTGGGTCAAAGTTGTAATCATCATCGTTCGGGACCGCCGCTTTACCACGTGGCGATACGAACCGCACAAGGCTCCAACCCGCAAGGCGCTTGTCATTCTGGTTTGCCCATGGGAGGTAATAAACTTGCTTGGCGTCTCGGTTAGCCACAATATAGACATCGTCTCCTCCATATTTGGAATCCCGTCGGATTTCGACTTGCCCAATCTTAAGGTCCTTTTTTTGCGACTGGGGATCGAACCAATGGCATTTGAACATCACAAAGGCTTACAACCTAGGAACTTGCCAAAGTCAAGCTCCAATATCTCGTTTGACTATGCCGTAATAGTCCTTCCCATCCGTGCCGGAGTCCGAACTCCGGTGCACGTGGTTTTTAGATTGCCCCGTTTCTCTTCGTAGTTTCTCGTGCGAAACCGATAGCCATTCACGTCATAAACGTCGAATGACTTGACATGTCGATCGAAGGTTTGGCCCACACATCTCAATGCAGGGCTCATTTCCACATCACAATTAGCCTGCACGGTTAGGACGGTGGATAGTTAAGTTAATCGCTCATAGGAGCAAAGTGGAATCGAGGTTAGGTAGATAGTTACCTTTTTGCTGAACCAATTGACGAAATCGGGCGTATTATGTCCGAGAAGATGGTCTTTCTCATCCTCGGTAGGAGCCCTACCGCAGCTCCGGTGTTCATTAATAAAGTCCCCGGAGAAACAATAGACAAGAGGGTCGGATCAATAGGTGGAGGATAGTGGCGACGTATGGAACAAGCTCATCGAGAACTTACTCTTGATAATCAATCGTTTCCTCAAGGTTCAACAACAAGTACATCATGATAGTGTGCCACTCATCATGCCGCAAGTAACGAGGGGTCCCCGCTCCCGCTCTTCCGAGATCCCCTCGAAAAGGCCGAGAGTGCATGAATTCTCGTCGATGTTGTAACGAGGGATTGGATCTCGTGGTCTCGTAAGTTTCTCGGTATAGTACGCCCGTGTGCATGTGGACACCTCTTCCTGCAATGAATGCCTCTCGCCACGAAGCCTCAATTTTGGCTTTATTTTTACACTTTTTCCGAAGAAGCTTTAGACACCTCTCGATTGGATAGCACCAACGGTCTTTGCACGGGCCCCCCAACCGTGCCTCCCTTGGTAGGTGCAAAATCATATGCTGCATGGACAGGAAGAAGCCCGGTGGAAATATCATCTCCAACTTGCGAGCAACTTAGGTGCAGCCTCCTCCAGTTCAAGACAAACGTCCCGAGACAACTCCTTGGAACAAAGCCGGCGGAAGAAAAGCTCAACTCGCCCGACGTGCCACACCGGCTCGGGTAGGTATCCCCGGTCATCGCGGGAAGGAGCCGCTCAATCCGATGTGGAAGTCATGACTCTTCATCCCTAAGACTTTGCCGCGGCAAGTTCACTCCCGGCTCGTATTCGCCGCATACCCATCGTGGAACCTTAGCTTCGACAACCACTCCAAGGCTTCCTCCTATGCGGCCTTTTGAGGATGTAATCGGCCGGGCCCTTCTTCCATCTCTTGCCTCGGCGCAGGGTCTTCATCACTAGATTTGGTCTATCGCAAATCGTTTCAATGTCCATCTAGCCTTAACATTGTCCTTTGACTTCTTGCCAATGTCCAGGAGTGTTGCCCAAAGTGCCTCGGCGATATTCTTTCTCGTGTGCATTACATCGATGTTGTGTGGAAGAAGAAGGTGCTTGTAGTAGGGGAGCCTAGTCAAGCCCGATATATGAGTCCACATGTGGTCGGTGCCATATCCTTTGAAACCACCATTGTCATCAATTTCGAGAGCCTCTATCTCGTGCAAGGATGTCACCGGGCTCTTTTCCTTAGGGATGGGGCCGGTGACTTGAACACCTTTCGTGAAGTGCTTTTTATCAAGTCTCGGTGGATCGTCCTCCTTTAGGAATTGACGATGTTTGTCGAAAGAAGAATACTTGCCACCCTTGGCCGCCCAGTGAACATCACATCTGCCTTGCATGTTGGGCAAGGGAACTTCCCGTGAATACACCACGCGCCGAACAAGCCATACGCCGAAGTCATGCATTGAGTACCGGTACCACACATGCATCGTGAAGTTCGTCTTCGTAGCTCGGTCATACGTCGCACCCCTCATCCCAAGCTTTACGCAATTCATCCCACACCGGCCGTATGAACACACCCATTTTGTTGCCCGGGTGTCCGGGTATTATCGGCGTCAAGAACACGTTCTTGGGGTCGAACATGACGCCGCGGGGAAGATTGAGGGGGATCACAAACACGGGCCAACAAGTGTACGGGGCCGCCATCATTCCAAACGGGTTGAACCCATCTCGTTGCCGGCGCTACGCGTACATTTCGAGCCTCCTCGGCCATGCGAGGATTCATGGCATCGAAGTGCTTCCATGCATCACCATCCGCCGGTGCTTTGCATCTTGTCACCGTATCTTTTGCCATTCTTGTGCCAAGTCATTTGTTTCGCGGACTCCTCCGTCATGTACTTGCCGTTGCAGCCTCGGTAGTACCGGGAAGGTGTCGTATGACCATCTCGGGGATCTTAGACTGTTTCTTAGTGCCATCACGCCTTCTACCTCCACGTACCTAGAGGCTTTGCACTCCGAACGGTGTGTTGCCGCCTCGTGGTCTCCCCGAACAGGACACACCCGTTCTTACAAGCTTGGATCGGGCGATAAGGCATCTTGAGTGCACGAAGGAGCTTCGTGACTCGGTCATGTTTTTCGGCGCAGGCGGTGCTCCTCCGGAAGCGGCCCGCCAACAGCTTGCCAACACGAGATCAAAACCTTCCCGACCGATGCCCAAAGTGACGACTTCAACCCAATTAGGCGTGAAATGGCATCCAGTTTAGAAATGCGGGTCTTCTCGTGAAGGGGCTCCTTTGCCGCCTCCATCATGTCATAGTACGCCTTTGCGGTCGCCTCTGGATCTTCTTCCACCACCTCCAATCCTTGAACGGCTTCAACGTCTTCAAGCAAGTCTGCCATTCCGGCATCTTGATCAAACCCCTCGAGGTCCGGTCTCACCACCACCTCCGTAACCCGTTGGGGTTCCCCATGGAGGATCCAGCGGGTATAGTTTGGAACATACCCGTTCGCCCAAATATCATTTCTCATCTGTCGTTGCTCTTTCCTTGTCTGGTTCTTACACTTGCTACAGGGACAAAACACCCGAATCGCCCCTTTAGAAGCTGGGCCAAATGCCTTCTCCAAGAAGTCCCCGGTCCCCTTAACCCATTCATTGGTCTTGTCTTTGAATCCCGTGTACATCCACTCACGGTCGCCATCCTCTCGTCATGCGCCAACGTAAGCGAGTAATAAGACCAACATCTGCATCTACAAGGCGTTCCTACCATCTACTAGGTGAAGGATAGGTCCTAATCCCACCCGAGGATGCGTAGATGAGGTTAGCTTCCATGCTCCGCTCCCGTCCGAGACGAAATTTCGGCAGCACCTCCCCGCTGTTCTCCCGATACACGTCCCGACAGGGAGAGTGTGTATCCGGAGAACAACGGGGAGGGGCTGACGAAACTCCGACTCGGACGGGGACGGAACATGGAAGCTAACCCATCTACGCATCCTCGGGCTGTCCAAAAAAGTGGACAATCCGAAAGAGAAACCGTCGCAGATATGCACTGATCCGCATACCAACGACCGCGAATCCCTTTCGGACGGGAGACGCCTAACTCGGTTACGCAATGTACTTACAACAACTATAAGGAAGAGAGTGAATTATACCTAGACGGCGGCGGCGCAGGGCGGGTAGGTGCACGAACACGGTCAAGGTCCCCTCGACAAGTCCCGCTCCGCAAAGCAATAAAGATATCAATATTTGTTGAAAATTTTGCGTAACCTCCCCGTACGGGGAGGTTCCAAGACCTGCAAGAAAACCGCCGGCTCGAAGGCCGGCATCCACATTTGCGGCACGATGGCCCATACAACCACAAACCCGGCACGAAGGCCGTCAACACAGAAACGGCGCGATGGCCGACAACCCTAGAGCTTTACCTTCTCCTCCGGCGACGCGCGTGGACGGACGACGTGGACGAACGGCGTCGGACGACGTGGACGAACGGCGTCGGCGACGTGGACGGACGGTGGACGAACGAAGCGGACCTTCTCCGGCTCCTCCTCCTCTCTTCCTCCTCCCCTTCTCCTTCCTCTCCTCCCCTTCTCCTTCCTCCTCCCCTCCTCCTTCCTCCTCCCTTCTCCTTCCTCTCCTCCTCCTTCTTCCTCCTCCCCTTCTCTTCTCCTCCTTCTCCTCCTTCTTTTCTTCCTCCTCCCCTTCTCTTCTCCTCCCCTTCCCTTCCCTTCCTCTGCCTCCTTCTTCCTTCCTTCCTGCCGGCGGGGAGTAGGGCGACGGGCGGGCGCCGGCGGGGAGCGGGGACGGGCGGGCGCCGCCGGGGAGCAGGGCGACGGGCGGGCGCCGCCGGGAAGCAGGGCGACGGGCGGGCGCCGGCGGGGAGCACGGGGACGAGCGGAGAGCGGGGATGCAGGTGGAGCGGCGCCGCGGACCGGGGTGGAGGCGGCCGCGGCGGTGAGCTGCGGGCGGCGGCGACCGCGCCGGCGAGGAGCCGGGCGGCGGCGGCCGTGGCGGGCGCGGGACGGGGCGGGGGGGGGGCGCGCAGACGGGGCGGCGGAGATCCGGGGGGACGGGGCTCACGGAGGAAGTGGCGGCAGGCGGTGGCCGGCGACGGCGGGCGGCGGCGCGGCGGCGGCTCGGGGCCGAGAGAGGGTGAGAGAAGTGAGAGAAGTGAGAAGAAGGAGAGAGAGGGAGTGGGCCGGCCCGTTATCCCGTGTCGGGATGTTTGCCGATGGCCATGGCCATCGGCAAAACCGTGCCACGTGGCTCCGGGCCACATACTTTGCCGATGGCCGGCCATCGGCAAAATATATTTGCCGATGGCTTTCCAAGGCCATCGGCAAAAAATATTTTTTTTTTTTTTTTTTCCCAATTTTTTTCGGTGTCTTGCTACACCAAATACAAGCCACCTCCAAAATTTGGGACGATTTTGAACTTTTGAGCTATATTTTGTTAATTATTTTGGTTTCTTTGAATTTTTCCGCAACTCAAAATTTGAACTGCAGGTACATGAAATAATGCACACTTTTGATTCAAAAAATGATATTCATGATTCTCGGAGTATATTGAGGCCGTATCCAGAACCTCGCATGAAATTACGACCGTGTTGGCCTCGTAACATGGGTAGCGACGTGCCGGGAAAGTGTTTTAAAATTCTATAAAATCCAAACGGAGTCCGAAATTGACGAGGCCAAACGGAGTCCGAATTTGGGACGAACGCCTCCGTTTGGATTTTATATAATTTAAAAACACTTTCCCGGCACGTCGCTACCCATGTTACGAGGCCATCACGGTCGTAATTTCATGCGAGCTCCTGGATACGGCCTCAACTTACTCCGAGAATCATGAATATCATTTTTCAAATCAAAAGTCTGCATTATTTCATGTACCCGCAGTTCAAATTTTGAGGTGCGGGAAAAATTCAAAGAAAACAAAATAATTAACGAAATATAGCTCAAAAGTTCAAAATCGTCCCAAATTCCGGAGGTGGGTTGTATGTGAGGTAGGAAGACACCCCGTAAAAAAAAATAGGAAGGAAAAAAAAAAAAAAAAAGTATTATTTGCCGATGGCCTTGGAAAGCCATCGGCAATGCCTGTTTGCCGATGGCCGGCCATCGGCAAACAAGGTGGGCCTGGGCTCTCCCCAGGCTGCCACGTGGCTACGATTTGCCGTTGGCCGTGGCCATCGGCAAACGACGCAGTTTGCCGATGGCCTAACGGCGGCAGCCATCGGCAAACCGGACGGCGTCGGTCGCCGTCAGCTCCTGGCGAAGTTTGCCGATGGTCTCGGTATGCCGATGGCCCGGCCATCGGCAAACAAATTCTTGGCCGATGGCTTTTGTTCGCCGATGGCCTGGCCATCGGCAAACAGGAGTGTTGCCGATGGCCGCTGTTCGCCGATGGCCCGACCATCGGCAATAATGTGTTTGCCGATGGCTTCACTTTGCCATCGGCAGAGCGGGATGTTTGCCGATGGCAGATTCCTTGGCCATCGGCAAACGTCTGGGCCATCGGCAAACACTCGCTCTCCGGTAGTGTCGGCTGGGAGTGGACGCATGGGTGCGCATACGACGGTCATGTGTTTGAGTTTGCGTAATATAAAAGCGCGCCAATTGAGCTGCAATAGCTATTTTTATGACAGTGTAGCGGGATTCAGAGCAGATATCACATAAATAAACAAAACTTGTCTTGCCACAACAAAAAAGTGATGAGGCTCTTACCACGTTTGGCCTACCCGAGGGCAGAAGTGCGACCGAAAATCATGAAAATAATACAGAAATTTGCCCATAATTTTTCAATTTTAATTTATTTTTTCTGGTGAAATAAAATAACCGGATCGAAAATCAAAAAAGGGGGAAAAAAACAGCCCGATAGAGTTATTCCAAACCCTTGAAAGTGAAAAAGAAGAAAAAAAAATCTGCCCGATTGGGGGTTATTCCAAACCCTAGCCTGAGAGTGACGCTACTGTTTGGGAGTTGAATATAAGCACACAGTGTCTCGGCGTGTAGCTTTGTCCGCATCGATGGTCCGAAGCGCTTAGCTATCAATTAGCATGTTTGTTGATGTTCTAGTCAACTGTGGGCTTCTGCATGTTGTCACGTTAGGGCAGTCCCAATAATGCATGATTTCTTTGCATAGATTCCAAGAGAGAAAATGAGCAATTAATATTAGTAGAAACCATACTTGCCAATCCATAGTTTCTATAGATAAAAGATAAATACTTGCCAATACATAGTTTCTATAGATAAAAGATAACTTAAATGCAGCCAAAACAAAAGACTAGATCAACTGTGGCTGCCCACAATACTGCCACATGCATAATCAAAAACAATTTTGCATCAAACATACAGTAAGCAATCCATACATATGGATCCAGATAATTTTGCATCAAACATACAGTTAAGATAATAAGTATCATACATCCATACATATGGATCCAGATAACCATACAATAGTCGTAGGAATACAAAATGTTTTCGAAAGACATATATTAAGTGGAAAAAGTCTACATGACCCCCGAACTATCTAGTGTCGACTACTTTACACCCCGAACTATTAAACCGGATTTTTTGCACCCCGAACTTTCCAAAACCAGTCAAATAACCCCCCAAGTGGTTTTCAATGGTGGTTTCGCCATCATAGCTGCTGATATGGACAGGGTCTCGTGACTCTCGTCGTTGCCGTCTTTGGCCACAACAAGGCTCGGTGCACCGGCCTCCGCCTGGCATTCGATGAGCAGCAATAGCTACAATAGGAGGAGAGCAAACACATGAATGTGTTGCACTCTCATCGTCCCCGTCCTCGCTGTTCAGCTCTGTTCCCGACTAGCATGAGCTCGCCGTGCAGTGCAGCTGAAGCACCACGACGAGGAGATCGCCATGTCGGATGTCGGTCCGTTGTTGATCATGGCGAGCAGCTCAGACGGGCGATGGCCGATCGGCTGCAGCGCCACAACCGGGCCATTCTGGTGAAGGCGGACCAGTCCGCGGCGTCGAGTTGGAGTAGCGGTTGGCGCGCCTCCGCGGCGTGGCAGGCCAAGGTGCTCTCGGAGCAGCCGCTGCGGTCACCCTATATAGGACACAACCACGGCGCAGGCGTCGAGCTCCCGACCGAGGAGCTCGCCGCCGCCGCCGGCGACGCCAGCGGCCCGACAGAGTCCTTATTGTCGGCGTACGTCATTGAAATCGTCATTAAACATTGCCATGATGCCACGTGGGCAAGAGTTTTTTTTATGGGACGTGGATAAAGCTCTCTTTGGTTAGAAGGGACTAGGGACTACAAATTAGTCCCAATTAGTCCCTAAATTACCAAACATATAGACTAAAAGAGGGACTAATAGTCCTTAGTCCACTAGCCTCTCAAGTGGTGCTAATTGGGACTAATTCCCAAATTGGACAGCCTGCACCCTTCCTCTATCTCTCATCAGGCATGTCCGTGTCTCCTCCCTTGCGCAGCAACTCGCCGCCGACACTCCCCGGCACGGCCTGGCTCATCTCTGCCGCCTCCCTCCTCCGGCCAGCGCTGCCTTCTTGCTCTCCTCTGGCCGCGTGCGCGGCGTGCGCACACAGGGGCGGGATCACCATGACGCGGTGCCGCATCAGGCAGCGGCGATGCCATAGCACCGTCGACCAGAGTTCGGAGTAGTGCCGCCGGCCCACGCCGTCCGCTCGGGCTAGCCGTTCCGTGATCGAGGGGGGACCATCAGCGTCCCTGCGTGGCTGCGTGGGGAGATCGATGAGCTTTTGCCGGAATCAGCCATGGTGGCGGCGATGCTCGCTGAGGCGCTGGAGCGAGGGCGAGGCTTCGGGGACCGGCTTGGTGTGTTCGGCTCGCTCTTGTGGTGCCGAGGGGTCTCTAGGAGAGGAGTGGTGGAGAGAGCTCGGTCGCATGCATCCATGGCGGGCTGGATCCATCCGGACACACCACGAGATGTGTGGCTGCGACTCGCGAGGCAGAGAAACCAACCAGAGAGGCGTTTTGGTCTTTTTTCAGATCTGTAGTCCCCTATAGTCCCTTGAACCAAACAGATTACTAGTCTCTCTTTTAGTCCCTAATTAGTCTCTAGTCACTAGCGAAAGGGCCTCTAGTCTAGTGGTTGGAGCACCTGAGTAGCACCCAGCACACCTGGGTTCGACTCCCCGTGGGAGCGAATTTAAACAGGTCTGCATTATCAAAAACTTTAAAAAATAGGCTAGGGTTTCCCTTGCTGACTCCGGTCAAAAAAAGTCTCTAGTCCCTAGTCCTATGGAACCAAACAGGCCCTAAGTATTGACATCGCTTGGGAGGACGGGTCAGAGATTGGGCAAATCATAAGGAGTTTGCCTCAATTGATGAATGAGTGAAATTGTTTCCAAGTCGAGAAAGAGAGAGAGAGAGTAATCAAGTAGCAAATGCATTAGCTTCTTCAGTTAGGCGCTGTAAATAATTCTACGGCGTGGCTTATCATAATTTGCCCGTGGCTAGCTGATAAAGCTTCTCTCTTTGCTTGAAAAAAAAAGAGTTGACACAACACTGATATGCAAAATTAATATACCTTTTTTTTTGAAAGGCAAGCAAAAGTTTTGCCGGGATTTCTATTAGACGAGGAAAAGAAAAGGCAAGTGCCAGCCCAGTTTTTTGACTGGAAACCGGGCCAGAAAAACCATACAGTTTGGAGGGTACCCTACTCCACCGTACACATAGGTACCAAAATACAACTCAACTTGCGCCACAAAAGCGCCAACTCAACCCAGCTCAGCTCCGCGCTTGGTCGGATTGGGACATCGACACCAAGCCTCTAAGCCGCTTAGAACTCGGTCGGATTGGGTCATCAACACGAGCATCCAACTTTGAACCACTAGGAGCTCCACCACTGGCGCCAACTCAACAGAAAGCAAAACAAAAACCTAAAAAACCTAAGCAATTGAAACAAACTAGGCCTAAACCACCATCGGCACCAACCACGAGCACGTTGACGGAGACGACGAAGTAGCATTGCCCAAAGACAACCCGCCCAGGTCGAAATCCACAACGACGCCTTCAAGAAGGGTGCGACGCCAAAGCGCCGCCGTCGTCCGTCCAAGAAGGACTGGATTCTCACCCATGGAATGTGCTAGGGACGCGACGCCCTCAGCAGGGCAACGACACCCACAAGTGTCGCCATCGCCAGGCTTTCGCCCAAACAAACCCCAGCACCGACTCGGACAAGAACTCGGGTCCCCGCCACCACCAAGACATCGCCGCGGCCATCGAAGAATTCTCACCAGAGTAGACGCGCCGGCCGCAAAGCCGCGCCAGCACCCTACCGAGTCCCCTGCCGAACACCAGCCCTCCGCCACCGTGAACGTCCACCAAACCGCTCGCCGAAACCGTAGCCGCCGCCGACCACCATCGTCGGCCGAGCCCCCGCCGCAGTCACCGCCACCCCCTGAAGGTGCCGGAACAGGAGCATAGCCCCGGACCAACACCCCCGTGAACGCCAAGGCCTCCATCTTCATAACGGCCGCCCCCACAATGGCAGTCGAAGGCATGGGGGAGGGACGGCAAAGACGAAACCGCCCCCCACCTCCAACACGACCCCAGCCACCACCACGAGAACGGTCACCACCAAGAGGAGGCGGGGGTCGGGCGAGAGGAGGAGGAGCCCCCCCCCCCGCCCCCCCCACACCCGGGGGCAGCAGCCCCCGCGACGCCCCGCCGACAAACCCCACCGGAGAAGGGCCGCAAACACCATGGCTAGCACAGCCAGCAGCACCGCCATGGCACCGTTGACCTGCCAAGAAAAACCACTGTCGGCCACACCACCACGATGCCGCCGAAAATGCCGCTCCTCGCCCACGAGCACCCCACTCCCCACACAACAACGCGAGAGGTAGCACTATGAGCAGCTGCCGGCCGTGGCCAACCCCCAGCAGGGGGGGGGGAGCCGCTGCCAGCCGCCCCCCACCACCCCAGGTCCACCGCAGGGAAGGCCGGTCACCCCCGCCACCGTCCGGAGGAGCCCGAACTGGCGGCCGAAGCAGCCCCGCCGCCGACGACGCGTCACAGGGCCCCCGCCGCCGACCTCCATCACCACCGGCGCGGCCCAGCCACGACCAGCACCGGCGCAACCCGGACTGGCCCCCAGGGGGCCGGATCCGGCCGTCGGGAAACCGGATCCGGGCGCCCAGGAGCCAGCCCGCCGGGACCGGCCGTCGCCGCCAACTTCCCGCCGCCCGCGCCACGCCGCTCTCGTCGGGGAAGAATGTAACATCCTCGATGTTAATTGCAACTAAAACTTGATTTAGAATTTTATTAAGGCCTAATCATCGAGCATCATGGCATTAATGCATTCTTGATTTAATATTGTCTTTGGTGCGATGCTTTGTTCTACTCCTGAAGTGATGTTTGTTATTGCTTTTGATATCCTAGAGGTGTGTCGACTCGATCAAACTCGATTTTGTTTCAAAAACCCTATTTCCGACAAACTCCGTTTTACCCCCTTTTCCTAATTCAAAATCTATAAAGAATTTGGGGTTGGTCCAAAAAGCAGTATTGTAGGGCTTGATGAGACCTACAATGTTGGTGAACAAAGTTTTTCAAGTTTTCAAAAAGAATTTCAAATAAATTTGAAAAATACGGTTTTCCGACAGTTGTTCCCCTTTGAATTTCAAATCATAATTCAAAAACTATGCATATTTTGGAAAAACACTTTTTGGAGAAAATGTGCAGTTTGAAAAGTTGAGTTTTCCATAGTTTTGGAGTTTTTCAAGTTCTTTAGAAAAATCAAAAGTAATTGCATATATTTCATTCTAGGGTTTTTGTCCCCTTTTCAAAATTTGATTCAAATTCAATTTTCCTTTCAAAATTTGAAAATGTGCCAATTGAGAAAATTGTAGAGCATGAAATTTTAGCTAGGGTTGCTTTCTGGAAAATTTTGAGTGCAGTTCAAAAATGTGGAGTAATTTGCAAAATTCACTTGCTGCTACAGTTGATGACGTCACCTTCGTCCTCCTTACCCCTCTGTTCATGGCGTCGCCGTGGCGCGGGCGGCCATGCCGGCTTGCCGGCCGTCGCCAGCGTGCATCGTCGCTAGAAGTCTCCTCGCGCACGTGTCGCCATGCCGTTCCACACTCCCCATCGTCCTTATCTACCCCGGGAGGACGCCGTGCTCCTTCTTCTTCTTCCCCGCTCCTTCCGCCCGCCATGGCCGAGCTCCGCCTCGCCGGCCAAATTCATCGTCACCGCGTCATAATCGTCCTCTAGCTCGTGCCTCTAGCTCCGCCTTGCTCTGCGCGTCCACCGAGCTCCTTTTCGCCGCCTCGCACCGTCCGGCGCGCCCCGCACGCCATCATCTTTTCCGTGGCCGGCAAGTCGCGCCGCCGCGAGGTCGTCACCGCCATTCGCCGTCCTCGTCGGTTCATTTTTGAATTGGTCTTCACCTTCATGCTCATCTTCTTCTTAGGCCTATGTTGCTTCTCTTGGTTTGTTCTCTAGTGCTCAGGTCGCGCCGGAACGCGGACCCTGCCGCCAGAGCTTGCCGCCGAAGCAAGCCGCCGCCGCCCCTATCCATGCCGAGGTAGCACCTCCACCGCCGTCGAGTCCTCATCATCGTGCGCCTCGTGCTCGTGGTGAGCTCCTGCACGTGCTTGTGCTTTTGGTTGGGGCCGAATCACTCTGTCTCCGTCGCGCAGCGTGTGTCGCCGCCGGCAAGGTCATGCCAGCCGCCGCGCACGTCGATAGTGCCGCTAGGGTTGCGCTCTCGGTCGATTAACTCGCGTGTCGCGTTCGCCTGTTCATGCTGGTGATGATGCTCGCATCGCCCTCGCCGGAGAAGCTCCGGTGGCCTCTGTAGCTGCACCGCCGTGCCGCCGCGTCTGCCATGGACGCCGGCGAGCTTGCCACCGCCGCTCCGCCGTTGCTTTACCTAGCTCAACGTGTGCGCCGTCTCGCGTAGAGCACGTAGAGCCAGGTCCCGCCGCCGGAGACCTCGCCGCCGGCGAGCTCTCGCCGGCCAAGGTCCGGCCGCCGCCGGTTGGGCCGAGTCGGGCCGGCCTGCTGCGCTATTGGGCCGAAACCCCAACAGTACCGGGCCGAGCAGGCCGAATCCGGCCCAAATAATCTTTTTCTTTTTCTAAAAGGTTTTTCCATTTTCTGTTTTGTGAATAGTATTGCAATTTGTTTATTTTGTATAGAATTATTAGTAGCCCCAAAAATTATGAAAATTTTTGTGTGTGCTCTCTGTCATGTGCTTGATTTTAGAAAAATATTAGATGCCTATTTTGGTTATGTTTTATATGTTTTAAAATCAGCCCTTTTAATTGAAAAATGCTTCTTCCTTTATTTTTAGTTATTTATTTATTGTTCCAAAAATCTTGAAAATTATTTTGTAGCCTTCTTAGGGCATGAGAGGCTTAAGTTTAATTTTTGAGAATAGTTTGATAACTTTTTATTTTATCTTTATTTTATGCTTAAGTATTTAATAGATTCTTAATTACTTGTTTAGCCTTAATGACCTTGGGCACTTTGATGACTTGTATGAATTATCTTGACCTGCTGGTTATTTTAACTAGGGTATCTTCACCTGTGTAACCCTAGGGATTTTCGTTAAGATAGTTTCGTTGGCTTGCAACTTTATCGCGAAGGAAAGTTGTACTCAAGTTATTTAAGTGTTATGCTTTCACCAATGCATCATGCCATGAGCTCATCATACTAAAGCACGCATCATTAACTACGTGTAGATGTTCGAGAGTGAAATGGTTCGGGTTGAGCGAAGTTCGGAAGATATCGTTCGACGACGGTGTTCGAGGAGATTATCCACCAATGATGACAAGTCATCTCTCTTGATGTTGGTATTATCCATCCATGGAGATGATGTCAAGTCCGACATTTGGGATCTAACTTCACTGCAATGCAGGCAAGCCCCGGAGCATGCAACCCATTTCTATTTCTGCAAATATTTTACACTATAAGTCTAGTGTAATGTGCATTAAGTTAATAGGAGTTGGTTGATACCGTTGCCGCATGTCTACCTTGATCTACTTTTACATCATGATATCCCACTAGTATGTGTAGGTCGATTTCTTATGCTTAGCCATGCTTAGACTTCGGTAGAAGTTGTAGGTCATTAATCTTTGATCATGATTTACCATTGTATCTTTGCTTCTCTAGACCTAAAGATGGGTCACGAGGGCATAAGAATATGGTTATATTAAATTGAGACCGGTCGGGTAACTTGCATCGGGAATGGAGTCTTGATGTAGTGTTTCCGACTTGTCGATTAAGGACCGGCCGTTGTTTGGCCACTGGACAAGACTTTGCAACTACTCACATATCTACGGAAAAGCTTTACCCTAGGATAATCTAAGGACTAGTACGGTGAGCCCGTGCACCGGGGAGTGGCGAGATGGCGGGAGTACAATACCCTCGTGGGCCGTGTTCCCCGGATTGGAGGTGTAAGTGTACTCTCGGGTGGCACGGAAGCTGAGCCTAGTTCTAGAATGTCCGACGGTATTGTTGATATAATTGTGGGTTAGAGTCCCACTTATATCGTGTGTTTAGGGATCCTCAGCTGAGTAAATCGGTTCGAATCGTCGTGCTCCTCGGTTATGGAGACTTGATCCTCCGACCATACATCGTAGCAATCAAGTGAAATATGAAAGAATTGGATCTTGGTGACTCTTGGTTTCAAGAAGAAAGCAGCTGGAAAAATAATTTGAAGTGTAATGCTTAATATGATTGCTGGAAATAGAACAGGTGCTAATCTAGCTTTAGCATGTTGAATTAAAGCGATGCTTTTATCCCGTTTAAAACATTGAAAGTAAGGTTTCAAGATTAGTAATGCATTTCCGCAAAACTTCCCTTTTCTAGCTCAACTACTCAAAAAGCCAATATCCTTGAGAGTCTTTTCTTTTAGTCGGGTAAGTCTTGCGGAGTACCTTCATGTACTCGGGGTTTGTTCTACCCCCGTTGCAGGTGCTTGACAGTTGCTCCTAACCATGTTGTGTCGTTGGGCTCGACATGATTTGGTTGCCTCTCGCAACTTAGGTGTCCTATCTAAGTTGTCTCCCGTAGCTCTACTCTACTTCCACATTTAAGTTAAGTTTGTAAAAGTTGATTTATTCATATTTTGTAAACTTTTTAATGTTATCATTCTTCCGCACTCGATATATATATTTTTGTAACAAATGTTGTAATGTTGTGGTTACTCCTTTGTTGATCCCGGGTATGAATGTAAAAAGTGGTTCAATCGGTGTTCGTTAAGAACATCGACAGGGCTTCATAAGTCGTGTGGAACACATGCATAGTAATCTGAGGTCTGTTAAGACGAGGATTAGTGCATGTGTTCCACATTACTTAGGAGGTTCTGCCACAAAGAAGGGCGCCACCTGCCCCGCCGCCGCCATCCCGGCCGGCTGGGCGGCCATGCCGGCGGCTAGCTCCGGCGGCGGCGCGGCTGAGGTGAAGGGAGAGGGGGGCGGCGGCTAGGGTTTCGGGGGGAGCTCCCGCGTCGCCCGCGTGGGGGACGACCGGGAGACGTGAAGTTTCGGGAGAGAAAATTAAAAAATTAATATACCTTGTGACATTGTTTTGTAACTTGTTGCGATGCCCAATTGTATTAGGTCGAAGGCCATTTTCAGCTGAACGCACTCGAATTAATTTTCAACGAATATCGGAATAGGGCTAGCCCAATTGTGGCCAACTCTGGTTTAGCACACATTATTATTACTGGTCCAATTTCAGTTCAGTTTGTCCTAAATTAAATACTTAATCGAAATTTAGGCCGAGCGTGGAAGTTTTCTTCATCATTCATCCCAAAAGAAATTTGTTTGTGCTTAAGCCACCCTTGTTTATTATATTGGCCAAACCAAACCCATGCAACATCGACGTAATAAAACAGTTGCACCACATTTTTCTTGACAGGTGCGGCCCGATTGGTGGGCTCAATTACTAGCCAATCATACCCAGTTACCCACCGTACTTCAACGAGATTTTTTTTTTTAAAAAAAAGGTATATATTTTTTAAAAGAAAAAAATAATATATTAATACCTCACCTTCTGTATTGATCAATGTATATATCTGTTTATTATTACAAATGTATAGAGAAATTTGAGTGTTACAAAAGCAACTGAAGACAAACACTAACATCACAGCAGAATCCGAGTATACCGGAACATGGTACACCTTCTTTTTGCTTATTTCCTGTCGAAGCAAATGCATCATGCATGTGCTCCACATAACGCGGCAAGTGCAGTCAACGCAAGCACAAGTCATGCGTGCATCATGGTGTGGTGGCATATAGGTGAGCCGGAAGCCTAGGCTCGGCGATGGCTTGGAGCGGGATCAAGCGTGGCATCGACAGCCCAAACTTCTCTTCCATGTTCAGCTCCTCCTTCGCCATGCCGTCGGGGAGCCTCCACGCAAACCCGTGGACCAGGTTCGCCAGGACCAGCTGCACCATCTTCAGCCCAAGCTCCATGCCGGCGCAATTCCGGCGGCCGGACCCGAACGGCAGCAGCTCAAAGTCCCGCCCCCTCACGTCCACACTGCTCCCGATGAACCTATCTGGCCGGAACTCGTTGGCATCATCCCCCCACACGGCGGGGTCGCGGGCGATGGCCCAGACGTTGACGAACAAGAGCGTGCCCGTCGGGATGTCGTACCCGTCCACGGACGTGTCCTCTCGGGACAGCCGCGGCGTCAGCAACGGCGCCACCGGGTGCAGGCGCATGGCTTCCTTGACGATGGCCTGAATGTACGGGAGGCTCGTGATGTCCTCTTCCTTGACATGGCGTTCACGGCCGATGACACGGTCCAGCTCCTCGGTGGCCTTGGTGAGCACATCAGGTTTCCTCAAGAGCTCCGACATGGCCCATTCGACGGTCACCGCTGAAGTCTCCGTGCCGCCAGCGATGAGATCCTGCAAGAGTGTGTCAAAAAATTATTTTGTAAAACAACTCTGATCATTTAGTTATTCGATACCGATCAGGTAGTACACAATTAACGCGTTCTTATTCTCATTTCCTCTAAATATTAGATTGCTTGTTTTCTCCCGTTGCAACTTGCAATGCATGGACATATTTTTGCTAGTAAGGTAATAATGGAGCAAATTAGTGATTAGTCTCCCGTGTGCTTACCAGCATGAATCCCTTGACGCCACCCCGGAGGATTGGGACCTCGAGGTTGGGGTCGTCAGCGAGCTCCAGCAGCAAGTCCAGCATGTCCATGGCAACAAACTCCTCACCTTCTCGCCGCCGCCGATTGACGTGCTCGACCACCACGTGCTCCAGGAACCTATCAAACATCTTGCTCAGCCGCTTAATCCTCCTGATCTTCGGGTCCAACCAGCTGAGCCATGGGATCATGTCCCCGATGTTGATGAGCGCTCCACCGAGGAAGAATAATTCGTCCACCATCCACTTGAACTCCTTGGGCGTCGCCGCCGCCGACCCCGTCTCGTCGTCGTCGACGATGTACTTCTTACTGCCCAGCAGCATACGCAACGTTGCGTTGAGGTTCGTCATATGTAGATGGTTCTGCAGCACCACCGCCGCCGACGTCCCATGGACATAGATGTCGTGCAGCATGGCTCGCACCTCCTCGCTGCGAACGTGCTCCTGCGACCTGAGAAGCCGAGTGCTGAAGATCTCCGTCTTCAACAGCCTGCGCGCCTGGCGCCAGTACGCGCCGTAGGGTGCCCAGAGCACGTTGGAGTAGCCGTAGCCGATGTGCTTGCCCGACGCTACCCTCGGGCGGTCGATGAACGCCAGGTCGTGGGTCTTGAGGATGGACCTCGCGGCGTCCACGGAGGAGCCGACGACGGCGGGGAAGGAGCCGAACTGGACGGAGCGACATTGAGGGCCATGGCCGAGGGCCTGGTGGGAGGTTGAGCCGCTTGGAGAGGCGGCCGAGGAGAATGGTTGCGGAGACGTGCGGGAGCGTGCCGAACGCTGGAAGGGACGGAGGTTGAGGGCCGATCAGGAAAATCGGGAATCCATGGCCGAGGAATCGCCTGCCTTTCCTCCGAAATACTGTAGCTGGTGGGAAAGGTCCACTGATCTATGGTTTTGTTTCCTATGCTGGCTGTGCGCGTGTGTAGATGATTCTGTTTCGACCATCGCTGTTGCCGTGGCTCCCATGTCGATCTCTCGCTCGCCATGGGTCCTAGTCGGCTCACATCCTCTGATGCAATGGGTAGAAAGAGCTGCTCTCCGCTACAGTCGGTGCTCAGCTTCCTGCAATTTGCTACGAGCAGCAGGAGAGGAGGACATTTTTTGAGGGATGAGAACGAGAGGAAAGGAACAAGGACGGGATAAAAACGAGAGAAGCAAGAAGAAGAATGAGAGACCGGTGGTGTGTAAAGTAGTGGATGCTCCATTGGAATGCAAACAAAAATACTTTCATCATTCCTAATTGTAGTCACTAAAATCTAATCTAATGAAGGGACGGCTTTTATACTAGTTCCTCTCAACTCTTAGTTGAATTGATTACTCTTTTTTCCCGGGTGTGTGGGAGGCCGGCGGCTATGTGGGAGAATTAAGGTTGGATGATAAGGTCATGTCACGCACGTGTGCCGTGTGGTCTGCGAACTGAGGCCTGCTGCATCGCAGCTGCAGCAAGTTACACGATGCCGGCAAGTATACTGTACGTGGTTGTTGGCGAATAGGACGTCTTCTTCTCATGGGTAGGTGCGATGTAACTTGCTGTCCTTGGTCGTCGTACATTGGAAAGAAAGGCACCTTCCTTCCGGGTCTCCTCTGCCTGACGACGAGAACGGGAACCTGCTGCTGCAAGCTGATTGATGAAAACTAATCGCCTGACCTGAATATCTCTGCAACTTGACACGGATAGTACATATAATATAATGAATCTGAATCCTATTTTTTGCGAGACAAATTGCATCCAGCAACTAAACCAGCCAAGCTGTGATCAGTCTGTCATGACGCAATCCTGGTTTTTTTTTCCAAGAGTCAGACTGAATCCAACAACTTTCAGCGTAACACAATCAACTTAAAAGTCTGTATTTTTAGGTAACAAAATTAAGTATTCCAACTTCAATTTGGCAGATAGCAAATATCATGGAAAATTACATTTGTTTCATCTGCTTCTGGTCCACCCATTGTCCACTCCATTATTCTAAATCATTTGTCCTTTTCATCATTAGTTAAACCACTAATAAATAGGACTATACAACAAGAATCAGCTTGGCGAAGAAAAAGGGTATTAAAAGAACAGGATTATCAAGATGAGGAGGCAGCAATGCCGTGTGGTGTCGTTGGCGTTCATGCACAATCACCGCATTTTTTTTTTGAATTGAAAAGAATAAAAAAACGGCGGTGCTAGGGGTTGGTGAAGCTGGAACGTACGGACGGTCTCCGTGGCCTAGTTAACTTACATGGGGTTGATGAGGTCTACCTGAAACACAAGTATACACACACAAGTCCCCTACTTGGCACACCAACCTGACTAAAACTACAGGCCAAACTATCATCACATCATGTCAATGATGTCCAAACTATTCACTCTTTTTTCATAAGAACCGTGAACATTTTGCTTCTCTAATTATAGAGTATGTGGTACAAAGGTCCAATAGGCACAAATCAATCCATGTTGGAATGATTCCCGTACATTCTATATATACAAGAAATCAATGAAATTCTCGTCTAATATATATAAATCCATAAATATTATTCAGTATCAAATTCATCAATATGATACCGACAATGTTTATGCATTGACAACAGGACTCCTGATGCTTCTGAAAATAGGCCTTAAACATTTTCTCGCTCTTAGAAGTTAGAACCATGCATGGAAGGTCATTGGGGCCTAAGCCCCATTTAGCGCATTATGTACATACATTTTCCACAAAGTAAATTGAAGTTTTTGTTTTTAAATACATCCTTTATGCTTTTTAAAGATACTTGGTTGCTACCACATCTACAGTTATACACAGGGAGTATATTCCATTTATACTTTATACTGTATATTCCAGTCGGTTCTAGGTTTCTAATTTTTTCTCATACAAAATACTATATTCGTTTCAAATTTTAAGACATTTTGGCTTTTCCAGGTACATATAGCTT